>JAVLSZ010000034.1:945000-965000 GCA_032313775.1 Urocyon cinereoargenteus
TAGTGTTCGGTTTAGGGTTAGGGCTAGGGTTCGGGTTAGGGTTAGGGTTAGGGTTCGGGTTAGGGTTCGGGTTAGGTTTAGGGTTAGGGTTCGGGTTAGGTTAGGTTTCGGGGTAGGGTTAGGGTTAGGGTTAGGGTTCGGGTTAGGGTTAGGGTTAGGGTTAGGGTTAGGGTTCGGGTTAGGGTTCGGGTTAGGGTTAGGGTTAGGGTTAGGGTTCGGTTTAGGTTTAGGGTTAGGGTTCGGGTTAGGGTTCGGGTTAGGTTTAGGGTTAGGGTTAGGTTTAGGGTTCGGGTAAGGGTTACGGTTCGGGTTAGGGTTAGGGTTAGGGTTAGGGTTCGGGTTCGGGTACGGTTAGTGTTCGGTTTAGGGTTAGGGCTAGGGTTCGGGTTAGGGTTAGGGTTCGGGTTATCGTTAGGTTTCGGATTAGGTTTAGGGTTAGGTTTAGGGTTAGGGTTAGAGTTCGGGTTAGGGTTAGAGTTAGGGTTCGGGTTAGGGTTAGGTTTCGGGTTCGGGTTAGGGTTAGGGTTAGGGTTATGGTTAGGGATCGGGTTCGGGTTAGGGTTAGGGTGCGGGTTAGGTTTAGGGTTAGGGTTAGGGTCGGGTTCGGGTTAGTGTAAGGGTTCGTGTTAGGGTTTGGGTTCGGGTTAGACTTAGGTTTAGGGTTCGGCTTAGGGTTCGGGTTCGGGTTAGGGTTAGGGTTAGGGTTCGGGTTAGGGTTAGGGTTCGGGTTCGGGTTAGGGTTAGGGTTAGGGTTAGGTTTAAGGTTCGGGTTCGGGTTAGGGTTAGGGGTTAGGGTTCGGGTTCGGGTAGGGTTTAGGGTTAGGGTTAGGGTTCTGGTTAGGATTTGAGTTAGGGTTAGGGTTAGGTTTCGGATTAGAGTTCGGGTTAGGGTTCGGGTTAGGGTTAGGGTTAGGTTTATGGATAGGGTTCGGGTTAGGGTTAAGGTTCGGGTTAGGGTTAGGGTTCGGGTTAGGTTAGGGTTCGGGTTAGGGTTTGGGTTAGAGTTAGGGATCAGGTTAGGTTTGGGTTCGGGTTAGGTTTCGGGTAAGGTTTAGGGTTCGGGTTCGGGTTAGGGTTCGGGTTCGGGTTAGGGTTAGGGTTCGGGTTAGGGTTAGGGTTAGGGTTAGGGTCGGGTTATGGTTAGGGTTAGGCTAGGGTTAGGGTTCGGGTTCGGGTTAGGGTTAGGGTTGGGGATCGGGTTAGGGTTCGGGTTAGGGTTCCGGTTAGGGTTAGGTTTAGGGTTAGGGTCCGGGTTCGGGGTTAGGGTTAGGGTTAGGGTTCGTGTTAGGGTTACGGTTCGGGTTAGGGTTAGGGTTAGGTTTCGGTTTCGTGTTAGGGTTAGGTTTAGGGTTCGGGTTCGGTGTCGGGTTCGGGTTAGGGTTAGGGTTCGAGTTAGGGTTCGCGTTAGTGTTTGGGTTAGAGTTAGGGTTAGGGTTAGGGTTCGGGTTCGGGTTATTGTTCGGGTTCGGGTTAGGGTTCGGGTTAGTGTTAGGGTTAGGGTTAGGTTTAGGGTTCGTGTTAGGGTTCGGGTTCGGGTTAGCGGTCGGTTTAGTGTTAGGGTTAGGGTTCGAGTTAGGGTTAGGGTTAGTGTTCGGGTTAGGGTTAGGGTTAGGGTTAGGGTTAGGGTTAGGTTTTATGGTTAGGGTTAGGGTTAGGGTTAGGGTTAGTGGTTAGGGTTAGGGTTAGGATTAGGGTTAGGGTTAGGGTTCGGGTTATCGTTAGGTTTCGGATTAGGTTTAGGGTTAGGTTTAGGGTTAGGGTTAGGGTTCGGGTTAGGGTTAGGGTTAGGGTTCGGGTTAGGGTTAGGTTTCGGGTTCGGGTTAGGGTTAGGGTTAGGGTTATGGTTAGGGATCGGGTTCGGGTTAGGGTTAGGGTGCGGGTTAGGTTTAGGGTTAGGGTTAGGGTCGGGTTTGGGTTAGTGTAAGGGTTCGTGTTAGGGTTTGGGTTCGGGTTAGACTTAGGTTTAGGGTTCGGCTTAGGGTTCGGGTTCGGGTTAGGGTTAGGGTTAGGGTTCGGGTTAGGGTTAGGGTTCGGGTTCGGGTTAGGGTTAGGGTTAGGGTTAGGTTTAAGGTTCGGGTTCGGGTTAGGGTTAGGGGTTAGGGTTCGGGTTCGGGTAGGGTTTAGGGTTAGGGTTAGGGTTCTGGTTAGGATTTGAGTTAGGGTTAGGGTTAGGTTTCGGATTAGAGTTCGGGTTAGGGTTCGGGTTAGGGTTAGGGTTAGGTTTATGGATAGGGTTCGGGTTAGGGTTAAGGTTCGGGTTAGGGTTAGGGTTCGGGTTAGGTTAGGGTTCGGGTTAGGGTTTGGGTTAGAGTTAGGGATCAGGTTAGGTTTGGGTTCGGGTTAGGTTTCGGGTAAGGTTTAGGGTTCGGGTTCGGGTTAGGGTTCGGGTTCGGGTTAGGGTTAGGGTTCGGGTTAGGGTTAGGGTTAGGGTTAGGGTCGGGTTATGGTTAGGGTTAGGCTAGGGTTAGGGTTCGGGTTCGGGTTAGGGTTAGGGTTGGGGATCGGGTTAGGGTTCGGGTTAGGGTTCCGGTTAGGGTTAGGTTTAGGGTTAGGGTCCGGGTTCGGGGTTAGGGTTAGGGTTAGGTTTCGTGTTAGGGTTACGGTTCTGGTTAGGGTTAGGGTTAGGTTTCGGGTTCGTGTTAGGGTTAGGGTTAGGGTTCGGGTTCGGTGTCGGGTTCGGGTTAGGGTTAGGGTTCGAGTTAGGGTTCGCGTTAGTGTTTGGGTTAGAGTTAGGGTTAGGGTTAGGGTTCGGGTTCGGGTTATTGTTCGGGTTCGGGTTAGGGTTCGGGTTAGTGTTAGGGTTAGGGTTAGGGTTCGGGTTCGGGTTAGGGTTTGGTTTCGGTTTAGGGTTAGGTTTCGGGTTAGGGTTAGAGTTAGGGGTTAGGGTTAGGGTCGAGTTAGAGTTCGGGTTAGGGATCGGGTTAGGGTTAGTGTTAGGGTTAGGGTTCGTGTTAGGGTTCAAGTTAGGGTTAGGGTTAGGGTTAGGGTTAGGGTTTGGGTTAGGGTTAGGGTTAGGGTTCGGGTTAGGTTTAGGGTTCGGGTTAGGTTTAGGGGTTATGGTTAGGGTTAGGGTTAGGGTTAGGGTTCGGGTTAGGTTAGGGTTAGGTTTAGGTTTAGGGTTAGGGTTCGGGTTAGGGTTAGGGTTAGTGTTCGGGTTAGGGTTAGGGTTAGGGTTAGGGTTAGGGTTAGGGTTAGGTTTTAGGGTTAGCGATAGGGTTAGGGTTAGGGTTAGGGGTTAGGGTTATGCTTAGGGTTAGGATTAGGTTTCGGGTTAGCGTTATTGTTCGGATTAGGTTTAGTGTTAGGTTGAGGGTTAGGGTTAGGGTTCGGTTAGGGTTAGGGTTAGGTTTCGGGTTAGGGTTCGGGTTAGGTTTAGGGTTAGGGTTCGGGTTAGGTTTAGGTTTCGGTTTAGGGTTAGGGTTAGGGTTAGGGTTCGGGTTAGGGTTAGGATTCAGGTTAGGGTTGGGTTCGGGTTAGGTTTCGTGTTAGGGTTAGGGTTCGGGTTCGGGTTAGTGTTAGGGTTCGGGTTAGGGTTAGGTTTAGGGTTCGGGTTAGGGTTAGGGTTCGGGTTAGGTTTACGGTTAGGGTTCGGGTTAGGGTGAGGGTTAGGGTTAGGTTTAGGGTTCGTGTTAGGGTTCGGGTTCGGGTTAGCGGTCGGTTTAGTGTTAGGGTTAGGGTTCGAGTTAGGGTTAGGGTTAATGTTCGGGTTAGGGTTAGGGTTAGGGTTAGGGTTAGGGTTAGGTTTTATGGTTAGGGTTAGGGTTAGGGTTAGGGTTAGTGGTTAGGGTTAGGGTTAGGATTAGGGTTAGGGTTAGGGTTCGGGTTATCGTTAGGTTTCGGATTAGGTTTAGGGTTAGGTTTAGGGTTAGGGTTAGGGTTCGGTTTAGGGTTAGGGTTAGGGTTAGGGTTCGGGTTAGGGTTAGGGTTCGGGTTCGGGTTAGGGTTAGGGTTAGGGTTAGGGTTAGGGTTAGGGTTCGGGTTAGGGTTAGGTTTAGGGTTCGGGTTAGGTTTAGGGGTTATGGTTAGGGTTAGGGTTAGGGTTAGGGTTCGGGTTAGGTTAGGGTTAGGTTTAGGGTTAGGGTTAGGGTTCGGGTTAGGGTTAGGGTTAGTGTTCGGGTTAGGGTTAGGGTTAGGGTTAGGGTTAGGGTTAGGTTTTAGGGTTAGCGATAGGGTTAGGGTTAGGGTTAGGGGTTAGGGTTATGCTTAGGGTTAGGATTAGGTTTCGGGTTAGCGTTATTGTTAGGATTAGGTTTAGTGTTAGGTTGAGGGTTAGGGTTAGGGTTCGGTTAGGGTTAGGGTTAGGTTTCGGGTTAGGGTTCGGGTTAGGTTTAGGGTTAGGGTTCGGGTTAGGTTTAGGTTTCGGTTTAGGGTTAGGGTTAGGGTTAGGGTTCGGGTTAGGGTTAGGATTCAGGTTAGGGTTGGGTTCGGGTTAGGTTTCGTGTTAGGGTTAGGGTTCGGGTTCGGGTTAGGGTTAGGGTTCGGGTTAGGGTTAGGTTTAGGGTTCGGGTTAGGGTTAGGGTTCGGGTTAGGTTTACGGTTAGGGTTCGGGTTAGGGTGAGGGTTAGGGTTAGGTTTAGGGTTCGTGTTAGGGTTCGGGTTCGGGTTAGCGGTCGGTTTAGTGTTAGGGTTAGGGTTCGAGTTAGGGTTAGGGTTAGTGTTCGGGTTAGGGTTAGGGTTAGGGTTAGGGTTAGGGTTAGGTTTTATGGTTAGGGTTAGGGTTAGGGTTAGTGGTTAGGGTTAGGGTTAGGATTAGGGTTAGGGTTAGGGTTCGGGTTATCGTTAGGTTTCGGATTAGGTTTAGGGTTAGGTTTAGGGTTAGGGTTAGGGTTCGGGTTAGGGTTAGGGTTAGGGTTCGGGTTAGGGTTAGGTTTCGGGTTCGGGTTAGGGTTAGGGTTAGGGTTATGGTTAGGGATCGGGTTCGGGTTAGGGTTAGGGTGCGGGTTAGGTTTAGGGTTAGGGTTAGGGTCGGGTTCGGGTTAGTGTAAGGGTTCGTGTTAGGGTTTGGGTTCGGGTTAGACTTAGGTTTAGGGTTCGGCTTAGGGTTCGGGTTCGGGTTAGGGTTAGGGTTAGGGTTCGGGTTAGGGTTAGGGTTCGGGTTCGGGTTAGGGTTAGGGTTAGGGTTAGGTTTAAGGTTCGGGTTCGGGTTAGGGTTAGGGGTTAGGGTTCGGGTTCGGGTAGGGTTTAGGGTTAGGGTTAGGGTTCTGGTTAGGATTTGAGTTAGGGTTAGGGTTAGGTTTCGGATTAGAGTTCGGGTTAGGGTTCGGGTTAGGGTTAGGGTTAGGTTTATGGATAGGGTTCGGGTTAGGGTTAAGGTTCGGGTTAGGGTTAGGGTTCGGGTTAGGTTAGGGTTCGGGTTAGGGTTTGGGTTAGAGTTAGGGATCAGGTTAGGTTTGGGTTCGGGTTAGGTTTCGGGTAAGGTTTAGGGTTCGGGTTCGGGTTAGGGTTCGGGTTCGGGTTAGGGTTAGGGTTCGGGTTAGGGTTAGGGTTAGGGTTAGGGTCGGGTTATGGTTAGGGTTAGGCTAGGGTTAGGGTTCGGGTTCGGGTTAGGGTTAGGGTTGGGGATCGGGTTAGGGTTCGGGTTAGGGTTCCGGTTAGGGTTAGGTTTAGGGTTAGGGTCCGGGTTCGGGGTTAGGGTTAGGGTTAGGTTTCGTGTTAGGGTTACGGTTCGGGTTAGGGTTAGGGTTAGGTTTCGGGTTCGTGTTAGGGTTAGGGTTAGGGTTCGGGTTCGGTGTCGGGTTCGGGTTAGGGTTAGGGTTCGAGTTAGGGTTCGCGTTAGTGTTTGGGTTAGAGTTAGGGTTAGGGTTAGGGTTCGGGTTCGGGTTATTGTTCGGGTTCGGGTTAGGGTTCGGGTTAGTGTTAGGGTTAGGGTTAGGGTTCGGGTTCGGGTTAGGGTTTGGTTTCGGTTTAGGGTTAGGTTTCGGGTTAGGGTTAGAGTTAGGGGTTAGGGTTAGGGTCGAGTTAGAGTTCGGGTTAGGGATCGGGTTAGGGTTAGTGTTAGGGTTAGGGTTCGTGTTAGGGTTCAAGTTAGGGTTAGGGTTAGGGTTAGGGTTAGGGTTTGGGTTAGGGTTAGGGTTAGGGTTCGGGTTAGGTTTAGGGTTCGGGTTAGGTTTAGGGGTTATGGTTAGGGTTAGGGTTAGGGTTAGGGTTCGGGTTAGGTTAGGGTTAGGTTTAGGGTTAGGGTTAGGGTTCGGGTTAGGGTTAGGGTTAGTGTTCGGGTTAGGGTTAGGGTTAGGGTTAGGGTTAGGGTTAGGGTTAGGTTTTAGGGTTAGCGATAGGGTTAGGGTTAGGGTTAGGGGTTAGGGTTATGCTTAGGGTTAGGATTAGGTTTCGGGTTAGCGTTATTGTTCGGATTAGGTTTAGTGTTAGGTTGAGGGTTAGGGTTAGGGTTCGGTTAGGGTTAGGGTTAGGTTTCGGGTTAGGGTTCGGGTTAGGTTTAGGGTTAGGGTTCGGGTTAGGTTTAGGTTTCGGTTTAGGGTTAGGGTTAGGGTTAGGGTTCGGGTTAGGGTTAGGATTCAGGTTAGGGTTGGGTTCGGGTTAGGTTTCGTGTTAGGGTTAGGGTTCGGGTTCGTGTTAGGGTTAGGGTTCGGGTTAGGGTTAGGTTTAGGGTTCGGGTTAGGGTTAGGGTTCGGGTTAGGTTTACGGTTAGGGTTCGGGTTAGGATGAGGGTTAGGGTTAGGTTTAGGGTTCGTGTTAGGGTTCGGGTTCGGGTTAGCGGTCGGTTTAGTGTTAGGGTTAGGGTTCGAGTTAGGGTTAGGGTTAGTGTTCGGGTTAGGGTTAGGGTTAGGGTTAGGGTTAGGGTTAGGTTTTATGGTTAGGGTTAGGGTTAGGGTTAGGGTTAGTGGTTAGGGTTAGGGTTAGGATTAGGGTTAGGGTTAGGGTTCGGGTTATCGTTAGGTTTCGGATTAGGTTTAGGGTTAGGTTTAGGGTTAGGGTTAGGGTTCGGTTTAGGGTTAGGGTTAGGGTTAGGGTTCGGGTTAGGGTTAGGGTTCGGGTTCGGGTTAGGGTTAGGGTTAGGGTTAGGGTTAGGGTTAGGGTTCGGGTTAGGGTTAGGTTTAGGGTTCGGGTTAGGTTTAGGGGTTATGGTTAGGGTTAGGGTTAGGGTTAGGGTTCGGGTTAGGTTAGGGTTAGGTTTAGGGTTAGGGTTAGGGTTCGGGTTAGGGTTAGGGTTAGTGTTCGGGTTAGGGTTAGGGTTAGGGTTAGGGTTAGGGTTAGGGTTAGGTTTTAGGGTTAGCGATAGGGTTAGGGTTAGGGTTAGGGGTTAGGGTTATGCTTAGGGTTAGGATTAGGTTTCGGGTTAGCGTTATTGTTAGGATTAGGTTTAGTGTTAGGTTGAGGGTTAGGGTTAGGGTTCGGTTAGGGTTAGGGTTAGGTTTCGGGTTAGGGTTCGGGTTAGGTTTAGGGTTAGGGTTCGGGTTATGTTTAGGTTTCGGTTTAGGGTTAGGGTTAGGGTTAGGGTTCGGGTTAGGGTTAGGATTCAGGTTAGGGTTGGGTTCGGGTTAGGTTTCGTGTTAGGGTTAGGGTTCGGTTTCGGGTTAGGGTTAGGGTTCGGGTTAGGGTTAGGTTTAGGGTTCGGGTTAGGGTTAGGGTTCGGGTTAGGTTTACGGTTAGGGTTCGGGTTAGGGTGAGGGTTAGGGTTAGGTTTAGGGTTCGTGTTAGGGTTCGGGTTCGGGTTAGCGGTCGGTTTAGTGTTAGGGTTAGGGTTCGAGTTAGGGTTAGGGTTAGTGTTCGGGTTAGGGTTAGGGTTAGGGTTAGGGTTAGGGTTAGGGTTAGGTTTTATTGTTAGGGTTAGGGTTAGGGTTAGGGTTAGTGGTTAGGGTTAGGGTTAGGATTAGGGTTAGGGTTAGGGTTCGGGTTATCGTTAGGTTTCGGATTAGGTTTAGGGTTAGGTTTAGGGTTAGGGTTAGGGTTCGGGTTAGGGTTAGGGTTAGGGTTCGGGTTAGGGTTAGGTTTCGGGTTCGGGTTAGGGTTAGGGTTAGGGTTATGGTTAGGGATCGGGTTCGGGTTAGGGTTAGGGTGCGGGTTAGGTTTAGGGTTAGGGTTAGGGTCGGGTTCGGGTTAGTGTAAGGGTTCGTGTTAGGGTTTGGGTTCGGGTTAGACTTAGGTTTAGGGTTCGGCTTAGGGTTCGGGTTCGGGTTAGGGTTAGGGTTAGGGTTCGGGTTAGGGTTAGGGTTCGGGTTCGGGTTAGGGTTAGGGTTAGGGTTAGGTTTAAGGTTCGGGTTCGGGTTAGGGTTAGGGGTTAGGGTTCGGGTTCGGGTAGGGTTTAGGGTTAGGGTTAGGGTTCTGGTTAGGATTTGAGTTAGGGTTAGGGTTAGGTTTCGGATTAGAGTTCGGGTTAGGGTTCGGGTTAGGGTTAGGGTTAGGTTTATGGATAGGGTTCGGGTTAGGGTTAAGGTTCGGGTTAGGGTTAGGGTTCGGGTTAGGTTAGGGTTCGGGTTAGGGTTTGGGTTAGAGTTAGGGATCAGGTTAGGTTTGGGTTCGGGTTAGGTTTCGGGTAAGGTTTAGGGTTCGGGTTCGGGTTAGGGTTCGGGTTCGGGTTAGGGTTAGGGTTCGGGTTAGGGTTAGGGTTAGGGTTAGGGTCGGGTTATGGTTAGGGTTAGGCTAGGGTTAGGGTTCGGGTTCGGGTTAGGGTTAGGGTTGGGGATCGGGTTAGGGTTCGGGTTAGGGTTCCGGTTAGGGTTAGGTTTAGGGTTAGGGTCCGGGTTCGGGGTTAGGGTTAGGGTTAGGTTTCGTGTTAGGGTTACGGTTCGGGTTAGGGTTAGGGTTAGGTTTCGGGTTCGTGTTAGGGTTAGGGTTAGGGTTCGGGTTCGGTGTCGGGTTCGGGTTAGGGTTAGGGTTCGAGTTAGGGTTCGCGTTAGTGTTTGGGTTAGAGTTAGGGTTAGGGTTAGGGTTCGGGTTCGGGTTATTGTTCGGGTTCGGGTTAGGGTTCGGGTTAGTGTTAGGGTTAGGGTTAGGGTTCGGGTTCGGGTTAGGGTTTGGTTTCGGTTTAGGGTTAGGTTTCGGGTTAGGGTTAGAGTTAGGGGTTAGGGTTAGGGTCGAGTTAGAGTTCGGGTTAGGGATCGGGTTAGGGTTAGTGTTAGGGTTAGGGTTCGTGTTAGGGTTCAAGTTAGGGTTAGGGTTAGGGTTAGGGTTAGGGTTAGGTTTTAGGGTTAGCGATAGGGTTAGGGTTAGGGTTAGGGGTTAGGGTTATGCTTAGGGTTAGGATTAGGTTTCGGGTTAGCGTTATTGTTCGGATTAGGTTTAGTGTTAGGTTGAGGGTTAGGGTTAGGGTTCGGTTAGGGTTAGGGTTAGGTTTCGGGTTAGGGTTCGGGTTAGGTTTAGGGTTAGGGTTCGGGTTAGGTTTAGGTTTCGGTTTCGGGTTAGGGTTAGGGTTAGGGTTCGGGTTAGGGTTAGGATTCAGGTTAGGGTTGGGTTCGGGTTAGGTTTCGTGTTAGGGTTAGGGTTCGGGTTCGGGTTAGGGTTAGGGTTCGGGTTAGGGTTAGGTTTAGGGTTCGGGTTAGGGTTCGAGTTAGGGTTAGGGTTAGTGTTCGGGTTAGGGTTAGGGTTAGGGTTAGGGTTAGGGTTAGGTTTTATGGTTAGGGTTAGGGTTAGGGTTAGGGTTAGTGGTTAGGGTTAGGGTTAGGATTAGGGTTAGGGTTAGGGTTCGGGTTATCGTTAGGTTTCGGATTAGGTTTAGGGTTAGGTTTAGGGTTAGGGTTAGGGTTCGGTTTAGGGTTAGGGTTAGGGTTAGGGTTCGGGTTAGGGTTAGGGTTCGGGTTCGGGTTAGGGTTAGGGTTAGGGTTAGGGTTAGGGTTAGGGTTAGGGTTCGGGTTAGGGTTAGGGTTAGGGTTCGGGTTAGGTTTAGGGTTAGGGTTTGGGTGAGGGTTAGGGTTAGGGTTCGGGTTAGGGTTCGGGTTAGGGTTAGGGTTAGGATTCGGGTTAGGGTTAGGGTTAGGTTTCGGGTTAGGTTTAGGGTTCGGTTTAGGGTTAGGGTTAGGTTTCGGGTTCGTGTTAGGGTTAGGGTTAGGGTTCGGGTTCGGGGTCGGGTTCGGGTTAGGGTTAGGGTACGAGTTAGGGTTCGGGTTAGTGTTTGGGTTAGAGTTAGGGTTAGGGTTCGTGTTAGGGTTCGGGTTAGGGTTAGGGATAGGGTAAGGGTTCGGGTTCGGGGTTAGGGTTAGGGTTAGGGTTTGGGTTAGGGTTCGGGTTATGGTTAGGATTCGGGTAAAGGGTTAGGGTTCGTGTGCGGGTTAGGGTTAGGCTTAGGGTTCGGGTTAGGGTTACGGTTCGGGTTAGGGTTAGGTTTAGGGTCGGGTTCGGGTTAGGGTTAGGGTTCGGTTTCGGGTTAGGGTTCGAGATAGAGTTCGGGTTAGGGTTAGGTATAGGGTTAGGGTTCGGGTTCGTGTTTAGGGTTAGGGTTAGTGTTCGGGTTAGGGTTAGGGTTAGTGTTCGGGTTAGGGTTAGGGTTAGGGTTAGGGTTAGGGTTAGGTTTTAGGGTTAGCGATAGGGTTAGGGTTAGGGTTAGGGGTTAGGGTTATGCTTAGGGTTAGGATTAGGTTTCGGGTTAGCGTTATTGTTAGGATTAGGTTTAGTGTTAGGTTGAGGGTTAGGGTTAGGGTTCGGTTAGGGTTAGGGTTAGGTTTCGGGTTAGGGTTCGGGTTAGGTTTAGGGTTAGGGTTCGGGTTAGGTTTAGGTTTCGGTTTAGGGTTAGGGTTAGGGTTAGGGTTCGGGTTAGGGTTAGGATTCAGGTTAGGGTTGGGTTCGGGTTAGGTTTCGTGTTAGGGTTAGGGTTCGGGTTCGGGTTAGGGTTAGGGTTCGGGTTAGGGTTAGGTTTAGGGTTCGGGTTAGGGTTAGGGTTCGGGTTAGGTTTACGGTTAGGGTTCGGGTTAGGGTGAGGGTTAGGGTTAGGTTTAGGGTTCGTGTTAGGGTTCGGGTTCGGGTTAGCGGTCGGTTTAGTGTTAGGGTTAGGGTTCGAGTTAGGGTTAGGGTTAGTGTTCGGGTTAGGGTTAGGGTTAGGGTTAGGGTTAGGGTTAGGTTTTATGGTTAGGGTTAGGGTTAGGGTTAGTGGTTAGGGTTAGGGTTAGGATTAGGGTTAGGGTTAGGGTTCGGGTTATCGTTAGGTTTCGGATTAGGTTTAGGGTTAGGTTTAGGGTTAGGGTTAGGGTTCGGGTTAGGGTTAGGGTTAGGGTTCGGGTTAGGGTTAGGTTTCGGGTTCGGGTTAGGGTTAGGGTTAGGGTTATGGTTAGGGATCGGGTTCGGGTTAGGGTTAGGGTGCGGGTTAGGTTTAGGGTTAGGGTTAGGGTCGGGTTCGGGTTAGTGTAAGGGTTCGTGTTAGGGTTTGGGTTCGGGTTAGACTTAGGTTTAGGGTTCGGCTTAGGGTTCGGGTTCGGGTTAGGGTTAGGGTTAGGGTTCGGGTTAGGGTTAGGGTTCGGGTTCGGGTTAGGGTTAGGGTTAGGGTTAGGTTTAAGGTTCGGGTTCGGGTTAGGGTTAGGGGTTAGGGTTCGGGTTCGTGTAGGGTTTAGGGTTAGGGTTAGGGTTCTGGTTAGGATTTGAGTTAGGGTTAGGGTTAGGTTTCGGATTAGAGTTCGGGTTAGGGTTCGGGTTAGGGTTAGGGTTAGGTTTATGGATAGGGTTCGGGTTAGGGTTAAGGTTCGGGTTAGGGTTAGGGTTCGGGTTAGGTTAGGGTTCGGGTTAGGGTTTGGGTTAGAGTTAGGGATCAGGTTAGGTTTGGGTTCGGGTTAGGTTTCGGGTAAGGTTTAGGGTTCGGGTTCGGGTTAGGGTTCGGGTTCGGGTTAGGGTTAGGGTTCGGGTTAGGGTTAGGGTTAGGGTTAGGGTCGGGTTATGGTTAGGGTTAGGCTAGGGTTAGGGTTCGGGTTCGGGTTAGGGTTAGGGTTGGGGATCGGGTTAGGGTTCGGGTTAGGGTTCCGGTTAGGGTTAGGTTTAGGGTTAGGGTCCGGGTTCGGGGTTAGGGTTAGGGTTAGGTTTCGTGTTAGGGTTACGGTTCGGGTTAGGGTTAGGGTTAGGTTTCGGGTTCGTGTTAGGGTTAGGGTTAGGGTTCGGGTTCGGTGTCGGGTTCGGGTTAGGGTTAGGGTTCGAGTTAGGGTTCGCGTTAGTGTTTGGGTTAGAGTTAGGGTTAGGGTTAGGGTTCGGGTTCGGGTTATTGTTCGGGTTCGGGTTAGGGTTCGGGTTAGTGTTAGGGTTAGGGTTAGGGTTCGGGTTCGGGTTAGGGTTTGGTTTCGGTTTAGGGTTAGGTTTCGGGTTAGGGTTAGAGTTAGGGGTTAGGGTTAGGGTCGAGTTAGAGTTCGGGTTAGGGATCGGGTTAGGGTTAGTGTTAGGGTTAGGGTTCGTGTTAGGGTTCAAGTTAGGGTTAGGGTTAGGGTTAGGGTTAGGGTTTGGGTTAGGGTTAGGGTTAGGGTTCGGGTTAGGTTTAGGGTTCGGGTTAGGTTTAGGGGTTATGGTTAGGGTTAGGGTTAGGGTTAGGGTTCGGGTTAGGTTAGGGTTAGGTTTAGGGTTAGGGTTAGGGTTCGGGTTAGGGTTAGGGTTAGTGTTCGGGTTAGGGTTAGGGTTAGGGTTAGGGTTAGGGTTAGGGTTAGGTTTTAGGGTTAGCGATAGGGTTAGGGTTAGGGTTAGGGGTTAGGGTTATGCTTAGGGTTAGGATTAGGTTTCGGGTTAGCGTTATTGTTCGGATTAGGTTTAGTGTTAGGTTGAGGGTTAGGGTTAGGGTTCGGTTAGGGTTAGGGTTAGGTTTCGGGTTAGGGTTCGGGTTAGGTTTAGGGTTAGGGTTCGGGTTAGGTTTAGGTTTCGGTTTAGGGTTAGGGTTAGGGTTAGGGTTCGGGTTAGGGTTAGGATTCAGGTTAGGGTTGGGTTCGGGTTAGGTTTCGTGTTAGGGTTAGGGTTCGGGTTCGTGTTAGGGTTAGGGTTAGGGTTAGGGTTAGGTTTTAGGGTTAGCGATAGGGTTAGGGTTAGGGTTAGGGGTTAGGGTTATGCTTAGGGTTAGGATTAGGTTTCGGGTTAGCGTTATTGTTAGGATTAGGTTTAGTGTTAGGTTGAGGGTTAGGGTTAGGGTTCGGTTAGGGTTAGGGTTAGGTTTCGGGTTAGGGTTCGGGTTAGGTTTAGGGTTAGGGTTCGGGTTAGGTTTAGGTTTCGGTTTAGGGTTAGGGTTAGGGTTAGGGTTCGGGTTAGGGTTAGGATTCAGGTTAGGGTTGGGTTCGGGTTAGGTTTCGTGTTAGGGTTAGGGTTCGGGTTCGGGTTAGGGTTAGGGTTCGGGTTAGGGTTAGGTTTAGGGTTCGGGTTAGGGTTAGGGTTCGGGTTAGGTTTACGGTTAGGGTTCGGGTTAGGGTGAGGGTTAGGGTTAGGTTTAGGGTTCGTGTTAGGGTTCGGGTTCGGGTTAGCGGTCGGTTTAGTGTTAGGGTTAGGGTTCGAGTTAGGGTTAGGGTTAGTGTTCGGGTTAGGGTTAGGGTTAGGGTTAGGGTTAGGGTTAGGTTTTATGGTTAGGGTTAGGGTTAGGGTTAGTGGTTAGGGTTAGGGTTAGGATTAGGGTTAGGGTTAGGGTTCGGGTTATCGTTAGGTTTCGGATTAGGTTTAGGGTTAGGTTTAGGGTTAGGGTTAGGGTTCGGGTTAGGGTTATGGTTAGGGTTCGGGTTAGGGTTAGGTTTCGGGTTCGGGTTAGGGTTAGGGTTAGGGTTATGGTTAGGGATCGGGTTCGGGTTAGGGTTAGGGTGCGGGTTAGGTTTAGGGTTAGGGTTAGGGTCGGGTTCGGGTTAGTGTAAGGGTTCGTGTTAGGGTTTGGGTTCGGGTTAGACTTAGGTTTAGGGTTCGGCTTAGGGTTCGGGTTCGGGTTAGGGTTAGGGTTAGGGTTCGGGTTAGGGTTAGGGTTCGGGTTCGGGTTAGGGTTAGGGTTAGGGTTAGGTTTAAGGTTCGGGTTCGGGTTAGGGTTAGGGGTTAGGGTTCGGGTTCGGGTAGGGTTTAGGGTTAGGGTTAGGGTTCTGGTTAGGATTTGAGTTAGGGTTAGGGTTAGGTTTCGGATTAGAGTTCGGGTTAGGGTTCGGGTTAGGGTTAGGGTTAGGTTTATGGATAGGGTTCGGGTTAGGGTTAAGGTTCGGGTTAGGGTTAGGGTTCGGGTTAGGGTTAGGGTTCCAGTTAGGGTTAGGGTTCGGGTTCGGGTTAGGGTTAGGGTTAGGGTTAGGTTTAAGGTTCGGGTTCGGGTTAGGGTTAGGGGTTAGGGTTCGGGTTCGGGTAGGGTTTAGGGTTAGGGTTAGGGTTCTGGTTAGGATTTGAGTTAGGGTTAGGGTTAGGTTTCGGATTAGAGTTCGGGTTAGGGTTCGGGTTAGGGTTAGGGTTAGGTTTATGGATAGGGTTCGGGTTAGGGTTAAGGTTCGGGTTAGGGTTAGGGTTCGGGTTAGGTTAGGGTTCGGGTTAGGGTTTGGGTTAGAGTTAGGGATCAGGTTAGGTTTGGGTTCGGGTTAGGTTTCGGGTAAGGTTTAGGGTTCGGGTTCGGGTTAGGGTTCGGGTTCGGGTTAGGGTTAGGGTTCGGGTTAGGGTTAGGGTTAGGGTTAGGGTCGGGTTATGGTTAGGGTTAGGCTAGGGTTAGGGTTCGGGTTCGGGTTAGGGTTAGGGTTGGGGATCGGGTTAGGGTTCGGGTTAGGGTTCCGGTTAGGGTTAGGTTTAGGGTTAGGGTCCGGGTTCGGGGTTAGGGTTAGGGTTAGGTTTCGTGTTAGGGTTACGGTTCGGGTTAGGGTTAGGGTTAGGTTTCGGGTTCGTGTTAGGGTTAGGGTTAGGGTTCGGGTTCGGTGTCGGGTTCGGGTTAGGGTTAGGGTTCGAGTTAGGGTTCGCGTTAGTGTTTGGGTTAGAGTTAGGGTTAGGGTTAGGGTTCGGGTTCGGGTTATTGTTCGGGTTCGGGTTAGGGTTCGGGTTAGTGTTAGGGTTAGGGTTAGGGTTCGGGTTCGGGTTAGGGTTTGGTTTCGGTTTAGGGTTAGGTTTCGGGTTAGGGTTAGAGTTAGGGGTTAGGGTTAGGGTCGAGTTAGAGTTCGGGTTAGGGATCGGGTTAGGGTTAGTGTTAGGGTTAGGGTTCGTGTTAGGGTTCAAGTTAGGGTTAGGGTTAGGGTTAGGGTTAGGGTTTGGGTTAGGGTTAGGGTTAGGGTTCGGGTTAGGTTTAGGGTTCGGGTTAGGTTTAGGGGTTATGGTTAGGGTTAGGGTTAGGGTTAGGGTTCGGGTTAGGTTAGGGTTAGGTTTAGGGTTAGGGTTAGGGTTCGGGTTAGGGTTAGGGTTAGTGTTCGGGTTAGGGTTAGGGTTAGGGTTAGGGTTAGGGTTAGGGTTAGGTTTTAGGGTTAGCGATAGGGTTAGGGTTAGGGTTAGGGGTTAGGGTTATGCTTAGGGTTAGGATTAGGTTTCGGGTTAGCGTTATTGTTCGGATTAGGTTTAGTGTTAGGTTGAGGGTTAGGGTTAGGGTTCGGTTAGGGTTAGGGTTAGGTTTCGGGTTAGGGTTCGGGTTAGGTTTAGGGTTAGGGTTCGGGTTAGGTTTAGGTTTCGGTTTAGGGTTAGGGTTAGGGTTAGGGTTCGGGTTAGGGTTAGGATTCAGGTTAGGGTTGGGTTCGGGTTAGGTTTCGTGTTAGGGTTAGGGTTCGGGTTCGTGTTAGGGTTAGGGTTCGGGTTAGGGTTAGGTTTAGGGTTCGGGTTAGGGTTAGGGTTCGGGTTAGGTTTACGGTTAGGGTTCGGGTTAGGATGAGGGTTAGGGTTAGGTTTAGGGTTCGTGTTAGGGTTCGGGTTCGGGTTAGCGGTCGGTTTAGTGTTAGGGTTAGGGTTCGAGTTAGGGTTAGGGTTAGTGTTCGGGTTAGGGTTAGGGTTAGGGTTAGGGTTAGGGTTAGGTTTTATGGTTAGGGTTAGGGTTAGGGTTAGGGTTAGTGGTTAGGGTTAGGGTTAGGATTAGGGTTAGGGTTAGGGTTCGGGTTATCGTTAGGTTTCGGATTAGGTTTAGGGTTAGGTTTAGGGTTAGGGTTAGGGTTCGGTTTAGGGTTAGGGTTAGGGTTAGGGTTCGGGTTAGGGTTAGGGTTCGGGTTCGGGTTAGGGTTAGGGTTAGGGTTAGGGTTAGGGTTAGGGTTCGGGTTAGGGTTAGGTTTAGGGTTCGGGTTAGGTTTAGGGGTTATGGTTAGGGTTAGGGTTAGGGTTAGGGTTCGGGTTAGGTTAGGGTTAGGTTTAGGGTTAGGGTTAGGTTTCGGGTTAGGGTTAGGGTTAGTGTTCGGGTTAGGGTTAGGGTTAGGGTTAGGGTTAGGGTTAGGGTTAGGTTTTAGGGTTAGCGATAGGGTTAGGGTTAGGGTTAGGGGTTAGGGTTATGCTTAGGGTTAGGATTAGGTTTCGGGTTAGCGTTATTGTTAGGATTAGGTTTAGTGTTAGGTTGAGGGTTAGGGTTAGGGTTCGGTTAGGGTTAGGGTTAGGTTTCGGGTTAGGGTTCGGGTTAGGTTTAGGGTTAGGGTTCGGGTTAGGTTTAGGTTTCGGTTTAGGGTTAGGGTTAGGGTTAGGGTTCGGGTTAGGGTTAGGATTCAGGTTAGGGTTGGGTTCGGGTTAGGTTTCGTGTTAGGGTTAGGGTTCGGTTTCGGGTTAGGGTTAGGGTACGGGTTAGGGTTAGGTTTAGGGTTCGGGTTAGGGTTAGGGTTCGGGTTAGGTTTACGGTTAGGGTTCGGGTTAGGGTGAGGGTTAGGGTTAGGTTTAGGGTTCGTGTTAGGGTTCGGGTTCGGGTTAGCGGTCGGTTTAGTGTTAGGGTTAGGGTTCGAGTTAGGGTTAGGGTTAGTGTTCGGGTTAGGGTTAGGGTTAGGGTTAGGGTTAGGGTTAGGGTTAGGTTTTATTGTTAGGGTTAGGGTTAGGGTTAGGGTTAGTGGTTAGGGTTAGGGTTAGGATTAGGGTTAGGGTTAGGGTTCGGGTTATCGTTAGGTTTCGGATTAGGTTTAGGGTTAGGTTTAGGGTTAGGGTTAGGGTTCGGGTTAGGGTTAGGGTTAGGGTTCGGGTTAGGGTTAGGTTTCGGGTTCGGGTTAGGGTTAGGGTTAGGGTTATGGTTAGGGATCGGGTTCGGGTTAGGGTTAGGGTGCGGGTTAGGTTTAGGGTTAGGGTTAGGGTCGGGTTCGGGTTAGTGTAAGGGTTCGTGTTAGGGTTTGGGTTCGGGTTAGACTTAGGTTTAGGGTTCGGCTTAGGGTTCGGGTTCGGGTTAGGGTTAGGGTTAGGGTTCGGGTTAGGGTTAGGGTTCGGGTTCGGGTTAGGGTTAGGGTTAGGGTTAGGTTTAAGGTTCGGGTTCGGGTTAGGGTTAGGGGTTAGGGTTCGGGTTCGGGTAGGGTTTAGGGTTAGGGTTAGGGTTCTGGTTAGGATTTGAGTTAGGGTTAGGGTTAGGTTTCGGATTAGAGTTCGGGTTAGGGTTCGGGTTAGGGTTAGGGTTAGGTTTATGGATAGGGTTCGGGTTAGGGTTAAGGTTCGGGTTAGGGTTAGGGTTCGGGTTAGGTTAGGGTTCGGGTTAGGGTTTGGGTTAGAGTTAGGGATCAGGTTAGGTTTGGGTTCGGGTTAGGTTTCGGGTAAGGTTTAGGGTTCGGGTTCGGGTTAGGGTTCGGGTTCGGGTTAGGGTTAGGGTTCGGGTTAGGGTTAGGGTTAGGGTTAGGGTCGGGTTATGGTTAGGGTTAGGCTAGGGTTAGGGTTCGGGTTCGGGTTAGGGTTAGGGTTGGGGATCGGGTTAGGGTTCGGGTTAGGGTTCCGGTTAGGGTTAGGTTTAGGGTTAGGGTCCGGGTTCGGGGTTAGGGTTAGGGTTAGGTTTCGTGTTAGGGTTACGGTTCGGGTTAGGGTTAGGGTTAGGTTTCGGGTTCGTGTTAGGGTTAGGGTTAGGGTTCGGGTTCGGTGTCGGGTTCGGGTTAGGGTTAGGGTTCGAGTTAGGGTTCGCGTTAGTGTTTGGGTTAGAGTTAGGGTTAGGGTTAGGGTTCGGGTTCGGGTTATTGTTCGGGTTCGGGTTAGGGTTCGGGTTAGTGTTAGGGTTAGGGTTAGGGTTCGGGTTCGGGTTAGGGTTTGGTTTCGGTTTAGGGTTAGGTTTCGGGTTAGGGTTAGAGTTAGGGGTTAGGGTTAGGGTCGAGTTAGAGTTCGGGTTAGGGATCGGGTTAGGGTTAGTGTTAGGGTTAGGGTTCGTGTTAGGGTTCAAGTTAGGGTTAGGGTTAGGGTTAGGGTTAGGGTTAGGTTTTAGGGTTAGCGATAGGGTTAGGGTTAGGGTTAGGGGTTAGGGTTATGCTTAGGGTTAGGATTAGGTTTCGGGTTAGCGTTATTGTTCGGATTAGGTTTAGTGTTAGGTTGAGGGTTAGGGTTAGGGTTCGGTTAGGGTTAGGGTTAGGTTTCGGGTTAGGGTTCGGGTTAGGTTTAGGGTTAGGGTTCGGGTTAGGTTTAGGTTTCGGTTTAGGGTTAGGGTTAGGGTTAGGGTTCGGGTTAGGGTTAGGATTCAGGTTAGGGTTGGGTTCGGGTTAGGTTTCGTGTTAGGGTTAGGGTTCGGGTTCGGGTTAGGGTTAGGGTTCGGGTTAGGGTTAGGTTTAGGGTTCGGGTTAGGGTTCGAGTTAGGGTTAGGGTTAGTGTTCGGGTTAGGGTTAGGGTTAGGGTTAGGGTTAGGGTTAGGTTTTATGGTTAGGGTTAGGGTTAGGGTTAGGGTTAGTGGTTAGGGTTAGGGTTAGGATTAGGGTTAGGGTTAGGGTTCGGGTTATCGTTAGGTTTCGGATTAGGTTTAGGGTTAGGTTTAGGGTTAGGGTTAGGGTTCGGTTTAGGGTTAGGGTTAGGGTTAGGGTTCGGGTTAGGGTTAGGGTTCGGGTTCGGGTTAGGGTTAGGGTTAGGGTTAGGGTTAGGGTTAGGGTTCGGGTTAGGGTTAGGGTTAGGGTTCGGGTTAGGTTTAGGGTTAGGGTTTGGGTGAGGGTTAGGGTTAGGGTTCGGGTTAGGGTTCGGGTTAGGGTTAGGGTTAGGATTCGGGTTAGGGTTAGGGTTAGGTTTCGGGTTAGGTTTAGGGTTCGGTTTAGGGTTAGGGTTAGGTTTCGGGTTCGTGTTAGGGTTAGGGTTAGGGTTCGGGTTCGGGGTCGGGTTCGGGTTAGGGTTAGGGTACGAGTTAGGGTTCGGGTTAGTGTTTGGGTTAGAGTTAGGGTTAGGGTTCGTGTTAGGGTTCGGGTTAGGGTTAGGGATAGGGTAAGGGTTCGGGTTCGGGGTTAGGGTTAGGGTTAGGGTTTGGGTTAGGGTTCGGGTTATGGTTAGGATTCGGGTAAAGGGTTAGGGTTCGTGTGCGGGTTAGGGTTAGGCTTAGGGTTCGGGTTAGGGTTACGGTTCGGGTTAGGGTTAGGTTTAGGGTCGGGTTCGGGTTAGGGTTAGGGTTCGGTTTCGGGTTAGGGTTCGAGATAGAGTTCGGGTTAGGGTTAGGTATAGGGTTAGGGTTCGGGTTCGTGTTTAGGGTTAGGGTTAGTGTTCGGGTTAGGGTTCGGGTTAGGGTTAGGATTCGGGTAAAGGGTTAGGGTTCGGGTTCGGGTTAGGGTTAGTGTTAGGGTTCCGGTTAGGTTTAGGTTTAGGTTTCGGGTTAGGGTTAGGTTTAGGGTTAGGGTTAGGGTTCGGGTTAGGGTTCGGGGTAGTGTTAGGGTTAGGGTTCGGGTTAAGTTTAGGGTTAGGGTTAGGGTTCGGGTTAGGGTTAGGGTGAGGGTTCGGGTTAGGGTTCGGGTTAGGGTTCGGGTTAGGGTTAGGGTTAGGGTTCGGGTTAGGGTTACGGTTCGGGTTAGGGTTAGGGTTAGGGTTAGGGTTCGGGTTAGGGTTCGGTTTAGGGTTCGGGTTAGAGTAGGGTTCGGGTTAGGGTTAGGGTTAGGGTTTGGGTTAGGGTTAGGGTTCGAGTTAGGGTTAGGGTTAGGTTTAGGGTTTGGGTTAGGGTTAGGGTTAGGGTTCGAGTTCGGGTTAGGTTTAGGGTTAGGGTTTGGTTGGGTTAGGGTTCGGTTAGTGTTAGGGGTTAGTGTTCAGGTTAGGGTTAGGGTTAGGGTTCGGGTTAGGGTTCGGGT
>JAVLSZ010000034.1:967500-977500 GCA_032313775.1 Urocyon cinereoargenteus
GTTAGGGTTAGGGTTCGGGTTAGGGTTAGGGTTAGGGTTCGGGTTAGGGTTCGGGTTAGGGTTAGGGTTAGGGTTCGGGTTAGGGTTAGAGTTAGGTTTCGGGTTAGGGTTCGGGTTAGGGTTCGGGTTAGGGTTAGGGTTAGGGTTATTGTTAGGGTTCGGGTTAGGGTTACGGTTCGGGTTAGGGTTAGGGTTAGGGTTAGGGTTCGGGTTAGGGTTCGGTTTAGGTTTCCGGTAGAGTTAGGGTTCGGTTTAGTGTTAGGGTTAGTGTTAGGGTTAGGGTTAGGATTCGGGTTAGGGTTAGGGTTAGGGTTAGGGTTCGGATTAGGGTTAGGGTTCGGGTTCGGGTTAGGGTTAGGGTTAGGGTTCGGGTTAGGGTTCGGGTTTGGGTTAGGTTTAGGGTTAGGGTTAGGGTTAGGGTTCGGGTTAAGGTTAGGTGTACGGTTCGGGTTAGGGTTAGTATTCGGGTAAAGGGTTAGGGGTCGGATTCGGGTTAGGGTTAGGTTTAGGGTTCCGGTTAGGGTTAGGTTTATGTTTCTGGTTAGGGTTAGGTTTAGGGTTAGGTTTAGGGTTCGGGTTAGGGTTCGGGTGAGGGTTAGGTTTAGGGTTCGTGTTAGGGTTAGGGTTAGGGTTCGGGTTAGGGTTCGGGTTAGGGTTAGGGTTAGGGTTCGGGTGAGGTTTAGGGTTAGGGTTCGGGTTAGGGATCGGGTTAGGGTTCGGCTTAGGGTTAGGGTTAGGTTTAGGGTTCGGGTTAGGGTTACGGTTCGGGTTAGGGTTAGGGTTAGGGTTAGTGTTCGGGTTAGTGTTCGGTTTAGGGTTCGGGTTAGAGTTAGGGTTCGGGTTAAGGTTAGGGTTAGGGTTAGGGTTCGGGTTAGGGTTAGGGTTAGGGTTAGGGTTCGGGTTAGGGTTAGGGTTCCGGTTCGGTTTAGGGTTAGGGTTAGGTTTCGGGTTAGGGTTCGGTTTCGGGTTAGGGTTAGGGGTTAGTGTTCAGGTTAGGGTTAGGGTTAGGGTTCGGGTTAGGGTCCGGGTTAGGGTTAGGGTTAGGTTTCGGGTTAGGGTTCGGGTTATGGTTAGTGTTAGGGTTCGGGTTAGGGTTCGGGGTAGGGTTAGGATTCGGGGTAGGGTTAGGGTTAGGGTTAGGGTTAGGTTTCGGTGTAGGGTTCGGGTTAGGTTTAGGGTTAGGGTTCGGGTTAGGTTTAAGGTTAGGGTTAGGGTTCGTGTTCGGGTTAGTGTTAGGGTTCGTGTTAGGGACAGGGTTAGGGTTTGGGTTAGGGTTAGGTTTAGGGTTCGGGTTCGGGTTAGGGTTAGGGTTAGGGTTCGTGTTAGGGACAGGGTTAGGGTTAGGGTTAGGGTTAGGGTTAGGGTTCGGGTTCGGGTTAGGGTTAGAGTTCGGTTTAGGGTTCGGGTTAGGGTTAGGGTTCGGGTTAGGGTTAGGTTTAGGGTTAGAGTTAGGGTTAGGGTTAGGGTTCGGGTTAGTGTTAGGGTTAGGGTTAGGGTTAGGTTTGGGTTCGGGTTAGGTTTAGGGTTAGGGTTCGGGTTAGGGTTAGGGTTCGGGTTAGGGTTAGGGGTTAGTGTTCAGGTTAGGGTTTGGGTTAGGGTTCGGGTTAGGGTTCGGGTTAAGGTTAGGGTTAGGTTTCGGGTTAGGGTTAGGGTTAGGGTTAGGGTTAGGGTTCGGGTTACGTTTAGGGTTCGGGTTAGGGTTAGGGTTAGGGTTCGGGTTAGGGTTCGGGTTAAGGTTAGGGTTAGGTTTAGGTTTCGGGTAAGGGTTAGGGTTAGGGTTAGGGTTTGGGTTAGGGTTAGGGTTCGGGTTAGGGTGGGTTCGGTTTAGTTTTCGGGTTAGGGTTAGGGTTCGGGTTCGGGTTAGGGTTAGGATTCGGGTTAGGTTTAGGGTTAGGGTTCGGGTTAGAGTTAGGGTTCGGACTAGGGTTAGGGTTAGGGTTCGGGTTAGGGTTAGGGTTAGGTTTAGGGTTAGGGTTCGTGTTAGGGTTCGGGTTAGGGGTCGGGTTAGGATTAGGGTTAGGGTTCAGGTTAGGGTTACGTTTAGGGTTAGGGTCGGGTTAGGGTTAGGGTTCAGGTTAGGGTTAGGGTTCGGGTTCGGGTTCGGGTTCGGGTTAGGGTTAGGATTTGGGTTCGGGTTAGGGTTCGGGTTAGGGTTCGGGTTAGGGTTAGGTTTAGGTTTAGGGTCTGTGTTCGGGGTTAGGGTTAGTGTTAGTGTTCGTGTTAGGGTTAGGGTTCGGGTTAGGGTTAGGGTTCGTGTTAGGGTTAGGGTTAGGTTTCGGGTTCGTGTTCGGGTTCGGGTTAGGGTTAGGGTTCGTGTTAGGGTTCGGTTTAGTGTTTGGGTTTGAGTTAGGGTTAGGGTTAGGGTTCGGGTTCGGGTTATTGTTCGGGTTCGGTTTAGGTTTCGGGTTAGGGTTAAGGTTAGGGTTAGGGTTCGGGTTAGGGTTAGGGTTCGGGTTCGGGTTAGGGTTAGGTTTCGGGTTAGGGTTAGGTTTTGGGGTTAGGGTTAGGGTTGAGTTAGAGTTCGGGTTAGGGTTCGGTTTAGGATTAGGGTTAGGGTTCGGTTTAGGGTTCGAGTTATGTTTAGTGTTAGGGTTTGGGTTAGTGTTCTGGTTCGGGTTAGGGTTAGGGTTCTGGTTAGGTTTAGGGTTCGGGTTAGGGTTAGGGGTTAGTGTTAGGGTTAGTGTTCAGGTTAGGGTTAGGGTTAGGGTTAGGGTTAGGGTTAGGTTTCGGGTTAGGGTTAGTGTTAGTGTTCGGGTTAGGGTTAGGGTTAGGGTTAGGGTTAGGTTTTAGGGTTAGGGTTAGGGTTAGGGTTAGGGTTAGGGTTAGGGTTAGGGTTAGGGGTTAGCGTTAGGGTTAGGGTTAGGGTTCGGGTTAGCGTTAGGGTTAGGATTGGGGTTAGGGTTAGGTTTAGGGTTAGTGTTAGGGTTCGGGTTAGGGTTAGGGTTAGGGTTAGGGTTCGGGTTAGGGTTAGGGTTCGGGTTCGGTTTAGGGTTAGGGTTAGGGTTAGGGTTAGGGTTCGGGTTAGATTTAGGGTTAGGGTTCGGTTTAGGGTTAGGGTTAGGGTTTGGCTTAGGGTTAGGGTTAGGGTTAGGGTTCGGGTTAGGTTTCGGGTTAGGGTTAGGGTTAGGATTCGTGTTAGGGTTAGGGTTAGGGTTCGGGTTAGTGTTAGGGTTCGGGTTAGGGTTAGGTTTAGGTTTCGGGTTAGGGTTAGGGTTAGGCTTCGGGTTAGGGTTAGGGTTCAGGTTCGGGTTATGGTTAGGTTTCGGGTTCGGGTTAGGGTTCGGGTTTGGGTTAGGGTTCGGGTTAGGGTTAGGTTTAGGGTTAGGGTTCGGGTTAGGGTTAGGGTTCGGGTTCGGGTTAGGGTTAGGGTTAGTGTTATGGTTAGGGATCGGGTTCGGGTTAGGGTTAGGGTGCGGGTTAGGTTTAGGGTTAGGGTTAGGGTTCGGTTTCGGGTTAGGGTAAGGGTTCGTGTTAGGGTTAGGGTTCGGGTTAGCGTTAGGGTGAGGGTTCGGGTTACGGTTAGGGTTCGGTTTAGGGATAGGGTTAGGGTTCGGGTTCGGCTTTGGGTTAGGGTTAGGGTTAGGTTTATGGTTAGGGATCGGGTTCGGGTTAGGGTTAGGGTGCGGGTTAGGTTTAGGGTTAGGGTTAGGGTTCGGGTTCGGGTTAGGGTACGGGTTCGTGTTAGGGTTTGGGTTCGGGTTAGATTTAGGTTTAGGGTTCGGGTTAGGGTTCGGGTTCGGGTTAGGGTTAGGGTTAGGGTTCGGGTTAGGGTTAGGGTTCGGGTTCGGGTTAGGGTTAGGGTTAGGGTTATGTTTAAGGTTCGGGTTCGGGTTAGGGTTAGGGGTTTGGGTTCGGGTTCGGGTAAGGGTTAGGGTTAAGTTTCGGGTTAGGGTTAGGGGTTAGTGTTCGGGTTAGGGTTCGAGTTAGGGTTAGTGTTAGGTTTCGGGTTAGGGTTCGGGTTAGGGTTCGGGTTAGGGTTAGGATTAGGGTTATGGATAGGGTTCGGGTTAGGTTAAGGTTCGGGTTAGGGTTAGGGTTCGGGTTAGGGTTCGGGTTAGGGTTCGGGTTAGGGTTAGGGATCAGGTTAGGGTTGGGTTCAGGTTAGGTTTCGGGTAGGGTTAGGGTTCGGGTTCGGGTTAGGGTTCGGTTTCGGGTTAGGGTTAGGTTTCGGGTTAGGGTTAGGTTTAGGGTTCGGGTTAGGGTTAGGGTTCGGGCTAGGGTTAGGTTTAGGTTTCGGGTTAGGGTTAGGGTTAGGGTTAGGTTTCGTGTTAGGGTTCGGGTTAGCGGTCGGGTTAGGGTTAGGGTTAGGTTTCGGGTTAGGGTTAGGGTTAGGGTTATTGTCGGGTTAGGGTTAGGGTTCGGCTAGGGTTAGGGTTCGGGTTCGGGTTAGGGTTAGGGTTGGGGTTCGGGTTAGGGTTCGGGTTAGGGTTCGTGTTAGGGTTAGGTTTAGGGTTAGGGTCCGGTTTCGGGGTTAGGGTTAGGGTTAGGGTTCGGGTTAGGGTTAGGGTTCGGGTTAGCGTTAGGGTTAGGTTTCGGGTTCGTGTTAGGGTTAGGGTTAGGGTTCGTGTTCGGGGTCGGGTTCGGGTTAGGGTTAGGGTTCGAGTTAGGGTTCGGGTTAGTGTTTGGGTTAGAGTTAGGGTTAGGGTTAGGGTTCGGGTTATTGTTCGGGTTCGGGTTAGGGTTCGGGTTAGTGTTAGGGTTAGGGTTAGGGTTCGGGTTAGGGTTAGGGTTTGGTTTCGGTTTAGGGTTAGGTTTCGGGTTAGGGTTAGAGTTAGGGTTTAGGGTTAGGGTCGAGTTAGAGTTCGGGTTAGGGATCGGGTTAGGGTTAGGGTTAGGGTTAGGGTTCGGGTTAGGGTTCAAGTTAGGGTTAGGGTTAGGGTTAGGGTTAGGGTTAGGGTTTGGGTTAGGGTTAGGGTTAAGGTTCGGGTTATGTTCAGGGTTCGGGTTAGGTTTAGGGGTTATGGTTAGGGTTAGGGTTAGGGTTAGGTTTCGGGTTAGGTTAGGGTTAGGGTTAGGGTTAGGGTTCGGGTTATGGTTAGGGTTAGTGTTCTGGTTAGGGTTAGGGTCAGGGTTAGGGTTAGGGTTAGGGTTAGGGGTTAGGGTTAGGGTTCGCGTTAGGGTTAGGGTTAGGGTGAGGGTTGGGGTTAGGGTTCGGGTTAGGGTTAGGGTTAGGGTTAGGGTTAGGTTTAGGGTTCGGGTTCGGGTACGGTTAGGGTTCGGTTTAGGGTTAGGGCTAGGGTTCGGGTTAGGGTTAGGGTTAGGGTTCGGTTTAGGGTTCGGGTTAGGTTTAGGGTTAGGGTTCGGGTTAGGTTAGGTTTCGGGGTAGGGTTAGGGTTAGGGTTAGGGTTCGGGTTAGGGTTAGGGTTCGGGTTAGGGTTCGGGTTAGGGTTAGGGTTAGGGTTAGGGTTCGGATTAGGGTTAGGGTTAGGGTTCGGGTTAGGGTTCGGGTTAGGGTTCGTGTTAGGGTTCGGGTTAGGGTTAGGGTTAGGGTTCGGGTTAGGGTTCTGGTTAGGATTCGGGTTAGGTTTAGGGTTAGGGTTAGGTTTAGGGTTCGGGTAAGGGTTACGGTTCGGGTTAGCGTTAGGGTTAGGGTTAGGGTTCGGGCGAGGGTTCGGTTTATGTTTCGGGTTAGAGTTAGGGTTCGGTTTAGGGTTAGGGTTAGGGTAAGGGTTAGGGTTAAGTTTCGGGTTAGGGTTAGGGTTAGGGTTCTGGTTCGGGTTAGGGTTCGTGTTCGGGTTAGGGTTAGGGGTTAGTGTTTAGGTTAGGGTTAGGGTTACGGTTCGGGTTAGGATTCGGGTTAGGGTTAGGGTTAGCGTTGGGGTTCGGGTTAGGGTTCGGGTTAGGGTTAGGTTTCGGGTAGGGTTAGGGTTCGGATTAGGAGTAGGGTTCGGTTTAGGGTTAGGGTTCGGGTTCGTGTTAGGGTAAGGGTTAGGGTTCGGGTTCGGGTTAGGGTTAGGTTTAGGGTTAGGTTTAGGGTTCGGATTAGGGTTAGGGGTACAGTTCGGGTTAGGGTTCGGTTTCGGGTTAGGGTCAGGGTTAGGGTTAGGGTTAGGGTTCGGGTTAGGGTTAGGGTTAGTGTTATGGTTAGGGATCGGGTTCGGGTTAGGGTTAGGGTGCGGGTTAGGTTTAGGGTTAGGGTTAGGGTTCGGTTTCGGGTTAGGGTAAGGGTTCGTGTTAGGGTTAGGGTTCGGGTTAGCGTTAGGGTGAGGGTTCGGGTTACGGTTAGGGTTCGGTTTAGGGATAGGGTTAGGGTTCGGGTTCGGCTTTGGGTTAGGGTTAGGGTTAGGTTTATGGTTAGGGATCGGGTTCGGGTTAGGGTTAGGGTGCGGGTTAGGTTTAGGGTTAGGGTTAGGGTTCGGGTTCGGGTTAGGGTACGGGTTCGTGTTAGGGTTTGGGTTCGGGTTAGATTTAGGTTTAGGGTTCGGGTTAGGGTTCGGGTTCGGGTTAGGGTTAGGGTTAGGGTTCGGGTTAGGGTTAGGGTTCGGGTTCGGGTTAGGGTTAGGGTTAGGGTTATGTTTAAGGTTCGGGTTCGGGTTAGGGTTAGGGGTTTGGGTTCGGGTTCGGGTAAGGGTTAGGGTTAAGTTTCGGGTTAGGGTTAGGGGTTAGTGTTCGGGTTAGGGTTCGAGTTAGGGTTAGTGTTAGGTTTCGGGTTAGGGTTCGGGTTAGGGTTCGGGTTAGGGTTAGGATTAGGGTTATGGATAGGGTTCGGGTTAGGTTAAGGTTCGGGTTAGGGTTAGGGTTCGGGTTAGGGTTCGGGTTAGGGTTCGGGTTAGGGTTAGGGATCAGGTTAGGGTTGGGTTCAGGTTAGGTTTCGGGTAGGGTTAGGGTTCGGGTTCGGGTTAGGGTTCGGTTTCGGGTTAGGGTTAGGTTTCGGGTTAGGGTTAGGTTTAGGGTTCGGGTTAGGGTTAGGGTTCGGGCTAGGGTTAGGTTTAGGTTTCGGGTTAGGGTTAGGGTTAGGGTTAGGTTTCGTGTTAGGGTTCGGGTTAGCGGTCGGGTTAGGGTTAGGGTTAGGTTTCGGGTTAGGGTTAGGGTTAGGGTTATTGTCGGGTTAGGGTTAGGGTTCGGCTAGGGTTAGGGTTCGGGTTCGGGTTAGGGTTAGGGTTGGGGTTCGGGTTAGGGTTCGGGTTAGGGTTCGTGTTAGGGTTAGGTTTAGGGTTAGGGTCCGGTTTCGGGGTTAGGGTTAGGGTTAGGGTTCGGGTTAGGGTTAGGGTTCGGGTTAGCGTTAGGGTTAGGTTTCGGGTTCGTGTTAGGGTTAGGGTTAGGGTTCGTGTTCGGGGTCGGGTTCGGGTTAGGGTTAGGGTTCGAGTTAGGGTTCGGGTTAGTGTTTGGGTTAGAGTTAGGGTTAGGGTTAGGGTTCGGGTTATTGTTCGGGTTCGGGTTAGGGTTCGGGTTAGTGTTAGGGTTAGGGTTAGGGTTCGGGTTAGGGTTAGGGTTTGGTTTCGGTTTAGGGTTAGGTTTCGGGTTAGGGTTAGAGTTAGGGTTTAGGGTTAGGGTCGAGTTAGAGTTCGGGTTAGGGATCGGGTTAGGGTTAGGGTTAGGGTTAGGGTTCGGGTTAGGGTTCAAGTTAGGGTTAGGGTTAGGGTTAGGGTTAGGGTTAGGGTTTGGGTTAGGGTTAGGGTTAAGGTTCGGGTTATGTTCAGGGTTCGGGTTAGGTTTAGGGGTTATGGTTAGGGTTAGGGTTAGGGTTAGGTTTCGGGTTAGGTTAGGGTTAGGGTTAGGGTTAGGGTTCGGGTTATGGTTAGGGTTAGTGTTCTGGTTAGGGTTAGGGTCAGGGTTAGGGTTAGGGTTAGGGTTAGGGGTTAGGGTTAGGGTTCGCGTTAGGGTTAGGGTTAGGGTGAGGGTTGGGGTTAGGGTTCGGGTTAGGGTTAGGGTTAGGGTTAGGGTTAGGTTTAGGGTTCGGGTTCGGGTACGGTTAGGGTTCGGTTTAGGGTTAGGGCTAGGGTTCGGGTTAGGGTTAGGGTTAGGGTTCGGTTTAGGGTTCGGGTTAGGTTTAGGGTTAGGGTTCGGGTTAGGTTAGGTTTCGGGGTAGGGTTAGGGTTAGGGTTAGGGTTCGGGTTAGGGTTAGGGTTCGGGTTAGGGTTCGGGTTAGGGTTAGGGTTAGGGTTAGGGTTCGGATTAGGGTTAGGGTTAGGGTTCGGGTTAGGGTTCGGGTTAGGGTTCGTGTTAGGGTTCGGGTTAGGGTTAGGGTTAGGGTTCGGGTTAGGGTTCTGGTTAGGATTCGGGTTAGGTTTAGGGTTAGGGTTAGGTTTAGGGTTCGGGTAAGGGTTACGGTTCGGGTTAGCGTTAGGGTTAGGGTTAGGGTTCGGGCGAGGGTTCGGTTTATGTTTCGGGTTAGAGTTAGGGTTCGGTTTAGGGTTAGGGTTAGGGTAAGGGTTAGGGTTAAGTTTCGGGTTAGGGTTAGGGTTAGGGTTCTGGTTCGGGTTAGGGTTCGTGTTCGGGTTAGGGTTAGGGGTTAGTGTTTAGGTTAGGGTTAGGGTTACGGTTCGGGTTAGGATTCGGGTTAGGGTTAGGGTTAGCGTTGGGGTTCGGGTTAGGGTTCGGGTTAGGGTTAGGTTTCGGGTAGGGTTAGGGTTCGGATTAGGAGTAGGGTTCGGTTTAGGGTTAGGGTTCGGGTTCGTGTTAGGGTAAGGGTTAGGGTTCGGGTTCGGGTTAGGGTTAGGTTTAGGGTTAGGTTTAGGGTTCGGATTAGGGTTAGGGGTACAGTTCGGGTTAGGGTTCGGTTTCGGGTTAGGGTCAGGGTTAGGGTTAGGGTTAGGGTTCGGGTTAGGGTTAGGGTTCGGGTTAGGGTTAGGGTTTAGGGTTAGGGTTAGGTTTCGTTTTCGGGTTAGGGTTAGGGTTAGGGTTAGGGGTTAGTGTTAGGGTTCGCGTTAGGGTTAGGTTTAGGGTTAGGGTTAGGGTTCGGGTTAGGGTTAGGGTTAGGATTAAGGTTCGGGTTCGGTTTAGGGTTAGGGTTAGGGTTAGGTTTAGGGTTCGGGTTCGGGTACGGTTAGGGTTCGGCTTAGGGTTAGGGCTAGGGTTCGGGTTAGGGTTAGGGTTAGGTTTCGGGTTAGGGTTCGGATTAGGTTTAGGGTTAGGGTTCGGGTTAGGTTTAGGTTTCGGGTTAGGGTTAGGGTTAGGGTTAGGGTTCGGGTTAGGGTTAGGATTCAGGTTAGGGTTGGGTTCGGGTTAGGTTTCGTGTTAGGGTTAGGGTTCGGGTTCGGGTTAGGGTTAGGGTACGGGTTAGGGTTAGGTTTAGGGTTCGGGTTAGGGTTAGGGTTCGGGTTAGGGTTACGGTTACGGTTCGGGTTAGGGTGAGGGTTAGGGTTAGGTTTAGGTTTCGTGTTAGGGTTCGGGTTCGGGTTAGCGGTCGGTTTAGGGTTAGGGTTAGGGTTCGAGTTAGGGTTAGGGTTAGTGTTCGGGTTAGGGTTAGGGTTAGGGTTAGGGTTAGGTTTTATGGTTAGGGTTAGGGTTAGGGTTAGGGTTAGGGGTTAGGGTTAGGGTTAGAATTAGGGTTAGGGTTAGGGTTCGGGTTATCGTTAGGTTTCGGATTAGGTTTAGGGTTAGGTTTTTGGTTAGGGTTAGGGTTCGGTTTAGGGTTAGGGTTAGGGTTAGGTTTCGGGTTAGGGTTAGGGTTCGGGTTCGGGTTAGGGTTAGGGTTAGGGTTAGGGTTAGGGTTCGGGTTAGGGTTAGGGTTAGGGTTCGGGTTAGGTTTAGGGTTAGGGTTTGGGTTAGGGTTAGGGTAAGGGTTCGGGTTAGGGTTCGGGTTAGGGTTAGGGTTAGGATTCGGGTTAGGGTTAGGGTTAGGGTTCGGGTTAGGTTTAGGGTTCGGTTTAGGGTTAGGGTTAGGTTTCGGGTTCGTGTTAGGGTTAGGGTTAGGGTTCGGGTTCGGGGTCGGGTTCGGGTTAGGGTTAGGGTACGAGTTAGGGTTCGGGTTAGTGTTTGGGTTAGAGTTAGGGTTAGGGTTCGTGTTAGGGTTCGGGTTAGGGTTAGGGATAGTGTTAGGGTTCGGGTTCGGGGTTAG
>JAVLSZ010000034.1:985000-1000000 GCA_032313775.1 Urocyon cinereoargenteus
TAGAGTTCGGTTTAGGGTTCGGGTTAGGGTTAGGGTTCGGGTTAGGGTTAGGTTTAGGGTTAGAGTTAGGGTTCGGACTCGGGTTCGGGTTAGGGTTCGGGTTAGTGTTAGGGTTAGGGTTAGGGTTCGGGTTAGCGTTAGGGTTAGGATTGGGGTTAGGGTTAGGTTTAGGGTTAGGGTTAGTGTTCGGGTTAGGGTTAGGGTTAGGGTTAGGGTTCGGATTAGGGTTAGGTTTCGGGTTCGGTTTAGGGTTAGGGTTAGGGTTAGGGTTAGGGTTCCGGTTAGATTTAGGGTTAGGGTTCGGGTTAGGGTTAGGGTTAGGGTTTCGGTTAGGGTTAGGGTTAGGGTTAGGGTTAGGGTTCGGGTTAGGGTTAGGGTTAGGATTCGTGTTAGGGTTAGGGTTAGGGTTCGGGTTAGTGTTAGGGTTCGGGTTAGGGTTAGGTTTAGGTTTCGGGTTAGGGTTAGGGTTAGGCTTCGGGTTAGGGTTAGGGTTCGGGTTCGGGTTATGGTTAGGTTTCGGGTTCGGGTTAGGGTTCGGGTTTGGGTTAGGGTTCGGGTTAGGGTTAGGTTTAGGGTGTGGGTTCGGGTTACGGTTAGGGTTCGGGTTAGGGATAGGGTTAGGGTTCGCGTTCGGGTTCGGGTTAGGGTTAGGGTTAGGGTTATGGTTAGGGATCGGGTTCGGGTTAGGGTTAGGGTGCGGGTTAGGTTTAGGGTTAGGTTTAGGGTTCGGGTTCGGGTTAGGGTAATGGTTCGTGTTAGGGTTTGGGTTTGGGTTAGGTTTAGGTTTAGGGTTCGGGTTAGGGTTCGGGTTCGGGTTAGGCTTAGGGTTAGGGTTCGGGTTAGGGTTAGGGTTCGGGTTCGGGTTAGGGTTAGGGTTAGGGTTAGGGTTAGGTTTAAGGTTCGGGTTCGGGTTAGGGTTAGGGGTTAGGGTTCGGGTTTGGGTAAGGGTTAGGGTTAAGTTTCGGGTTAGGGTTAGGGTTACTGTTCGGGTTAGGGTTCGAGTTAGGGTTAGGGTTAGGTTTCGGGTTAGGGTTCGGGTTAGGGTTCGGGTTAGGGTTAGGGTTAGGGTTATGGATAGTGTTCGGGTTAGGGTTAAGTTTCGGGATAGGGTTAGGGTTCGGGTTAGGGTTCGGGTTAGGGTTCGGGTTAGGGTTAGGGATCAGGTTAGGGTTGGGTTCGGGTTAGGTTTCGGGTTAGGGTTAGGTTTCGGGTTCGGGTTAGGGTTCGGGTTCGGGTTAGGGTTAGGGTTCGTGTTAGGGTTAGGTTTAGGGTTCGGGTTAGGGTTAGGGTTCGGGCTAGGGTTAGGGTTAGGGTTCGGGTTAGGGTTAGGGTTAGGTTTCGGGTTAGGGTTAGGGTTAGGGTTATTGTCGGGTTAGGGTTAGGGTTCGGCTAGGGTTAGGGTTCGGGTTCGGGTTAGGGTTAGGGTTGGGGATCGGGTAGGGTTCGGGTTAGGGTTCGGGTTAGGGTTAGGTTTAGGGTTAGGGTCCGGTTTCGGGGTTAGGGTTATGGTTAGGTTTCGGGTTAGGGTTAGGGTTCGGGTTAGCGTTAGGGTTAGGTTTCGGGTTCGTGTTTGGGTTAGGGTTAGGGTTCGTTTTCGGGGTCGGGTTCGGGTTAGGGTTAGGGTTCGAGTTAGGGTTCGGGTTAGTGTTTGGGTTAGAGTTAGGGTTAGGGTTAGGGTTCGGGTTCGGGTTATTGTTCGGGTTCGGGTTAGGGTTCGGGTTAGTGTTAGGGTTAGGGTTACGGTTCGGGTTAGGGTTAGGGTTTGGTTTCGGTTTAGGGTTAGGTTTCTGTTTAGGGTTAGAGTTAGGGGTTAGGGTTAGGGTCGAGTTAGAGTTCGGGTTAGGGATCGGGTTAGGGTTAGGGTTAGGGTTAGGGTTCGGGTTAGGGTTCAAGTTAGGGTTAGGGTTAGGGTTAGGTTTAGGGTTTGGGTTAGGGTTAGGGTTAAGGTTCGGGTTAGGTTTAGGGTTCGGGTTAGGTTTAGGGGTTATGGTTAGGGTTAGGGTTAGGGTTAGGGTTCGGGTTAGGTTAGGGTTAGGGTTAGGGTTAGGGTTCGGGTTATGGTTAGGGTTAGTGTTCGGGTTAGGGTTAGGGTCAGGGTTAGGGTTAGGGTTAGGTTTTAGGGTTAGGGTTAGGGTTAGGGTTAGGGGTTAGGGTTAAGTTTAGGGTTCGGGTTAGGGTTAGGGTTCGGGTTAGGGTTAGGGTTAGGGTTCGGGTTAGGTTAGGTTTCGGGGTAGGGTTAGGGTTAGGGTTAGGGTTCGGGTTAGGGTTAGGGTTCGGGTTAGGGTTGGGTTCGGGTTAGGTTTCGGGTTAGGGTTAGGGTTTGGGTTCGGGTTAGGGTTAGGGTTCGGGTTAGGGTTAGGGTTAGGGTTCGGGTTAGGGTTAGGGTTAGGTTTCGGGTTAGGGTTAGGGTTAGGGTTAGGTTTAGGGTTCGTGTTAGGGTTCGGGTTCGGGTTAGGGGTCGGGTTAGGGTTAGGGATAGGGTTCGGGTTAGGGTTAGGGTTCGGGTTCGGGTTAGGGTTAGGGTTCGGGTTAGGGTTAGGGTTAGGGTTCCGGTGAGCGTTAGGTTTAGGTTTCGGGTTAGGGTTAGGGTTAGGTTTAGGGTTAGGGTTAGGGTTCGGGTTAGGGTTAGGGTTAGGGTTAGGGTTCGGGTTCGGGTTAGGGTTAGGGTTCGGGTTCGGGATAGGGTTAGGGTTAGGGTTAGGGTTAGGGTTCGGGTTAGGGTTGGGGTTAGGGTTCGGGTTAGGGATAGGTTAGGGTTTGGGTTAGGGTTAGGGTTAGGGTTAGGGTTCGGGTTCGGGTTAGGGTTCGGGTTAGGGTTAGGGTTAGGATTCGGGTTAGGATTAGGGTTTGGGTTCGGGTTAGGGTTAGGGTTAGGTTTCGGGTTAGGGTTAGGTTTAGTGTTCGGGTTAGGGTTAGGGTTAGGGTTTGGGTTAGGGTTAGGGTTCGGGTTCGGGTTATGGTTAGGGTTCGGGTTCGGGTTAGGGTTCGGGTTTTGGTTAGGGTTCGGGTTAGGGTTAGGTTCAGTGTTAGGGTTCAGTTTAGGGTTAGTGTTCGGGTTCGGGTTCGGGTTAGGGTTAGGGTTCGTGTTAGGGTTAGTTTTCGGGTTAGGGTTAGGGTTCGGGTTAGGGTCAGGGTTAGGGTTCGGGTTAGGGTTAGCGTTCGGGTTAGGGTTAGGGTTCGGGTTAGGGTTAGGTTTCGGTTAGGGTTAGGGTTTGGGTTAGGGTTAGGGTTAGGTTTCGGGTTAGGGTTAGGGTTCGGGTTCGGGTTAAGAAAGGGTTAGGGTTCTGGTTCGGGTTAGGGTTAGGTTTAGGGTTAGGGTTAGGGTTCGGATTAGGGTTAGGGTTACGGTTCGGGTTAGGGTTCGGGTTCGGGGTAGGGTTAGGGTTAGGGTTATGGTTAGTGTTCGGGTTAGGGTTAGGGTTCGGGTAAGGGTTAGGGGTTAGTGTTAGGGTTAGGTTTCGGTTTCGGGTTAGGGTTAGGGTTAGGGTTAGGGGTTAGGGTTAGGGTTCGCGTTAGGGTTAGGGTTAGGGTTAGGGTTAGGGTTCGGGTGAGAGTTAGGGTTAGGGTTCCAATTTAGGTTAGGGTTAGGGTTAGGGTTAGGGTTAGGTTTAGGGTTCGGGTTCGGGTACGGTTAGGGTTCGGGTTAGGGTTAGGGCTAGGGTTCGGGTTAGGGTTAGGGTTAGGGTTCGGGTTAGGGTTCGGGTTAGGGTTAGGGTTCGGGTTAGGGTTAGGGTTAGGGTTCGGGTTAGGTTAGGTTTCGGGGTAGGGTTAGGGTTAGGGTTAGGGTTCGGGTTAGGGTTAGGGTTCGGGTTAGGGTTGGGTTCGGGTTAGGTTTCGGGTTAGGGTTAGGGTTTGGGTTCGGGTTAGGGTTAGGGTTCGGGTTAGGGTTAGGGTTCGGGTTAGGGTTAGGGTTAGGGTTCGGGTTAGGGTTAGGGTTAGGTTTCGGGTTAGGGTTAGGGTTAGGGTTAGGTTTAGGTTTCGTGTTAGGGTTCGGGTTCGGGTTAGGGGTCGGGTTAGGGTTACGGATAGGGTTCGGGTTAGGGTTAGGGTTCGGGTTCGGGTTAGGGTTAGGGTTCGGGTTAGGGTTAGGGTTAGGGTTCGGGTTAGGGTTAGGGTTAGGGTTCGTGTTAGGGTTCGGGTTAGGGTTAGGGTTAGGGTTCGGGTTAGGTTTAGGATTAGGGTTCGGGTTAGGGTTCGGGTTAGGGTTCGTGTTGGGGTTGGGTTCGGGTTAGGTTTCGGGTTAGGGTTAGGGTTCGGGTTCGGGTTAGGGTTAGGGTTCGGGTTAGGGTTACGGTTAGGGTTCGGGTTAGGGTTAGGGTTCGGGTTAGGGTTAGGGTTAGGTTTCGGGTTAGGGTTAGGGTTAGGGTTAGATTTAGGGTTCGTGTTAGGGTTCGGGTTAGGGTTAGGGTTCGGGTTTGGGTTAGGGTTCGGGTTAGGGTTCGGGATAGTGTTAGGGATAGGGTTAGGGTTCGGGTTCGGGGTTAGGGTTAGGGTTAGTGTTCGGGTTAGGGTTAGGGTTCGGGTTAGGGTTAGGGTTCGGGTTAGGGTTGGGTTCGTGTTAGGTTTCGGGTTAGGGTTAGGGTTTGGGTTCGGGTTAGGGTTAGGGTTCGTGTTAGGGTTAGGGTTCGGGTTAGGGTTAGGGTTAGGGTTCGGGTTAGGGTTAGGGTTAGGGTTCGGGTTAGGGTTAGGGTTAGGTTTAGGGTTCGTGTTAGAGTTCGGGTTCGGGTTAGGGGTCGGGTTAGGGTTAGGGATAGGGTTAGGGTTAGGGTTCGGGTTCGGGTTAGGGTTAGGGTTCGGGTTAGGGTTAGGTTTAGGGTTCCGGTGAGCGTTAGGTTTAGGTTTCGGGTTAGGGTTAGGGTTACGGTTAGGGTTCGGGTTAGGGTTCGGGTTAGGTTTAGGGTTAGGGTTCGGGTTAGGGTTAGGGTTAGGGTTCGGGTTAGGGTTCGGGTTAGGGTTCGTGTTAGGGTTGGGATCGGGTTAGGTTTCGGGTTAGGGTTAGGGTTCGGGTTTGGGTTAGGGTTAGCGTTCGGGTTAGGGTTACGGTTAGGGTTCGGGTTAGGGTTAGGGTTCGGGTTAGGGTTAGGGTTAGGTTTCGGGTTAGGGTTAGGATTAGGGTTAGGTTTAGGGTTCGTGTTAGGGTTCGGGTTCGGGGTAGGGGTCGGGTTAGGGTTAGGGTTAGGGTCGGGTTCGGGTTAGGGTTAGGGTTCGGGTTCGGGTTAGGGTTCGGGTTAGGGTTCGGGATAGGGTTAGGGATAGGGTTAGGGTTCGGGTTCGGGGTTAGGGTTAGGGTTAGGGTTCGGGTTAGTGTTCGGGTTAGGGTTAGGATTCGGGTAAAGGGTTAGGGTTCGGGTTCGGGTTAGGGTTAGGGTTAGGGTTCCGGTTAGGGTTAGGTATAGGTTTCGGGTTAGGGTTAGGGTTAGGGTTAGGGTTAGGGTTCGGGTTAGGGTTCGGGGTAGGGTTAGGGTTACGGTTCGGGTTAAGGTTAGGGTTAGGGTTCGGGTTAGGGTTAGGGTTAGGGTTCGGGTTAGGGTTAGGGTTAGGGTTTGGTTTAGGGTTAGGATTAGGGTTCGGTTTAGGGTTAGGGTTAGGGTTCGGGTTAGGGTTAGGGTTAGGTTTAGGTTTAGGGTTCGTGTTAGGGTTCGGGTTAGGGTTCGGGTTAGTGTTAGGGTTAGGGTTCGGGTTAGGGTAGGGTTAGGGTTCGGGGTAGGGTTAGGGTTCGGGTTAGGTTTAGGGTCGGGTTCGGGTTAGGATTAGGGTTGGGGTTCGGGTTAGGGTTCGGGTTAGGGTTCGGGTTAGGGTTAGGGATAAGGTTAGGGTTCGGATTCGGGGTTAGGGTTAGGGTTAGGGTTCGGGTTAGGGTTCGGGTTAGGGTTAGGATTCGGGTAAAGGGTTAGGGGTCGGGTTCGGGTTAGGGTTAGGTTTAGGGTTCCGGTTAGGGTTAGGTTTAGGTTTCTGGTTAGGGTTAGGTTTAGGGTTAGGTTTAGGGTTGGGGTTAGTGTTCGGGTGAGGGTTAGGGTTAGTGTTCGTGTTAGGGTTAGGGTTAGGGTTCGGGTTAGGGTTCGGGTTAGGGTTAGGGTTAGGGTTCGTGTGAGGGTTAGGGTTAGGGTACCGGTTAGGGTTCGGGTTAGGGTTCGGCTTAGGGTTAGGGTTAGGGTTAGGGTTCAGGTTAGGGTTACGGTTCGGGTTAGGGTTAGGGTTAGGGTTAGGGTTCGGGTTAGTGTTCGGTTTAGGGTTCGGGTTAGAGTTAGGGTTCGGGTTAGGGTTAGGGTTAGGGTTAGGGTTCGCGTTAGGGTTAGGGTTAGGGTTCGGGTTAGGTTTAGGGTTAGGGTTCCGGTTCGGTTTAGGTTTAGGGTTAGGGTTCGGGTTAAGGTTCGGTTTCGGGTTAGGGTTAGGGGTTAGTGTTCAGGTTAGGGTTAGGGTTAGGGTTCGGGTTAGGGTTCGGGTTAGGGTTAGGGTTCGGGTTAGGGTTATGGTTAGGGTTCGGGGTAGGGTTAGGGTTAGGGTTAGGGTTAGGTTTCGGGGTAGGGTTCGGGTTAGGTTTAGGGTTAGGGTTCGGGTTAGGTTTAAGGTTAGGGTTAGGGTTCGGGTTCGGGTTAGTGTTAGGGTTCGTGTTAGGGACAGGGTTAGGGTTAGGGTTAGGGTTAGGGTTAGGGTTCGGGTTCGGGTTAGGGTTATGTTTAGGGTTCGTGTTAGGGACAGGGTTAGGGTTAGGGTTAGGGTTAGGGTTCGGGTTCGGGTTAGGGTTAGGGTTCGGGTTAGGGTTCGGGTTAGGGTTAGGGTTCGGGTTAGGGTTAGGTTTAGGGTTAGATTTAGGGTTAGGGTTAGGGTTCGGGTTAGTGTTAGGGTTAGGTTTAGGGTTAGGGTTAGGGTTAGGGTTAGGGTTCAGGTTAGGTTTAGGGTTAGGGTTCGGGTTAGGGTTAGGGTTCTGGTTAGGGTTAGGGGTTAGTGTTCAGGTTAGGGTTAGGGTTAGGTTTCGGGTTAGGGTTCGGGTTAGGGTTAGGGTTAGGTTTCGGGTTAGGGTTAGGGTTAGGGTTAGGGTTAGAGTTCGGGTTACGGTTAGGGTTCGGGTTAGGGTTAGGGTTAGGGTTAGGGTTCGGGTTAGGGTTATGGTTAGGGTTCGGGTTAGGGTTAGGGTTCGGGTTAGGGTTAGGGTTAGGGTTCGGGTTAGGGTTCGTGTTAGGTTTAGGGTTAGGGTTCGGGTTAGGTTTAGGGTTCGGGTAAGGGTTAGGGTTAGGGTTAGGGTTTGGATTAGGGTTAGGGTTCGGGTTAGGGTGGGTTCGGTTTAGTTTTCGGGTTAGGGTTAGGGTTCGGGTTCGGGTTAGGGTTAAGATTCGGGTTAGGTTTAGGGTTAGGGTTCGGGTTAGATTTATGGTTCGGACTGGGGTTAGGGTTAGGGTTCGGGTTAGGGTTAGGGTTAGGGTTAGGGTTCGTGTTAGGGTTCGGGTTAGGGGTCGGGTTAGGGTTAGGGTTAGGGTTCAGGTTAGGGTTAGGTTTAGGGTTAGGGTCGGGTTAAGGTTAGGGTTCGGGTTAGGGTTAGGGTTCGGGTTCGGGTTCGGATTCGGGTTAGGGTTAGGGTTGGGGTTCGGGTTAGGGTTCGGGTTAGGGTTCGGGTTAGGGTTAGGTTTAGGTTTAGGGTCCGGGTTCGGGGTTAGGGTTAGTGTTAGGTTCCGGGTTAGGGTTAGGGTTCGGGTTAGGGTTAGGGTTCGTGTTAGGGTTAGGGTTAGGGTTCGGGTTCGTGTTCGGGTTCGGGTTAGGTTTAGGGTTCGTGTTAGGGTTCGGGTTAGTGTTTGGGTTAGAGTTAGGGTTAGGGTTAGGGTTCGGGTTCGGGTTATTGTTCGGGTTCGTTTTAGGTTCGGGTAAGTGTTAAGGTTAGGGTTAGGGTTCGGGTTAGGGTTAGGGTTCGGGTTCGGGTTAGGGTTAGGTTTCGGGTTAGGGTTAGGTTTAGGGGTTAGGGTTAGGGTTGAGTTAGAGTTCGGGTTAGGGTTCGGGTTAGGATTAGGGTTAGGGTTCGGTTTAGGGTTCGAGTTAGGTTTAGTGTTAGGGTTAGCATTAGGGTTCGGTTTCGGGTTAGTGTTAGGGTTCTGGTTAGGTTTAGGGTTCGGGTTAGGGTTAGGGGTTAGGTTTAGGGTTAGGGTTAGGGTTCGGGTTAGGGTTAGGGTTAGGGTTAGGGTTAGGTTTCGGGTTAGGGTTAGGGTTAGGGTTAGGTTTCGGGTTAGGGTTAGGGTTAGTGTTCGGGTTAGGGTTAGGGTTAGGGTTAGGGTTAGGGTTTAGGGTTAGGGTTAGGGTTAGGGTCAGGGTTAGGGTTAGGGGTTTGTGTTAGGGTTAGGGTTAGGGTTCGTGTTAGCGTTAGGGTTAGGATTGGGGTTAGGGTTAGGTTTAGGGTTAGGGTTAGGGTTCGGGTTAGGGTTGGGGTTAGGGTTAGGTTTCGGGTTAGGGTTAGGGTTCGGGTTCGGGTTCGGTTTATGGTTAGGGTTAGGGTTAGGGTTCGGGTTAGATTTAGGGTTAGGGTTCGGGTTAGGGTTAGGGTTAGGTTTTGGGTTAGGGTTAGGGTTAGGGTTAGGGTTCGGGTTAGGGTTCGGGTTAGGGTTAGGGTTAGGATTCGTGTTAGGGTTAGGGTTAGGGTTCGGGTTAGTGTTAGGGTTCGGGTTAGGGTTAGGTTTAGGTTTCGGGTTAGGGTTAGGGTTAGGCTTCGGGTTAGGGTTAGGGTTCGGGTTCGGGTTATTGTTAGGTTTCGGGTTCAGGTTAGGGTTCGGGTTTGGGTTAGGTTTCGGGCTAGGGTTAGGTTTAGGGTTAGGGTTCGGGTTAGGTTTAGGGTTCGGGTTCGGGTTCGGGTTAGGGTTAGGGTTCGGGTTAGGGTTAGGTTTCGGGTTAGGGTTAGGGTTCGTGTTAGTGTTTGGGTTAGAGTTAGGGTTAGGGTTAGGGTTCGGGTTCGGGTTATTGTTCGGGTTCGGTTTAGGGTTCGGGTTAGTGTTAGGGTTAGGGTTAGGGTTCGGGTTAGGGTTAGGGTTTGGTTTCGGTTTAGGGTTAGGTTTCGGGTTAGGGTTAGAGTTAGGGGTTAGGGTTAGGGTCGAGTTAGAGTTCGGGTTAGGGATCGGGTTAGGGTTAGGGTTAGGGTTAGGGTTCGGGTTAGGGTTCAAGTTAGGTTTAGGGTTAGGGTTAGGGTTCGGGTTACGGTTCGGGTTAGGGTTATGGTTAGGTTTCGGGTTAGGGTTAGGGTTCTGGTTTGGGTTAGGGGTTAGTGTTCAGGTTAGGGTTAGGGTTAGGTTTCGGGTTAGGGTTCGGGTTAGGGTTAGGGTTAGGATTAGGGTTTGGGTTAGGGTTAGGGTTAAGGTTCGGGTTAGGTTTAGGGTTCGGGTTAGGTTTAGGGGTTATGGTTAGGGTTAGGGTTAGGTTTAGGGTTCGGGTTAGGTTAGGGTTAGGGTTAGGGTTAGGGTTCGGGTTATGGTTAGGGTTAGTGTTCGGGTTAGGGTTAGGGTCAGGGTTAGGGTTAGGGTTAGGTTTTAGGGTTAGGGTTAGGGTTAGGGTTAGGGTTAGGGTTAGGGGTTAGGGTTAGGTTTAGGGTTAGGGTTAGGTTTAGGTTTCGGGTTAGCGTTAGGTTTCGGATTAGGTTTAGGGTTAGGTTTAGGGTTAGGGTTAGGGTTCGGGTTAGGGTTAGGGTTAGGGTTAGGGTTCGGGTTCGGGTTAGGGTTAGGGTTCGGGTTCGGGATAGGGTTAGGGTTAGGGTTAGGGTTAGGGTTAGGGTTCGGGTTAGGGTTGGGGTTAGGGTTCGGGTTAGGGATAGGTTAGGGTTTGGGTTAGGGTTAGGGTTAGGGTTAAGGTTCGGGTTCGGGTTAGGGTTCGGGTTAGGGTTAGGGTTAGGATTCGGGTTAGGATTAGGCTTAGGGTTCGGGTTAGGGTTAGGGTTAGGTTTCGGGTTAGGGTTAGGTTTAGTGTTCGGGTTAGGGTTAGGGTTAGGGTTTGGGTTAGGGTTAGGGTTCGGGTTCGGGTTATGGTTAGGGTTCGGGTTCGTGTTAGGGTTCGGGTTTTGGTTAGGGTTCGGGTTTGGGTTAGGTTTAGGGTTAGGGTTCAGTTTAGGGTTAGTGTTCGTGTTCGGGTTCGGGTTAGGGTTAGGGTTCGGGTTAGGGTTAGTTTTCGGGTTAGGGTTAGGGTTCGGGTTAGGGTCAGGGTTAGGGTTCGGGTTAGGGTTAGCGTTCGGTTTAGGGTTAGGGTTCGGGTTAGGGTTAGGTTTCGGTTAGGGTTAGGGTTTGGGTTAGGGTTAGGGTTAGGTTTCGGGTTAGGGTTAGGGTTCGGGTTCGGGTTAAGAAAGGGTTAGGGTTCTGGTTCGGGTTAGGGTTAGGTTTAGGGTTAGGGTTAGGGTTCGGATTAGGGTTAGGGGTACGGTTCGGGTTAGGGTTCGGGTTCGGGGTAGGGTTAGGGTTAGGGTTATGGTTAGGGTTCGGGTTAGGGTTAGGGTTCGGGTAAGGGTTAGGGGTTAGTGTTAGGGTTAGGTTTCGGTTTCGGGTAAGGGTTAGGGTTAGGGTTAGGGTTTAGGGTTAGGGTTCGCGTTAGGGTTAGGGTTAGGGTTAGGGTTCGGGTTAGAGTTAGGGTTAGGGTTCCGATTTAGGTTAGGGTTAGGGTTAGGGTTAGGTTTAGGGTTCGGGTTCGGGTACGGTTAGGGTTCGGGTTAGGGTTAGGGCTAGGGTTCGGGTTAGGGTTAGGGTTAGGGTTCGGGTTAGGGTTCGGGTTAGGGTTAGGGTTCGGGTTAGGGTTAGGGTTAGGGTTCGGGTTAGGTTAGGTTTCGGGGTAGGGTTAGGGTTAGGGTTAGGGTTCGGGTTAGGGTTAGGGTTCGGGTTAGGGTTGGGTTCGGGTTAGGTTTCGGGTTAGGGTTAGGGTTTGGGTTCGGGTTAGGGTTAGGGTTCGGGTTAGGGTTAGGGTTCGGGTTAGGGTTAGGGTTAGGGTTCGGGTTAGGGTTAGGGTTAGGTTTCGGGTTAGGGTTAGGGTTAGGGTTAGGTTTAGGGTTCGTGTTAGGGTTCGGGTTCGGGTTAGGGGTCGTGTTAGGGTTAGGGATAGGGTTCGGGTTAGGGTTAGGGTTCGGGTTCGGGTTAGGGTTAGGGTTCGTGTTAGGGTTAGGGTTAGGGTTCCGGTGAGCGTTAGGTTTAGGTTTCGGGTTAGGGTTAGGGTTAGGGTTAGGGTTCGGGTTAGGGTTCGGGTTAGGGTTAGGGTTAGGGTTCGGGTTAGGGTTAGGGTTAGGGTTCGTGTTAGGGTTCGGGTTAGGGTTAGGGTTAGGGTTCGGGTTAGGGTTAGGGTTAGGGTTCGGGTTAGGGTTCGGGTTAGGGTTCGTGTGGGGTTGGGTTCGGGTTAGGGTTAGGGTTCGGGTTCGGGTTAGGGTAAGGGTTCGGGTTCGGGTTACGGTTAGGGTTCGGGTTAGGGTTAGGGTTCGGGTTAGGGTTAGGGTTAGGTTTCGGGTTAGGGTTAGGGTTAGGATTAGGTTTAGGTTTCGTGTTAGGGTTCGGGTTAGGGTTCGGGTTCGGGTTAGGGTTCGGGTTAGGGTTCGGGATAGGGTTAGGGATATGGTTAGGGTTCGGGTTCGGGGTTAGGGTTAGGGTTAGGGTTCGGGTTATGGTTAGGTTTCGGGTTAGGGTTAGGGTTCGGGTTAGGGTTGGGTTCAGGTTAGGTTTCGGGTTAGGGTTAGGGTTTGGGTTCGGGTTAGGGTTAGGGTTCGGGTTAGGGTTAGGTTTCGGGTTAGGGTTAGGGTTAGGGTTCGGGTTAGGGTTAGGGTTAGGGTTCGGGTTAGGGTTAGGGTTAGGGTTAGGTTTAGTGTTCGTGTTAGGGTTCGGGTTCGGGTTAGGGGTCGGGTTAGGGTTAGGGATAGGGTTTGGGTTAGGGTTAGGGTTCGGGTTCGGGTTAGGGTTAGGGTTCGTGTTAGGGTTAGGGTTAGGGTTCCGGTGTGCGTTAGGTTTAGGTTTCGGGTTAGGGTTAGGGTTAGGGTTAGGGTTCGGGTTAGGGTTCGGGTTAGGGTTAGGGTTAGGGTTCGGGTTAGGGTTAGGGTTAGGGTTCGGGTTAGGGTTCAGGTGAGGGTTCGTGTTAGGGTTGGGATCGGGTTAGGTTTCGGGTTAGGGTTAGGGTTCGGGTTTGGGTTAGGGTTAGGGTTCGGGTTAGGGTTACGGTTAGGGTTCGGGTTAGGGTTAGGGTTCGGGTTAGGGTTAGGGTTAGGTTTCGGGTTAGGGTTAGGATTAGGGTTAGGTTTAGGGTTCGTGTTAGGGTTCGGGTTCGGGTTAGGGGTCGGTTTAGGGTTAGGGTTAGGGTCGGGTTCGGGTTAGGGTTAGGGTTCGGGTTCGGGTTAGGGTTCGGGTTAGGGTTCGGGATAGGGTTAGGGATAGGTTTAGGGTTCGGGTTCGGTGTTAGGGTTAGGGTTAGGGTTCGGGTTAGTGTTCGGGTTAGGGTTAGGATTCGGGTAAAGGGTTAGGGTTCGGGTTCGGGTTAGGGTTAGGGTTAGGGTTCCGGTTAGGGTTAGGTATAGGTTTCGGGTTAGGGTTAGGGTTAGGGTTAGGGTTAGGGTTAGGGCTCGGGGTAGGGTTAGGGTTACGGTTCGGGTTAAGTTTAGGGTTAGGTTTCGGGTTAGGGTTAGGGTTAGTGTTCGGGTTAGGGTTAGGGTTAGGGTTTGGTTTAGGGTTAGGATTAGGGTTCGGTTTAGGGTTAGGGTTAGTGTTCGGGTTAGGGTTAGGGTTAGGGTTTGGTTTAGGGTTAGGATTAGGGTTCGGTTTAGGGTTAGGGTTAGGGTTCGGGTTAGGGTTAGGGTTAGGGTTAGGTTTAGGGTTCGTGTTAGGGTTCGGGTTAGGGTTCGGGTTAGTTTTAGGGTTAGGGTTCGGGTTAGGGTAGGGTTAGGGTTCGGGGTAGGGTTAGGGTTCGGGTTAGGTTTAGGGTCGGGTTCGGGTTAGGATTAGGGTTGGGGTTCGGGTTAGGGTTCGGGTTAGGGTTCGGGTTCGGGTTAGGGTTAGGTTTAGGGTTCGTGTTAGGGACTGGGTTAGGGTTAGGGTTAGGGTTAGGGTTGGGGTTCGGGTTAGGGTTAGGGTTCGGGTTAGGGTTCGGGTTAGGGTTAGGGTTCGGGTTAGGGTTAGGTTTAGGGTTAGATTTAGGGTTAGGGTTAGGGTTCGGGTTAGTGTTAGGGTTAGGTTTAGGGTTAGGGTTAGGGTTAGGATTCGGGTAAAGGGTTAGGGGTCGGGTTCGGGTTAGGGTTAGGTTTAGGGTTCCGGTTAGGGTTAGGTTTAGGTTTCTGGTTAGGGTTATGTTTAGGGTTAGGTTTAGGGTTCGGGTTAGTGTTCGGGTGAGGGTTAGGGTTAGGGTTCGTGTTAGGGTTAGGGTTAGGGTTCGGGTTAGGGTTCGGGTTAGGGTTAGGGTTAGGGTTCGGGTGAGGGTTAGGGTTAGGGTACCGGTTAGGGTTCGGGTTAGGGTTCGGCTTAGGGTTAGGGTTAGGGTTAGGGTTCGGGTTAGGGTTACGGTTCGGGTTAGGGTTAGGGTTAGGGTTAGGGTTCGGGTTAGTGTTCGGTTTAGGGTTCGGGTTAGAGTTAGGGTTCGGGTTAGGTTTAGGGTTAGGGTTAGGGTTCGGGTTAGGGTTAGGGTTAGGGTTAGGGTTAGGGTTAGGGTTCGGGTTAGGTTTAGGGTTAGGGTTCCGGTTCGGTTTAGGTTTAGGGTTAGGGTTCGGGTTAGGGTTCGGTTTCGGGTTAGGGTTAGGGGTTAGTGTTCAGGTTAGGGTTAGGGTTAGGGTTCGGGTTAGGGTTCGGGTTAGGGTTAGGGTTAGGGTTCGGGTTAGGGTTATGGTTAGGGTTCGGGGTAGTGTTAGGGTTAGGGTTAGGGTTAGGTTTCGGGGTAGGGTTCGGGTTAGGTTTAGGGTTAGGGTTCGGGTTAGGTTTAAGGTTAGGGTTAGGGTTCGGGTTCGGGTTAGTGTTAGGGTTCGTGTTAGGGACAGGGTTAGGGTTAGGGTTAGGGTTAGGGTTAGGGTTCGGGTTCGGGTTAGGGTTAGGTTTAGGGTTCGTGTTAGGGACTGGGTTAGGGTTAGGGTTAGGGTTAGGGTTGGGGTTCGGGTTAGGGTTAGGGTTCGGGTTAGGGTTCGGGTTAGGGTTAGGGTTCGGGTTAGGGTTAGGTTTAGGGTTAGATTTAGGGTTAGGGTTAGGGTTCGGGTTAGTGTTAGGGTTAGGTTTAGGGTTAGGGTTAGGGTTAGGGTTCAGGTTAGGTTTAGGGTTAGGGTTCGGGTTAGGGTTAGGGTTCTGGTTAGGGTTAGGGGTTAGTGTTCAGGTTAGGGTTAGGGTTAGGTTGCGGGTTAGGGTTCGGGTTAGGGTTAGGGTTAGGTTTCGGGTTAGGGTTAGGGTTAGGGTTAGGGTTAGAGTTCGGGTTACGGTTAGGGTTCGGGTTAGGGTTAGGGTTAGGGTTAGGGTTCGGGTTATGGTTAGGGTTCGGGTTAGGGTTAGGGTTCGGGTTAGGGTTAGGGTTAGGGTTCGGGTTAGGGTTCGGGTTAGGTTTAGGGTTAGGGTTCGGGTTAGGTTTAGGGTTCGGGTAAGGGTTAGGGTTAGGGTTAGGGTTTGGATTAGGGTTAGGGTTCGGGTTAGGGTGGGTTCGGTTTAGTTTTCGGGTTAGGGTTAGGGTTCGGGTTCGGGTTAGGTTTAAGATTCGGGTTAGGTTTAGGGTTAGGGTTCGGGTTAGATTTATGGTTCGGACTAGGGTTAGGGTTAGGGTTCGGGTTAGGGTTAGGGTTAGGGTTAGGGTTAGGGTTCGTGTTAGGGTTCGGGTTAGGGGTCGGGTTAGGGTTAGGGTTAGGGTTCAGGTTAGGATTAGGTTTAGGGTTAGGGTCGGGTTAAGGTTAGGGTTCGGGTTAGGGTTAGGGTTCGGGTTCGGGTTCGGGTTCGGGTTAGGGTTAGGGTTGGGGTTCGGGTTAGGGTTCGGGTTAGGGTTCGGGTTAGGGTTAGGTTTAGGTTTAGGGTCCGGGTTCGGGGTTAGGGTTAGTGTTAGGTTCCGGGTTAGGGTTAG
>JAVLSZ010000034.1:1005000-1057500 GCA_032313775.1 Urocyon cinereoargenteus
TTAGGGTTAGGTTTAGGGTTCGTGTTAGGGTTCGGGTTAGGGTTCGGGTTAGTTTTAGGGTTAGGGTTCGGGTTAGGGTAGGGTTAGGGTTCGGGGTAGGGTTAGGGTTCGGGTTAGGTTTAGGGTCGGGTTCGGGTTAGGATTAGGGTTGGGGTTCGGGTTAGGGTTCGGGTTAGGGTTCGGGTTAGGGTTAGGGATAAGGTTAGGGTTCGGATTCGGGGTTAGGGTTAGGGTTAGGGTTCGGGTTAGGGTTCGGGTTAGGGTTAGGATTCGGGTAAAGGGTTAGGGGTCGGGTTCGGGTTAGGGTTAGGTTTAGGGTTCCGGTTAGGGTTAGGTTTAGGTTTCTGGTTAGGGTTATGTTTAGGGTTAGGTTTAGGGTTCGGGTTAGTGTTCGGGTGAGGGTTAGGGTTAGGGTTCGTGTTAGGGTTAGGGTTAGGGTTCGGGTTAGGGTTCGGGTTAGGGTTAGGGTTAGGGTTCGGGTGAGGGTTAGGGTTAGGGTACCGGTTAGGGTTCGGGTTAGGGTTCGGCTTAGGGTTAGGGTTAGGGTTAGGGTTCGGGTTAGGGTTACGGTTCGGGTTAGGGTTAGGGTTAGGGTTAGGGTTCTGGTTAGTGTTCGGTTTAGGGTTCGGGTTAGAGTTAGGGTTCGGGTTAGGTTTAGGGTTAGGGTTAGGGTTCGGGTTAGGGTTAGGGTTAGGGTTAGGGTTAGGGTTAGGGTTCGGGTTAGGTTTAGGGTTAGGGTTCCGGTTCGGTTTAGGTTTAGGGTTAGGGTTCGGGTTAGGGTTCGGTTTCGGGTTAGGGTTAGGGGTTAGTGTTCAGGTTAGGGTTAGGGTTAGGGTTCGGGTTAGGGTTCGGGTTAGGGTTAGGTTTAGGGTTCGGGTTAGGGTTATGGTTATGGTTCGGGGTAGTGTTAGGGTTAGGGTTAGGGTTAGGTTTCGGGGTAGGGTTCGGGTTAGGTTTAGGGTTAGGGTTCGGGTTAGGTTTAAGGTTAGGGTTAGGGTTCGGGTTCGGGTTAGTGTTAGGGTTCGTGTTAGGGACAGGGTTAGGGTTAGGGTTAGGGTTAGGGTTAGGGTTCGGGTTCGGGTTAGGGTTAGGTTTAGGGTTCGTGTTAGGGACTGGGTTAGGGTTAGGGTTAGGGTTAGGGTTCGGGTTCGGGTTAGGGTTAGGGTTCGGGTTAGGGTTCGGGTTAGGGTTAGGGTTCGGGTTAGGGTTAGGTTTAGGGTTAGATTTAGGGTTAGGGTTAGGGTTCGGGTTAGTGTTAGGGTTAGGTTTAGGGTTGGGGTTAGGGTTAGGGTTCAGGTTAGGTTTAGGGTTAGGGTTCGGGTTAGGGTTAGGGTTCTGGTTAGGGTTAGGGGTTAGTGTTCAGGTTAGGGTTAGGGTTAGGTTTCGGGTTAGGGTTCGAGTTAGGGTTAGGGTTAGGTTTCGGGTTAGGGTTAGGGTTAGGGTTAGGGTTAGAGTTCGGGTTACGGTTAGGGTTCGGGTTAGGGTTAGGGTTAGGTTTAGGGTTCGGGTTAGGGTTATGGTTAGGGTTCGGGTTAGGGTTAGGGTTCGGGTTAGGGTTAGGGTTAGGGTTCGGGTTAGGGTTCGGGTTAGGTTTAGGGTTAGGGTTCGGGTTAGGTTTAGGGTTCGGGTAAGGGTTAGGGTTAGGGTTAGGGTTTGGATTAGGGTTAGGGTTCGGGTTAGGGTGGGTTCGGTTTAGTTTTCAGGTTAGGGTTAGGGTTCGGGTTCGGGTTAGGTTTAAGATTCGGGTTAGGTTTAGGGTTAGGGTTCGGGTTAGATTTATGGTTCGGACTAGGGTTAGGGTTAGGGTTCGGGTTAGGGTTAGGGTTAGGGTTAGGGTTAGGGTTCGTGTTAGGGTTCGGGTTAGGGGTCGGGTTAGGGTTAGGGTTAGGGTTCAGGTTAGGATTAGGTTTAGGGTTAGGGTCGGGTTAAGGTTAGGGTTCGGGTTAGGGTTAGGGTTCGGGTTCGGGTTCGGGTTCGGGTTAGGGTTAGGGTTGGGGTTCGGGTTAGGGTTCGGGTTAGGGTTCGGGTTAGGGTTAGGTTTAGGTTTAGGGTCCGGGTTCGGGGTTAGGGTTAGTGTTAGGTTCCGGGTTAGGGTTAGGGTTCGGGTTAGGGTTAGGGTTCGTGTTAGGGTTAGGGTTAGGGTTCGGGTTCGTGTTCGGGTTCGGGTTAGGGTTAGGGTTCGTGTTAGGGTTCGGGTTAGTGTTTGGGTTAGAGTTAGGGTTAGGGTTAGGGTTCGGGTTCGGGTTATTGTTCGGGTTCGTTTTAGGGTTCGGGTAAGGGTTAAGGTTAGGGTTAGGGTTCGGGTTAGGGTTAGGGTTCGGGTTCGGGTTAGGGTTAGGTTTCGGGTTAGGGTTAGGTTTAGGGGTTAGTGTTAGGGTTGAGTTAGAGTTCGGGTTAGGGTTCGGGTTAGGATTAGGGTTAGGGTTCGGTTTAGGGTTCGAGTTAGGTTTAGTGTTAGGGTTAGCGTTAGGGTTCGGTTTCGGGTTAGGGTTAGGGTTCTGGTTAGGTTTAGGTTTCGGGTTAGGGTTAGGGGTTAGGTTTAGGGTTAGGGTTAGGGTTCGGGTTAGGGTTAGGGTTAGGGTTAGGGTTAGGTTTCGGGTTAGGGTTAGGGTTAGGGTTAGGTTTCGGGTTAGGGTTAGGGTTAGTGTTCGGGTTAGGGTTAGGGTTAGGGTTAGGGTTAGGTTTAAGGGTTAGGGTTAGGGTTAGGGTTAGGGTTAGGGTTAGGGGTTAGGGTTAGGGTTAGGGTTAGGGTTCGTGTTAGCGTTAGGGTTAGGATTGGGGTTAGGGTTAGGTTTAGGGTTAGGGTTAGGGTTCGGTTTAGGGTTAGGGTTAGGGTTAGGTTTCGGGTTAGGGTTAGGGTTCGGGTTCGGGTTCGGGTTAGGGTTAGGGTTAGGGTTAGGGTTCGGGTTAGATTTAGGGTTAGGGTTCGGGTTAGGGTTAGGGTTAGGTTTTGTGTTAGGGTTAGGGTTAGGGTTAGGGTTCGGGTTAGTGTTAGGGTTAGGGTTAGGTTTAGGATTCGTGTTAGGGTTAGGGTTAGGGTTCGGGTTAGTGTTAGGGTTCGGGTTAGGGTTAGGTTTAGGTTTCGGGTTCGGGTTAGGGTTAGGCTTCGGGTTAGGGTTAGGGTTCGGGTTCGGGTTATTGTTAGGTTTCGGGTTCGGGTTAGGGTTCGGGTTTGGGTTAGGTTTCGGGCTAGGGTTAGGTTTAGGGTTAGGGTTCGGGTTAGGTTTAGGGTTCGGGTTCGGGTTCGGGTTAGGGTTAGGGTTCGGGTTAGGGTTAGGTTTCGGGTTAGGGTTAGGGTTCGGGTTAGTGTTTGGGTTAGAGTTAGGGTTAGGGTTAGGGTTCGGGTTCGGGTTATTGTTCGGGTTCGGGTTAGGGTTCGGGTTAGTGTTAGGGTTAGGGTTAGGGTTCGGGTTAGGGTTAGGGTTTGGTTTCGGTTTAGGGTTAGGTTTCGGGTTAGGGTTAGAGTTAGGGGTTAGGGTTAGGGTCGAGTTAGAGTTCGGGTTAGGGATCGGGTTAGGGTTAGGGTTAGGGTTAGGGTTCGGGTTAGGGTTCAAGTTAGGGTTAGGGTTAGGGTTAGGGTTCGGGTTAGGGTTCGGGTTAGGGTTATGGTTAGGTTTAAGGTTAGGGTTAGGGTTCTGGTTAGGGTTAGGGGTTAGTGTTCAGGTTAGGGTTAGGGTTAGGTTTCGGGTTAGGGTTCGGGTTAGGGTTAGGGTTAGGGTTAGGGTTAGGGTTTGGGTTAGGGTTAGGGTTAAGTTTCGGGTTAGGTTTAGGGTTCGGGTTAGGTTTAGGGGTTATGGTTAGGGTTAGGGTTAGGTTTAGGGTTCGGGTTAGGTTAGGGTTAGGGTTAGGGTTAGGGTTCGGGTTATGGTTAGGGTTAGTGTTCGGGTTAGGGTTAGGGTCAGGGTTAGGGTTAGGGTTAGGTTTTAGGGTTAGGGTTAGGGTTAGGGTTAGTGTTAGGGGTTAGGGTTAGGTTTAGGGTTAGGGTTAGGGTTAGGGTTCGGGTTAGCGTTAGGTTTCGGATTAGGTTTAGGGTTAGGTTTAGGGTTAGGGTTAGGGTTCGGGTTAGGGTTAGGGTTAGGGTTAGGGTTCGGGTTCGGGTTAGGGTTAGGGTTCGGGTTCGGGATAGGGTTAGGGTTAGGGTTAGGTTTCGGGTTAGGGTTGGGGTTAGGGTTCGGGTTAGGGATAGGTTAGGGTTTGGGTTAGGGTTAGGGTTAGGGTTAAGGTTCGGGTTCGGGTTAGGGTTCGGGTTAGGGTTAGGGTTAGGATTCGGGTTAGGATTAGGGTTAGGGTTCGGGTTAGGGTTAGGGTTAGGTTTCGGGTTAGGGTTAGGTTTAGTGTTCGGGTTAGGGTTAGGGTTAGGGTTTGGGTTAGGGTTAGGGTTCGGGTTCGGGTTATGGTTAGGGTTCGGGTTCGGTTTAGGGTTCGGGTTTGGTTAGGGTTCGGGTTAGGGTTAGGTTTAGGGTTAGGGTTCAGTTTAGGGTTAGTGTTCGTGTTCGGGTTCGGGTTAGGGTTAGGGTTCGGGTTAGGGTCAGGGTTAGGGTTCGGGTTAGGGTTAGCGTTCGGGTTAGGGTTAGGGTTCGGGTTAGGGTTAGGTTTCGGTTAGGGTTAGGGTTTGGGTTAGGGTTAGGGTTAGGTTTCGGGTTAGGGTTAGGGTTCGGGTTCGGGTTAAGAAAGGGTTAGGGTTCTGGTTCGGGTTAGGGTTAGGTTTAGGGTTAGGGTTAGGGTTCGGATTAGGGTTAGGGGTACGGTTCGGGTTAGGGTTCTGGTTCGGGGTAGGGTTAGGGTTAGGGTTATGGTTAGGGTTCGGGTTAGGGTTAGGGTTCGGGTAAGGGTTAGGGGTTAGTGTTAGGGTTAGGTTTCGGTTTCGGGTAAGGGTTAGGGTTAGGGTTAGGGGTTAGGGTTAGGGTTCGCGTTAGGGTTAGGGTTAGGGTTAGGGTTAGGGTTCGGGTTAGAGTTAGGTTTAGGGTTCCGATTTAGGTTAGGGTTAGGGTTAGGGTTAGGGATAGGTTTAGGGTTCGGGTTCGGGTACGGTTAGGGTTCGGGTTAGGGTTAGGGCTAGGGTTCGGGTTAGGGTTAGGGTTAGGGTTCGGGTTAGGGTTCGGGTTAGGGTTAGGGTTCGGGTTAGGGTTAGGGTTAGGGTTCGGGTTAGGTTAGGTTTCGGGGTAGGGTTAGGGTTAGGGTTAGGGTTCGGGTTAGGGTTAGGGTTCGGGTTAGGGTTGGGTTCGGGTTAGGTTTCGGGTTAGGGTTAGGGTTTGGGTTCGGGTTAGGGTTAGGGTTCGGGTTAGGGTTAGGGTTCGGGTTAGGGTTAGGGTTAGGGTTCGGGTTAGGGTTAGGGTTAGGTTTCGGGTTAGGGTTAGGGTTAGGGTTAGGTTTAGGGTTCGTGTTAGGGTTCGGGTTCGGGTTAGGGGTCGGGTTAGGGTTAGGGATAGGGTTCGGGTTAGGGTTAGGGTTCGGGTTCGGGTTAGGGTTAGGGTTCGGGTTAGGGTTAGGGTTGGGGTTCGGGTTAGGGTTCGGGTTAGGGTTCGGGTTAGGGTTAGGTTTAGGTTTAGGGTCCGGGTTCGGGGTTAGGGTTAGTGTTAGGTTCCGGGTTAGGGTTAGGGTTCGGGTTAGGGTTAGGGTTCGTGTTAGGGTTAGGGTTAGGGTTCGGGTTCGTGTTCGGGTTCGGGTTAGGGTTAGGGTTCGTGTTAGGGTTCGGGTTAGTGTTTGGGTTAGAGTTAGGGTTAGGGTTAGGGTTCGGGTTCGGGTTATTGTTCGGGTTCGTTTTAGGGTTCGGGTAAGGGTTAAGGTTAGGGTTAGGGTTCGGGTTAGGGTTAGGGTTCGGGTTCGGGTTAGGGTTAGGTTTCGGGTTAGGGTTAGGTTTAGGGGTTAGTGTTAGGGTTGAGTTAGAGTTCGGGTTAGGGTTCGGGTTAGGATTAGGGTTAGGGTTCGGTTTAGTGTTCGAGTTAGGTTTAGTGTTAGGGTTAGCGTTAGGGTTCGGTTTCGGGTTAGGGTTAGGGTTCTGGTTAGGTTTAGGGTTCGGGTTAGGGTTAGGGGTTAGGTTTAGGGTTAGGGTTAGGGTTCGGGTTAGGGTTAGGGTTAGGGTTAGGGTTAGGTTTCGGGTTAGGGTTAGGGTTAGGGTTAGGTTTCGGGTTAGGGTTAGGGTTAGTGTTCGGGTTAGGGTTAGGGTTAGGGTTAGGGTTAGGTTTAAGGGTTAGGGTTAGGGTTAGGGTTAGGGTTAGGGTTAGGGTTAGGGGTTAGGGTTAGGGTTAGGGTTAGGGTTCGTGTTAGCGTTAGGGTTAGGATTGGGGTTAGGGTTAGGTTTAGGGTTAGGGTTAGGGTTCGGTTTAGGGTTAGGGTTAGGGTTAGGTTTCGGGTTAGGGTTAGGGTTCGGGTTCGGGTTCGGGTTAGGGTTAGGGTTAGGGTTAGGGTTCGGGTTAGATTTAGGGTTAGGGTTCGGGTTAGGGTTAGGGTTAGGTTTTGTGTTAGGGTTAGGGTTAGGGTTAGGGTTCGGGTTAGGGTTAGGGTTAGGTTTAGGATTCGTGTTAGGGTTAGGGTTAGGGTTCGGGTTAGTGTTAGGGTTCGGGTTAGGGTTAGGTTTAGGTTTCGGGTTCGGGTTAGGGTTAGGCTTCGGGTTAGGGTTAGGGTTCGGGTTCGGGTTATTGTTAGGTTTCGGGTTCGGGTTAGGGTTCGGGTTTGGGTTAGGTTTCGGGCTAGGGTTAGGTTTAGGGTTAGGGTTCGGGTTAGGTTTAGGGTTCGGGTTCGGGTTCGGGTTAGGGTTAGGGTTCGGGTTAGGGTTAGGTTTCGGGTTAGGGTTAGGGTTCGTGTTAGTGTTTGGGTTAGAGTTAGGGTTAGGGTTAGGGTTCGGGTTCGGGTTATTGTTCGGGTTCGGGTTAGGGTTCGGGTTAGTGTTAGGGTTAGGGTTAGGGTTCGGGTTAGGGTTAGGGTTTGGTTTCGGTTTAGGGTTAGGTTTCGGGTTAGGGTTAGAGTTAGGGGTTAGGGTTAGGGTCGAGTTAGAGTTCGGGTTAGGGATCGGGTTAGGGTTAGGGTTAGGGTTAGGGTTCGGGATAGGGTTCAAGTTAGGGTTAGGGTTAGGGTTAGGGTTCGGGTTAGGGTTCGGGTTAGGGTTATGGTTAGGTTTAAGGTTAGGGTTAGGGTTCTGGTTAGGGTTAGGGGTTAGTGTTCAGGTTAGGGTTAGGGTTAGGTTTCGGGTTAGGGTTCGGGTTAGGGTTAGGGTTAGGGTTAGGGTTAGGGTTTGGGTTAGGGTTAGGGTTAAGTTTCGGGTTAGCTTTAGGGTTCGGGTTAGGTTTAGGGGTTATGGTTAGGGTTAGGGTTAGGTTTAGGGTTCGGGTTAGGTTAGGGTTAGGGTTAGGGTTAGGGTTCGGGTTATGGTTAGGGTTAGTGTTCGGGTTAGGGTTAGGGTCAGGGTTAGGTTTAGGGTTAGGTTTTAGGGTTAGGGTTAGGGTTAGGGTTAGGGTTAGGGGTTAGGGTTAGGTTTAGGGTTAGGGTTAGGGTTAGGGTTCGGGTTAGCGTTAGGTTTCGGATTAGGTTTAGGGTTAGGTTTAGGGTTAGGGTTAGGGTTCGGGTTAGGGTTAGGGTTAGGGTTAGGGTTCGGGTTCGGGTTAGGGTTAGGGTTCGGGTTCGGGATAGGGTTAGGGTTAGGGTTAGGGTTCGGGTTAGGGTTGGGGTTAGGGTTCGGGTTAGGGATAGGTTAGGGTTTGGGTTAGGGTTAGGGTTAGGGTTAAGGTTCGGGTTCGGGTTAGGGTTCGGGTTAGGGTTAGGGTTAGGATTCGGGTTAGGATTAGGGTTAGGGTTCGGGTTAGGGTTAGGGTTAGGTTTCGGGTTAGGGTTAGGTTTAGTGTTCGGGTTAGGGTTAGGGTTAGGGTTTGGGTTAGGGTTAGGGTTCGGGTTCGGGTTATGGTTAGGGTTCGGGTTCGGGTTAGGGTTCGGGTTTGGTTAGGGTTCGGGTTAGGGTTAGGTTTAGGGTTAGGGTTCAGTTTAGGGTTAGTGTTCGTGTTCGGGTTCGGGTTAGGGTTAGGGTTCGGGTTAGGGTCAGGGTTAGGGTTCGGGTTAGGGTTAGCGTTCGGGTTAGGGTTAGGGTTCGGGTTAGGGTTAGGTTTCGGTTAGGGTTAGGGTTTGGGTTAGGGTTAGGGTTAGGTTTCGGGTTAGGGTTAGGGTTCGGGTTCGGGTTAAGAAAGGGTTAGGGTTCTGGTTCGGGTTAGGGTTAGGTTTAGGGTTAGGGTTAGGGTTCGGATTAGGGTTAGGGGTACGGTTCGGGTTAGGGTTCGGGTTCGGGGTAGGGTTAGGGTTAGGGTTATGGTTAGGGTTCGGGTTAGGGTTAGGGTTCGGGTAAGGGTTAGGGGTTAGTGTTAGGGTTAGGTTTCGGTTTCGGGTAAGGGTTAGGGTTAGGGTTAGGGGTTAGGGTTAGGGTTCGCGTTAGGGTTAGGGTTAGGGTTAGGGTTAGGGTTCGGGTTAGAGTTAGGTTTAGGGTTCCGATTTAGGTTAGGGTTAGGGTTAGGGTTAGGGTTAGGTTTAGGGTTCGGGTTCGGGTACGGTTAGGGTTCGGGTTAGGGTTAGGGCTAGGGTTCGGGTTAGGGTTAGGGTTAGGGTTCGGGTTAGGGTTCGGGTTAGGGTTAGGGTTCGGGTTAGGGTTAGGGTTAGGGTTCGGGTTAGGTTAGGTTTCGGGGTAGGGTTAGGGTTAGGGTTAGGTTTCGGGTTAGGGTTAGGGTTCGGGTTAGGGTTGGGTTCGGGTTAGGTTTCGGGTTAGGGTTAGGGTTTGGGTTCGGGTTAGGGTTAGGGTTCGGGTTAGGGTTAGGGTTCGGGTTAGGGTTAGGGTTAGGGTTCGGGTTAGGTTTAGGGTTAGGTTTCGGGTTAGGGTTAGGGTTAGGGTTAGGTTTAGGGTTCGTGTTAGGGTTCGGGTTCGGGTTAGGGGTCGGGTTAGGGTTAGGGATAGGGTTCGGGTTAGGGTTAGGGTTCGGGTTCGGGTTAGGGTTAGGGTTCGGGTTAGGGTTAGGGTTAGGGTTCCGGTGAGCGTTAGGTTTAGGTTTCGGGTTAGGGTTAGGGTTAGGGTTAGGGTTCGGGTTAGTGTTCGGGTTAGGGTTAGGGTTATGGTTCGGGTTAGGGTTAGGGTTAGGGTTCGTGTTAGGTTTCGGGTTAGGGTTAGGGTTCGGGTTCGGGTTAGGGTAAGGGTTCGGGTTCGGGTTACGCTTAGGGTTCGGGTTAGGGTTAGGGTTCGGGTTAGGGTTAGGGTTAGGTTTCGGGTTAGGGTTAGGGTTAGGGTTAGGTTTAGGGTTCGTGTTAGGGTTCGGGTTAGGGTTCGGGTTCGGGTTAGGGTTCGGGTTAGGGTTCGGGATAGGGTTAGGGATAGGGTTAGGGTTCGGGTTCGGGGTTAGGGTTAGGGTTAGGGTTCGGGTTAGGGTTAGGGTTCGGGTTAGGGTTAGGGTTCGGTTTAGGGTTGGGTTCAGGTTAGGTTTCGGGTTAGGGTTAGGGTTTGGGTTCGGGTTAGGGTTAGGGTTCGGGTTAGGGTTAGGGTTCGGGTTAGGGTTAGGGTTAGGGTTCGGGTTAGGGTTAGGGTTAGGGTTCGGGTTAGGGTTAGGGTTAGGGTTAGGTTTAGGGTTCGTGTTAGGGTTCGGGTTCGGGTTAGGGGTCGGGTTAGGGTTAGGGATAGGGTTTGGGTTAGGGTTAGGGTTCGGGTTCGGGTTAGGGTTAGGGTTCGTGTTAGGGTTAGGGTTAGGGTTCCGGTGAGCGTTAGGTTTAGGTTTCGGGTTAGGGTTGGGGTTAGGGTTAGGGTTCGGGTTATGGTTCGTGTTAGGGTTAGGGTTAGGGTTCGGGTTAGGGTTAGGGTTAGGGTTCGGGTTAGGGTTACGGTTAGGGTTCGGGTTAGGGTTAGGGTTCGGGTTAGGGTTAGGGTTAGGTTTCGGGTTAGGGTTAGGATTAGGGTTAGGTTTAGGGTTCGTGTTAGGGTTCGGGTTCGGGTTAGGGGTCGGGTTAGGGTTAGGGTTAGGGTCGGGTTCGGGTTAGGGTTAGGGTTAGGGTTCGGGTTAGGGTTCGGGTTAGGGTTCGGGATAGGGTTAGGGATAGGGTTAGGGTTCGGGTTCGGGGTTAGGGTTAGGTTTAGGGTTCGGGTTAGTGTTCGGGTTAGGGTTAGGATTCGGGTAAAGGGTTAGGGTTCGGGTTCGGGTTAGGGTTAGGGTTAGGGTTCCGGTTAGGGTTAGGTATAGGTTTCGGGTTAGGGTTAGGGTTAGGGTTAGGGTTAGGGTTCGGGTTAGGGTTCGGGGTAGGGTTAGGGTTACGGTTCGGGTTAAGGTTAGGGTTAGGGTTAGGGTTCGGGTTAGGGTTAGGGTTAGGGTTCGGGTTAGGGTTAGGGTTAGGGTTTGGTTTAGGGTTAGGATTAGGGTTCGGTTTAGGGTTAGGGTTAGGGTTCGGGTTAGGGTTAGGGTTAGGGTTAGGTTTAGGGTTCGTGTTAGGGTTCGGGTTAGGGTTCGGGTTAGTGTTAGGGTTAGGGTTCGGGTTAGGGTAGGGTTAGGTTTCGGGGTAGGGTTAGGGTTCGGGTTAGGTTTAGGGTCGGGTTCGGGTTAGGATTAGGGTTGGGGTTCGGGTTAGGGTTCGGGTTAGGGTTCGGGTTAGGGTTAGGGATAAGGTTAGGGTTCGGATTCGGGGTTAGGGTTAGGGTTAGGGTTCAGGTTAGGGTTCGGGTTAGGGTTAGGATTCGGGTAAAGGGTTAGGGGTCGGGTTCGGGTTAGGGTTAGGTTTAGGGTTCCAGTTAGGGTTAGGTTTAGGTTTCTGGTTAGGGTTAGGTTTAGGGTTAGGTTTAGGGTTCAGGTTAGTGTTCGGGTGAGGGTTAGGGTTAGGGTTCGTGTTAGGGTTAGGGTTAGGGTTCGGGTTAGTGTTCGGGTTAGGGTTAGGGTTAGGGTTCGGGTGAGGGTTAGGGTTAGGGTACCGGTTAGGGTTCGGGTTAGGGTTCGGCTTAGGGTTAGGGTTAGGGTTCGGGTTAGGGTTAGGGTTAGGGTTAGGGTTAGGTTTCGGGTTAGGTTTAGGGTTAGGGTTCCGGTTCGGTTTAGGTTTAGGGTTAGTGTTCGGGTTAGGGTTCGGTTTCGGGTTAGGGTTAGGGGTTAGTGTTCAGGTTAGGGTTAGGGTTAGGGTTCGGGTTAGGGTTCGGGTTAGGGTTAGGGTTAGGGTTCGGGTTCGGGTTAGGGTTATGGTTAGGGTTCGGGGTAGGGTTAGGGTTAGGGTTAGGGTTAGGTTTCGGGGTAGGGTTCGGGTTAGGTTTAGGGTTAGGGTTCGGGTTAGGTTTAAGGTTAGGGTTAGGGTTCGGGTTCGGGTTCGTGTTAGGGTTCGTGTTAGGGACAGGGTTATTGTTAGGGTTAGGGTTAGGGTTAGGGTTCGGGTTCGGGTTAGGGTTAGGTTTAGGGTTCGTGTTAGGGACAGGGTTAGGGTTAGGGTTAGGGTTAGGGTTCGGGTTCGGGTTCGGGTTAGGGTTAGGGTTCGGGTTAGGGTTCGGGTTAGGGTTAGGGTTCGGGTTAGGGTTAGGTTTAGGGTTAGATTTAGGGTTAGGTTTAGGGTTCGGGTTAGTGTTAGGGTTAGGTTTAGGGTTAGGGTTAGGGTTAGGGTTCAGGTTAGGTTTAGGGTTAGGGTTCGGGTTAGGGTTAGGGTTCTGGTTAGGGTTAGGGGTTAGTGTTCAGGTTAGGGTTAGGGTTAGGTTTCGGGTTAGGGTTCGGGTTAGGGTTAGGGTTAGGTTTCGGGTTAGGGTTAGGGTTAGGGTTAGGGTTAGAGTTCGGGTTACGGTTAGGGTTCGGGTTAGGGTTAGGGTTAGGGTTAGGGTTCGGGTTAGGGTTATGGTTAGGGTTCGGGTTAGGGTTAGGGTTCGGGTTAGGGTTAGGGTTAGGGTTCGGGTTAGGGTTCGGGTTAGGTTTAGGGTTAGGGTTCGGGTTAGGTTTAGGGTTCGGGTAAGGGTTAGGGTTAGGGTTTGGATTAGGGTTAGGGTTCGGGTTAGGGTGGGTTCGGTTTAGTTTTCGGGTTAGGGTTAGGGTTCGGGTTCGGGTTAGGGTTAAGATTCGGGTTAGGTTTAGGGTTAGGGTTCGGGTTAGATTTATGGTTCGGACTAGGGTTAGGGTTAGGGTTCGGGTTAGGGTTAGGGTTAGGGTTAGGGTTAGGGTTCGTGTTAGGGTTTGGGTTAGGGGTCGGGTTAGGGTTAGGGTTAGGGTTCAGGTTAGGGTTAGGTTTAGGGTTAGGGTCGGGTTAAGGTTAGGGTTCGGGTTAGGGTTAGGGTTCGGGTTCGGGTTCGGTTTCGGGTTAGGGTTAGGGTGGGGTTCGGGTTAGGGTTCGGGTTAGGGTTCGGGTTAGGGTTAGGTTTAGGTTTAGGGTCCGGGTTCGGGGTTAGGGTTAGTGTTAGGTTCCGGGTTAGTGTTAGGGTTCGGGTTAGGGTTAGGGTTCGTGTTAGGCTTAGGGTTAGGGTTCGTGTTCGTGTTCGGGTTCGGGTTAGTGTTAGGGTTCGTGTTAGGGTTCGGGTTAGTGTTTGGGTTAGAGTTAGGGTTAGGGTTAGGGTTCGGGTTCGGGTTATTGTTCGGGTTCGTTTTAGGGTTCGGCTAAGGGTTAAGGTTAGGGTTAGGGTTCGGGTTAGGGTTAGGGTTCGGGTTCGGGTTAGGGTTAGGTTTCGGGTTAGGGTTAGGTTTAGGGGTTAGGGTTAGGGTTGAGTTAGAGTTCGGGTTAGGGTTCGGGTTAGGATTAGGGTTAGGGTTCGGTTTAGGGTTCGAGTTAGGTTTAGTGTTAGGGTTAGCGTTAGGGTTCGGTTTCGGGTTAGGGTTAGGGTTCTGGTTAGGTTTAGGGTTCGGGTTAGGGTTAGGGGTTAGGTTTAGGGTTAGGGTTAGGGTTCGGGTTAGGGTTAGGGTTAGGGTTAGGGTTAGGTTTCGGTTTAGGGTTAGGGTTAGGGTTAGGTTTCGGGTTAGGGTTAGGGTTAGTGTTCGGGTTAGTGTTAGGGTTAGGGTTAGGGTTAGGTTTTAGGGTTAGGGTTAGGGTTAGGGTTAGGGTTAGGGGTTAGGGTTAGGGTTAGGGTTAGGGTTCGTGTTAGAGTTAGGGTTAGGATTGGGGTTAGGGTTAGGTTTAGGGTTAGGGTTAGGGTTCGGGTTAGGGTTAGGGTTAGGGTTAGGTTTCGGGTTAGGGTTAGGTTTCGGGTTCGGGTTCGGGTTAGGGTTAGGGTTAGGGTTCGGGTTAGATTTAGGGTTAGGGTTCGGGTTAGGGTTAGGGTTAGGTTTTGGGTTAGGGTTAGGGTTAGGGTTAGGGTTCGGGTTAGGGTTCGGGTTAGGGTTAGGGTTAGGATTCGTGTTCGGGTTATGGTTAGGTTTCGGGTTCGGGTTAGGGTTCGGGTTTGGGTTAGGTTTCGGGCTAGGGTTAGGTTTAGGGTTAGGGTTCGGGTTCGGTTTAGGGTTCGGGTTCGGGTTCGGGTTAGGTTTAGGGTTCGGGTTAGGGTTAGGTTTCGGGTTAGGGTTAGGGTTCGGGTTAGTGTTTGGGTTAGAGTTAGGGTTAGGGTTAGGGTTAGGGTTAGGGTTCGGGTTCGGGTTATGGTTCGGGTTAGTGTTAGGGTTAGGGTTAGGGTTCGGGTTAGTGTTAGGGTTTGGTTTCGGTTTAGGGTTAGGTTTCGGGTTAGGGTTAGAGTTAGGGGTTAGCGTTAGGGTCGAGTTAGAGTTCGGGTTAGGGATCGGGTTAGGGTTAGGGTTAGGGTTAGGGTTCGGGTTAGGGTTCAAGTTAGGGTTAGGGTAAGGGTTAGGGTTTGGGTTAGGGTTAGGGTTAGGGTTAGGGTTCGGGTTCGGGTTATGGTTAGGGTTCGGGTTCGGGTTAGGGTTCGGGTTTTGGTTAGGGTTCGGGTTAGGGTTAGGTTTAGGGTTAGGGTTCAGTTTAGGGTTAGGGTTCGGGTTCGGGTTCGGGTTAGGGTTAGGGTTCGGGTTAGGGTTAGGTTTCGGGTTAGGGTTAGGGTTAGGGTTCGGGTTAGGGTTAGGGTTAGGGTTCGGGTTAGTGTTAGGGTTAGGTTTAGGGTTAGGGTTAGGGTTAGGCTTCAGGTTAGGTTTAGGGTTAGGGTTCGGGTTAGGGTTAGGGTTCTGGTTAGGGTTAGGGGTTAGTGTTCAGGTTAGGGTTAGGGTTAGGTTTCGGGTTAGGGTTCGGGTTAGGGTTAGGGTTAGATTTCGGGTTAGGGTTAGGGTTAGGGTTAGGGTTAGAGTTCGGGTTACGGTTAGGGTTCGGGTTAGGGTTAGGGTTAGTGTTAGGGTTCGGGTTAGGGTTATGGTTAGGGTTCGGGTTAGGGTTAGGGTTCGGGTTAGGGTTAGGGTTCGGGTTAGGGTTCGGGTTAGGTTTAGGGTTAGGGTTCGGGTTAGGTTTAGGGTTCGGGTAAGGGTTAGGGTTAGGGTTTGGGTTAGGGTTAGGGTTCGGGTTTGGGTGGGTTCGGTTTAGTTTTCGGGTTAGGGTTAGGGTTCGGGTTCGGGTTAGGTTTAAGATTCGGGTTAGGTTTAGGGTTAGGATTCGGGTTAGATTTAGGGTTCGGACTAGGGTTAGGGTTAGGGTTCGGGTTAGGGTTAGGGTTAGGGTTAGGGTTAGGGTTCGTGTTAGGGATCGGGTTAGGGGTCGGGTTAGGGTTAGGGTTAGGGTTCAGGTTAGGGTTAGGTTTAGGGTTAGGGTCGGGTTAAGGTTAGGGTTCGGGTTAGTGTTAGGGTTCGGGTTCGGGTTCGGGTTCGGGTTAGGGTTAGGGTTGGGGTTCGGGTTAGGGTTCGGGTTAGGTTTCGGGTTAGGGTTAGGTTTAGGTTTAGGGTCCGGGTTCGGGGTTAGGGTTAGTGTTAGGGTCCGGGTTAGGGTTAGGGTTCGGTTTAGGGTTAGGGTTCGTGTTAGGGTTAGGGTTAGGGTTCGGGTTCGTGTTCGGGTTCGGGTTAGGGTTAGGGTTCGTGTTAGGGTTCGGGTTAGTGTTTGGGTTAGAGTTAGGGTTAGGGTTAGGGTTCGGGTTCGGGTTATTGTTCGGGTTCGGTTTAGGGTTCGGGTTAGGGTTAAGGTTAGGGTTAGGGTTCGGGTTAGGGTTAGGGTTCGGGTTCGTGTTAGGGTTAGGTTTCGGGTTAGGGTTAGGTTTAGGGGTTAGGGTTAGGGTTGAGATAGAGTTCAGGTTAGGGTTCGGGTTAGGATTAGGGTTAGGGTTCGGTTTAGGGTTCGAGTTAGGTTTAGTGTTAGGGTTAGCGTTAGGGTTCGGTTTCGGGTTAGGGTTAGGGTTCTGGTTAGGTTTAGGGTTCGGGTTAGGGTTAGGGGTTAGGTTTAGGGTTAGGGTTAGGGTTCGGGTTAGGGTTAGGGTTAGGGTTAGGGTTAGGTTTCGGGTTAGGGTTAGGGTTAGGGTTAGGTTTCGGGTTCGTGTTAGGGTTCGGGTTCGGGTTAGGGGTCGGGTTAGGGTTAGGGATAGGGTTCGGGTTAGGGTTAGGGTTCGGGTTCGGGTTAGGGTTAGGGTTCGTGTTAGGGTTAGGGTTAGGGTTCCGGTGAGCGTTAGGTTTAGGTTTCGGGTTAGGGTTAGGGTTAGGGTTAGGGTTCGGGTTAGGGTTCGGGTTAGGGTTAGGGTTAGGGTTCGGGTTCGGGTTAGGTTTAGGGTTAGGGTTCCGGTTCGGTTTAGGTTTAGGGTTAGGGTTCGGGTTAGGGTTCGGTTTCGGGTTAGGGTTAGGGGTTAGTGTTCAGGTTAGGGTTAGGGTTAGGGTTCGGGTTAGGGTTCGGGTTAGGGTTAGGGTTAGGGTTCGGGTTAGGTTTAGGGTTAGGGTTCCGGTTCGGTTTAGGTTTAGGGTTAGGGTTCGGGTTAGGGTTCGGTTTCGGGTTAGGGTTAGGGGTTAGTGTTCAGGTTAGGGTTAGGGTTAGGGTTCGGGTTAGGGTTCGGGTTAGGGTTAGGGTTAGGGTTCGGGTTAGGGTTATGGTTAGGGTTCGGGGTAGGGTTAGGGTTAGGGTTAGGGTTAGGTTTCGGGGTAGGGTTCGGGTTAGGTTTAGGGTTAGGGTTCGGGTTAGGTTTAAGGTTAGGGTTAGGGTTCGGGTTCGGGTTCGTGTTAGGGTTCGTGTTAGGGACAGGGTTATTGTTAGGGTTAGGGTTAGGGTTAGGGTTCGGGTTCGGGTTAGGGTTAGGTTTAGGGTTCGTGTTAGGGACAGGGTTAGGGTTAGGGTTAGGGTTAGGGTTCGGGTTCGGGTTCGGGTTAGGGTTAGGGTTCGGGTTAGGGTTCGGGTTAGGGTTAGGGTTCGGGTTAGGGTTAGGTTTAGGGTTAGATTTAGGGTTAGGTTTAGGGTTCGGGTTAGTGTTAGGGTTAGGTTTAGGGTTAGGGTTAGGGTTAGGGTTCAGGTTAGGTTTAGGGTTAGGGTTCGGGTTAGGGTTAGGGTTCTGGTTAGGGTTAGGGGTTAGTGTTCAGGTTAGGGTTAGGGTTAGGTTTCGGGTTAGGGTTCGGGTTAGGGTTAGGGTTAGGTTTCGGGTTAGGGTTAGGGTTAGGGTTAGGGTTAGAGTTCGGGTTACGGTTAGGGTTCGGGTTAGGGTTAGGGTTAGGGTTAGGGTTCGGGTTAGGGTTATGGTTAGGGTTCGGGTTAGGGTTAGGGTTCGGGTTAGGGTTAGGGTTAGGGTTCGGGTTAGGGTTCGGGTTAGGTTTAGGGTTAGGGTTCGGGTTAGGTTTAGGGTTCGGGTAAGGGTTAGGGTTAGGGTTTGGATTAGGGTTAGGGTTCGGGTTAGGGTGGGTTCGGTTTAGTTTTCGGGTTAGGGTTAGGGTTCGGGTTCGGGTTAGGGTTAAGATTCGGGTTAGGTTTAGGGTTAGGGTTCGGGTTAGATTTATGGTTCGGACTAGGGTTAGGGTTAGGGTTCGGGTTAGGGTTAGGGTTAGGGTTAGGTTTAGGGTTCGTGTTAGGGTTTGGGTTAGGGGTCGGGTTAGGGTTAGGGTTAGGGTTCAGGTTAGGGTTAGGTTTAGGGTTAGGGTCGGGTTAAGGTTAGGGTTCGGGTTAGGGTTAGGGTTCGGGTTCGGGTTCGGTTTCGGGTTAGGGTTAGGGTGGGGTTCGGGTTAGGGTTCGGGTTAGGGTTCGGGTTAGGGTTAGGTTTAGGTTTAGGGTCCGGGTTCGGGGTTAGGGTTAGTGTTAGGTTCCGGGTTAGTGTTAGGGTTCGGGTTAGGGTTAGGGTTCGTGTTAGGGTTAGGGTTAGGGTTCGTGTTAGGGTTCGGGTTAGTGTTTGGGTTAGAGTTAGGGTTAGGGTTAGGGTTCGGGTTCGGGTTATTGTTCGGGTTCGTTTTAGGGTTCGGCTAAGGGTTAAGGTTAGGGTTAGGGTTCGGGTTAGGGTTAGGGTTCGGGTTCGGGTTAGGGTTAGGTTTCGGGTTAGGGTTAGGTTTAGGGGTTAGGGTTAGGGTTGAGTTAGAGTTCGGGTTAGGGTTCGGGTTAGGATTAGGGTTAGGGTTCGGTTTAGGGTTCGAGTTAGGTTTAGTGTTAGGGTTAGCGTTAGGGTTCGGTTTCGGGTTAGGGTTAGGGTTCTGGTTAGGTTTAGGGTTCGGGTTAGGGTTAGGGGTTAGGTTTAGGGTTAGGGTTAGGGTTCGGGTTAGGGTTAGGGTTAGGGTTAGGGTTAGGTTTCGGTTTAGGGTTAGGGTTAGGGTTAGGTTTCGGGTTAGGGTTAGGGTTAGTGTTCGGGTTAGTGTTAGGGTTAGGGTTAGGGTTAGGTTTTAGGGTTAGGGTTAGGGTTAGGGTTAGGGTTAGGGGTTAGGGTTAGGGTTAGGGTTAGGGTTCGTGTTAGAGTTAGGGTTAGGATTGGGGTTAGGGTTAGGTTTAGGGTTAGGGTTAGGGTTCGGGTTAGGGTTAGGGTTAGGGTTAGGTTTCGGATTAGGGTTAGGTTTCGGGTTCGTGTTCGGGTTAGGGTTAGGGTTAGGGTTCGGGTTAGATTTAGGGTTAGGGTTCGGGTTAGGGTTAGGGTTAGGTTTTGGGTTAGGGTTAGGGTTAGGGTTAGGGTTCGGGTTAGGGTTCGGGTTAGGGTTAGGGTTAGGATTCGTGTTCGGGTTATGGTTAGGTTTCGGGTTCGGGTTAGGGTTCGGGTTTGGGTTAGGTTTCGGGCTAGGGTTAGGTTTAGGGTTAGGGTTCGGGTTCGGTTTAGGGTTCGGGTTCGGGTTCGGGTTAGGTTTAGGGTTCGGGTTAGGGTTAGGTTTCGGGTTAGGGTTAGGGTTCGGGTTAGTGTTTGGGTTAGAGTTAGGGTTAGGGTTAGGGTTCGGGTTCGGGTTATTGTTCGGGTTCGGGTTAGGGTTCGGGTTAGTGTTAGGGTTAGGGTTAGGGTTCGGGTTAGTGTTAGGGTTTGGTTTCGGTTTAGGGTTAGGTTTCGGGTTAGGGTTAGAGTTAGGGGTTAGGGTTAGGGTCGAGTTAGAGTTCGGGTTAGGGATCGGGTTAGGGTTAGGGTTAGGGTTAGGGTTCGGGTTAGGGTTCAAGTTAGGGTTAGGGTAAGGGTTAGGGTTTGGGTTAGGGTTAGGGTTAGGGTTAGGGTTCGGGTTCGGGTTATGGTTAGGGTTCGGGTTCGGGTTAGGGTTCGGGTTTTGGTTAGGGTTCGGGTTAGGGTTAGGTTTAGGGTTAGGGTTCAGTTTAGGGTTAGGGTTCGGGTTCGGGTTCGGGTTAGGGTTAGGGTTCGGGTTAGGGTTAGGTTTCGGGTTAGGGTTAGGGTTAGGGTTCGGGTTAGGGTTAGGGTTAGGGTTCGGGTTAGTGTTAGGGTTAGGTTTAGGGTTAGGGTTAGGGTTAGGCTTCAGGTTAGGTTTAGGGTTAGGGTTCGGGTTAGGGTTAGGGTTCTGGTTAGGGTTAGGGGTTAGTGTTCAGGTTAGGGTTAGGGTTAGGTTTCGGGTTAGGGTTCGGGTTAGGGTTAGGGTTAGATTTCGGGTTAGGGTTAGGGTTAGGGTTAGGGTTAGAGTTCGGGTTACGGTTAGGGTTCGGGTTAGGGTTAGGGTTAGTGTTAGGGTTCGGGTTAGGGTTATGGTTAGGGTTCGGGTTAGGGTTAGGGTTCGGGTTAGGGTTAGGGTTCGGGTTAGGGTTCGGGTTAGGTTTAGGGTTAGGGTTCGGGTTAGGTTTAGGGTTCGGGTAAGGGTTAGGGTTAGGGTTTGGGTTAGGGTTAGGGTTCGGGTTTGGGTGGGTTCGGTTTAGTTTTCGGGTTAGGGTTAGGGTTCGGGTTCGGGTTAGGTTTAAGATTCGGGTTAGGTTTAGGGTTAGGATTCGGGTTAGATTTAGGGTTCGGACTAGGGTTAGGGTTAGGGTTCGGGTTAGGGTTAGGGTTAGGGTTAGGGTTAGGGTTCGTGTTAGGGATCGGGTTAGGGGTCGGGTTAGGGTTAGGGTTAGGGTTCAGGTTAGGGTTAGGTTTAGGGTTAGGGTCGGGTTAAGGTTAGGGTTCGGGTTAGTGTTAGGGTTCGGGTTCGGGTTCGGGTTCGGGTTAGGGTTAGGGTTGGGGTTCGGGTTAGGGTTCGGGTTAGGTTTCGGGTTAGGGTTAGGTTTAGGTTTAGGGTCCGGGTTCGGGGTTAGGGTTAGTGTTAGGGTCCGGGTTAGGGTTAGGGTTCGGTTTAGGGTTAGGGTTCGTGTTAGGGTTAGGGTTAGGGTTCGGGTTCGTGTTCGGGTTCGGGTTAGGGTTAGGGTTCGTGTTAGGGTTCGGGTTAGTGTTTGGGTTAGAGTTAGGGTTAGGGTTAGGGTTCGGGTTCGGGTTATTGTTCGGGTTCGGTTTAGGGTTCGGGTTAGGGTTAAGGTTAGGGTTAGGGTTCGGGTTAGGGTTAGGGTTCGGGTTCGTGTTAGGGTTAGGTTTCGGGTTAGGGTTAGGTTTAGGGGTTAGGGTTAGGGTTGAGATAGAGTTCAGGTTAGGGTTCGGGTTAGGATTAGGGTTAGGGTTCGGTTTAGGGTTCGAGTTAGGTTTAGTGTTAGGGTTAGCGTTAGGGTTCGGTTTCGGGTTAGGGTTAGGGTTCTGGTTAGGTTTAGGGTTCGGGTTAGGGTTAGGGGTTAGGTTTAGGGTTAGGGTTAGGGTTCGGGTTAGGGTTAGGGTTAGGGTTAGGGTTAGGTTTCGGGTTAGGGTTAGGGTTAGGGTTAGGTTTCGGGTTCGTGTTAGGGTTCGGGTTCGGGTTAGGGGTCGGGTTAGGGTTAGGGATAGGGTTCGGGTTAGGGTTAGGGTTCGGGTTCGGGTTAGGGTTAGGGTTCGTGTTAGGGTTAGGGTTAGGGTTCCGGTGAGCGTTAGGTTTAGGTTTCGGGTTAGGGTTAGGGTTAGGGTTAGGGTTCGGGTTAGGGTTCGGGTTAGGGTTAGGGTTAGGGTTCGGGTTAGGGTTAGGGTTAGGGTTCGTGTTAGGGTTCGGGTTAGGGTTAGGGTTAGGGTTCGGGTTAGGGTTAGGGTTAGGGTTCGGGTTAGGGTTCGGGTTAGGGTTCGTGTGGGGTTGGGTTCGGGTTAGGGTTAGGGTTCGGGTTCGGGTTAGGGTAAGGGTTCGTGTTCGGGTTACGGTTAGGGTTCGGGTTAGGGTTAGGGTTCGGGTTAGGGTTAGGGTTAGGTTTCGGGTTAGGGTTAGGGTTAGGATTAGGTTTAGGTTTCGTGTTAGGGTTCGGGTTAGGGTTCGGGTTCGGGTTAGGGTTCGGGTTAGGGTTCGGGATAGGGTTAGGGATATGGTTAGGGTTCGGGTTCGGGGTTAGGGTTAGGGTTAGGGTTCGGGTTATGGTTAGGGTTCGGGTTAGGGTTAGGGTTCGGGTTAGGGTTGGGTTCAGGTTAGGTTTCGGGTTAGGGTTAGGGTTTGGGTTCGGGTTAGGGTTAGGGTTCAGGTTAGGGTTAGGTTTCGGGTTAGGGTTAGGGTTAGGGTTCGGGTTAGGGTTAGGGTTAGGGTTCGGGTTAGGGTTAGGGTTAGGGTTAGGTTTAGGGTTCGTGTTAGGGTTCGGGTTCGGGTTAGGGGTCGGGTTAGGGTTAGGGATAGGGTTTGGGTTAGGGTTAGGGTTCGGGTTCGGGTTAGGGTTAGGGTTCGTGTTAGGGTTAGGGTTAGGGTTCCGGTGTGCGTTAGGTTTAGGTTTCGGTTTAGGGTTAGGGTTAGGGTTAGGGTTCGGGTTAGGGTTCGGGTTAGGGTTAGGGTTAGGGTTCGGGTTAGGGTTAGGGTTAGGGTTCGGGTTAGGGTTCAGGTTAGGGTTCGTGTTAGGGTTGGGATCGGGTTAGGTTTCGGGTTAGGGTTAGGGTTCGGGTTTGGGTTAGGGTTAGGGTTCGGGTTAGGGTTACGGTTAGGGTTCGGGTTAGGGTTAGGGTTCGGGTTAGGGTTAGGGTTAGGTTTCGGGTTAGGGTTAGGATTAGGGTTAGGTTTAGGGTTCGTGTTAGGGTTCGGGTTCGGGTTAGGGGTCGGTTTAGGGTTAGGGTTAGGGTCGGGTTCGGGTTAGGGTTAGGGTTCGGGTTCGGGTTAGGGTTCGGGTTAGGGTTCGGGATAGGGTTAGGGATAGGTTTAGGGTTCGGGTTCGGTGTTAGGGTTAGGGTTAGGGTTCGGGTTAGTGTTCGGGTTAGGGTTAGGATTCGGGTAAAGGGTTAGGGTTCGGGTTCGGGTTAGGGTTAGGGTTAGGGTTCCGGTTAGGGTTAGGTATAGGTTTCGGGTTAGGGTTAGGGTTAGGGTTAGGGTTCGGGTTAGGGTTCGGGGTAGGGTTAGGGTTACGGTTCGGGTTAAGGTTAGGGTTAGGGTTCGGGTTAGGGTTAGGGTTAGGGTTCGGGTTAGGGTTAGGGTTAGGGTTTGGTTTAGGGTTAGGATTAGGGTTCGGTTTAGGGTTAGGGTTAGGGTTCGGGTTAGGGTTAGGGTTAGGGTTAGGTTTAGGGTTCGTGTTAGGGTTCGGGTTAGGGTTCGGGTTAGTTTTAGGGTTAGGGTTCGGGTTAGGGTAGGGTTAGGGTTCGGGGTAGGGTTAGGGTTCGGGTTAGGTTTAGGGTCGGGTTCGGGTTAGGATTAGGGTTGGGGTTCGGGTTAGGGTTCGGGTTAGGGTTCGGGTTAGGGTTAGGGATAAGGTTAGGGTTCGGATTCGGGGTTAGGGTTAGGGTTAGGGTTCGGGTTAGGGTTCGGGTTAGGGTTAGGATTCGGGTAAAGGGTTAGGGGTTGGGTTCGGGTTAGGGTTAGGTTTAGGGTTCCGGTTAGGGTTAGGTTTAGGTTTCTGGTTAGGGTTATGTTTAGGGTTAGGTTTAGGGTTCGGGTTAGTGTTCGGGTGAGGGTTAGGGTTAGGGTTCGTGTTAGGGTTAGGGTTAGGGTTCGGGTTAGGGTTAGGGTTAGGGTTCGGGTGAGGGTTAGGGTTAGGGTACCGGTTAGGGTTCGGGTTAGGGTTCGGCTTAGGGTTAGGGTTAGGGTTAGGGTTCGGGTTAGGGTTACGGTTCGGGTTAGGGTTAGGGTTAGGGTTAGGGTTCGGGTTAGTGTTCGGTTTAGGGTTCGGGTTAGAGTTAGGGTTCGGGTTAGGTTTAGGGTTAGGGTTAGGGTTCGGGTTAGGGTTAGGGTTAGGGTTAGGGTTAGGGTTAGGGTTCGGGTTAGGTTTAGGGTTAGGGTTCCGGTTCGGTTTAGGTTTAGGGTTAGGGTTCGGGTTAGGGTTCGGTTTCGGGTTAGGGTTAGGGGTTAGTGTTCAGGTTAGGGTTAGGGTTAGGGTTCGGGTTAGGGTTCGGGTTAGGGTTAGGGTTAGGGTTCGGGTTAGGGTTATGGTTAGGGTTCGGGGTAGTGTTAGGGTTAGGGTTAGGGTTAGGTTTCGGGGTAGGGTTCGGGTTAGGTTTAGGGTTAGGGTTCGGGTTAGGTTTAAGGTTAGGGTTAGGGTTCGGGTTCGGGTTAGGGTTAGGGTTCGGGTTCGGGATAGGGTTAGGGTTAGGGTTAGGGTTCGGGTTAGGGTTGGGGTTAGGGTTCGGGTTAGGGATAGGTTAGGGTTTGGGTTAGGGTTAGGGTTAGGGTTAAGGTTCGGGTTCGGGTTAGGGTTCGGGTTAGGGTTAGGGTTAGGATTCGGGTTAGGATTAGGGTTAGGGTTCGGGTTAGGGTTAGGGTTAGGTTTCGGGTTAGGGTTAGGTTTAGTGTTCGGGTTAGGGTTAGGGTTAGGGTTTGGGTTAGGGTTAGGGTTCGGGTTCGGGTTATGGTTAGGGTTCGGGTTCGGGTTAGGGTTCGGGTTTGGTTAGGGTTCGGGTTAGGGTTAGGTTTAGGGTTAGGGTTCAGTTTAGGGTTAGTGTTCGTGTTCGGGTTCGGGTTAGGGTTAGGGTTCGGGTTAGGGTCAGGGTTAGGGTTCGGGTTAGGGTTAGCGTTCGGGTTAGGGTTAGGGTTCGGGTTAGGGTTAGGTTTCGGTTAGGGTTAGGGTTTGGGTTAGGGTTAGGGTTAGGTTTCGGGTTAGGGTTAGGGTTCGGGTTCGGGTTAAGAAAGGGTTAGAGTTCTGGTTCGGGTTAGGGTTAGGTTTAGGGTTAGGGTTAGGGTTCGGATTAGGGTTAGGGGTATGGTTCGGGTAGGGTTCGGGTTCGGGGTAGGGTTAGGGTTAGGGTTATGGTTAGGGTTCGGGTTAGGGTTAGGGTTCGGGTAAGGGTTAGGGGTTAGTGTTAGGGTTAGGTTTCGGTTTCGGGTAAGGGTTAGGGTTAGGGTTAGGGGTTAGGGTTAGGGTTCGCGTTAGGGTTAGGGTTAGGGTTAGGGTTAGGGTTCGGGTTAGAGTTAGGTTTAGGGTTCCGATTTAGGTTAGGGTTAGGGTTAGGGTTAGGGTTAGGTTTAGGGTTCGGGTTCGGGTACGGTTAGGGTTCGGGTTAGGGTTAGGGCTAGGGTTCGGGTTAGGGTTAGGGTTAGGGTTCGGGTTAGGGTTCGGGTTAGGGTTAGGGTTCGGGTTAGGGTTAGGGTTAGGGTTCGGGTTAGGTTAGGTTTCGGGGTAGGGTTAGGGTTAGGGTTAGGTTTCGGGTTAGGGTTAGGGTTCGGGTTAGGGTTGGGTTCGGGTTAGGTTTCGGGTTAGGGTTAGGGTTTGGGTTCGGGTTAGGGTTAGGGTTCGGGTTAGGGTTAGGGTTCGGGTTAGGGTTAGGGTTAGGGTTCGGGTTAGGGTTAGGGTTAGGTTTCGGGTTAGGGTTAGGGTTAGGGTTAGGTTTAGGGTTCGTGTTAGGGTTCAGGTTCGGGTTAGGGGTCGGGTTAGGGTTAGGGATAGGGTTCGGGTTAGGGTTAGGGTTCGGGTTCGGGTTAGGGTTAGGGTTCGGGTTAGGGTTAGGGTTAGGGTTCCGGTGAGCGTTAGGTTTAGGTTTCGGGTTAGGGTTAGGGTTAGGGTTAGGGTTCGGGTTAGTGTTCGGGTTAGGGTTAGGGTTATGGTTCGGGTTAGGGTTAGGGTTAGGGTTCGTGTTAGGTTTCGGGTTAGGGTTAGGGTTCGGGTTCGGGTTAGGGTAAGGGATCGGGTTCGGGTTACGGTTAGGGTTCGGGTTAGGGTTAGGGTTCGGGTTAGGGTTAGGGTTAGGTTTCGGGTTAGGGTTAGGGTTAGGTTTAGGGTTCGTGTTAGGGTTCGGGTTAGGGTTCGGGTTCGGGTTAGGGTTCGGGTTAGGGTTCGGGATAGGGTTAGGGATAGGGTTAGGGTTCGGGTTCGGGGTTAGGGTTAGGGTTAGGGTTCGGGTTAGGGTTAGGGTTCGGGTTAGGGTTAGGGTTCGGGTTAGGGTTGGGTTCAGGTTAGGTTTCGGGTTAGGGTTAGGGTTTGGGTTCGGGTTAGGGTTAGGGTTCGGGTTAGGGTTAGGGTTCGGGTTAGGGTTAGGGTTAGGGTTCGGGTTAGGGTTAGGGTTAGGGTTCGGGTTAGGGTTAGGGTTAGGGTTAGGTTTAGGGTTCGTGTTAGGGTTCGGGTTCGGGTTAGGGGTCGGGTTAGGGTTAGGGATAGGGTTTGGGTTAGGGTTAGGGTTCGGGTTCGGGTTAGGGTTAGGGTTCGTGTTAGGGTTAGGGTTAGGGTTCCGGTGAGCGTTAGGTTTAGGTTTCGGGTTAGGGTTAGGGTTAGGGTTAGGGTTCGGGTTATGGTTCGTGTTAGGGTTAGGGTTAGGGTTCGGGTTAGGGTTAGGGTTAGGGTTCGGGTTAGGGTTACGGTTAGGGTTCGGGTTAGGGTTAGGGTTCGGGTTAGGTTTAGGGTTAGGTTTCGGGTTAGGGTTAGGATTAGGGTTAGGTTTAGGGTTCGTGTTAGGGTTCGGGTTCGGGTTAGGGGTCGGGTTTGGGTTAGGGTTAGTGTCGGGTTCGGGTTAGGGTTAGGGTTAGGGTTCCGGTTAGGGTTCGGGTTAGGGTTCGGGATAGGGTTAGGGATAGGGTTAGGGTTCGGGTTCGGGGTTAGGGTTAGGGTTAGGGTTCGGGTTAGTGTTCGGGTTAGGGTTAGGATTCGGGTAAAGGGTTAGGGTTCGGGTTCGGGTTAGGGTTAGGGTTAGGGTTCCGGTTAGGGTTAGGTATAGGTTTCGGGTTAGGGTTAGGGTTAGGGTTAGGGTTAGGGTTCGGGTTAGGGTTCGGGGTAGGGTTAGGGTTACGGTTCGGGTTAAGGTTAGGGTTAGGGTTAGGGTTCGGGTTAGGGTTAGGGTTAGGGTTCGGGTTAGGGTTAGGGTTAGGGTTTGGTTTAGGGTTAGGATTAGGGTTCGGTTTAGGGTTAGGGTTAGGGTTCGGGTTAGGGTTAGGGTTAGGGTTAGGTTTAGGGTTCGTGTTAGGGTTCGGGTTAGGGTTCGGGTTAGTGTTAGGGTTAGGGTTCGGGTTAGGGTAGGGTTAGGTTTCGGGGTAGGGTTAGGGTTCGGGTTAGGTTTAGGGTCGGGTTCGGGTTAGGATTAGGGTTGGGGTTCGGGTTAGGGTTCGGGTTAGGGTTCGGGTTAGGGTTAGGGATAAGGTTAGGGTTCGGATTCGGGGTTAGGGTTAGGGTTAGGGTTCAGGTTAGGGTTCGGGTTAGGGTTAGGATTCGGGTAAAGGGTTAGGGGTCGGGTTCGGGTTAGGGTTAGGTTTAGGGTTCCAGTTAGGGTTAGGTTTAGGTTTCTGGTTAGGGTTAGGTTTAGGGTTAGGTTTAGGGTTCAGGTTAGTGTTCGGGTGAGGGTTAGGGTTAGGGTTCGTGTTAGGGTTAGGGTTAGGGTTCGGGTTAGGGTTCGGGTTAGGGTTAGGGTTAGGGTTCGGGTGAGGGTTAGGGTTAGGGTACCGGTTAGGGTTCGGGTTAGGGTTCGGCTTAGGGTTAGGGTTAGGGTTAGGGTTCGGGTTAGGGTTACGGTTCGGGTTAGGGTTAGGGTTAGGGTTAGGGTTCGGGTTAGTGTTCGGTTTAGGGTTCGGGTTAGAGTTAGGGTTCGGGTTAGGTTTAGGGTTAGGGTTAGGGTTCGGGTTAGGGTTAGGGTTAGGGTTAGGGTTAGGGTTCGGGTTAGGTTTAGGGTTAGGGTTCCGGTTCGGTTTAGGTTTAGGGTTAGGGTTCGGGTTAGGGTTCGGTTTCGGGTTAGGGTTAGGGGTTAGTGTTCAGGTTAGGGTTAGGGTTAGGGTTCGGGTTAGGGTTCGGGTTAGGGTTAGGGTTAGGGTTCGGGTTAGGGTTATGGTTAGGGTTCGGGGTAGGGTTAGGGTTAGGGTTAGGGTTAGGTTTCGGGGTAGGGTTCGGGTTAGGTTTAGGGTTAGGGTTCGGGTTAGGTTTAAGGTTAGGGTTAGGGTTCGGGTTCGGGTTCGTGTTAGGGTTCGTGTTAGGGACAGGGTTAGGGTTAGGGTTAGGGTTAGGGTTAGGGTTCGGGTTCGGGTTAGGGTTAGGTTTAGGGTTCGTGTTAGGGACAGGGTTAGGGTTAGGGTTAGGGTTAGGGTTCGGGTTCGGGTTCGGGTTAGGGTTAGGGTTCGGGTTAGGGTTCGGGTTAGGGTTAGGGTTCGGGTTAGGGTTAGGTTTAGGGTTAGATTTAGTGTTAGGGTTAGGGTTCGGGTTAGTGTTAGGGTTAGGTTTAGGGTTAGGGTTAGGGTTAGGGTTCAGGTTAGGTTTAGGGTTAGGGTTCGGGTTAGGGTTAGGGTTCTGGTTAGGGTTAGGGGTTAGTGTTCAGGTTAGGGTTAGGGTTAGGTTTCGGGTTAGGGTTCGGGTTAGGGTTAGGGTTAGGTTTCGGGTTAGGGTTAGGGTTAGGGTTAGGGTTAGAGTTCGGGTTACGGTTAGGGTTCGGGTTAGGGTTAGGGTTAGGGTTAGGGTTCGGGTTAGGGTTATGGTTAGGGTTCGGGTTAGGGTTAGGGTTCGGGTTAGGGTTAGGGTTAGGGTTCGGGTTAGGGTTCGGGTTAGGTTTAGGGTTAGGGTTCGGGTTAGGTTTAGGGTTCGGGTAAGGGTTAGGGTTAGGGTTTGGATTAGGGTTAGGGTTCGGGTTAGGGTGGGTTCGGTTTAGTTTTCGGGTTAGGGTTAGGGTTCGGGTTCGGGTTAGGGTTAAGATTCGGGTTAGGTTTAGGGTTAGGGTTCGGGTTAGATTTATGGTTCGGACTAGGGTTAGGGTTAGGGTTCGGGTTAGGGTTAGGGTTAGGGTTAGGGTTAGGGTTCGTGTTAGGGTTTGGGTTAGGGGTCGGGTTAGGGTTAGGGTTAGGGTTCAGGTTAGGGTTAGGTTTAGGGTTAGGGTCGGGTTAAGGTTAGGGTTCGGGTTAGGGTTAGGGTTCGGGTTCGGGTTCGGTTTCGGGTTAGGGTTAGGGTGGGGTTCGGGTTAGGGTTCGGGTTAGGGTTCGGGTTAGGGTTAGGTTTAGGTTTAGGGTCCGGGTTCGGGGTTAGGGTTAGTGTTAGGTTCCGGGTTAGGGTTAGGGTTCGGGTTAGGGTTAGGGTTCGTGTTAGGGTTAGGGTTAGGGTTCGTGTTCGTGTTCGGGTTCGGGTTAGTGTTAGGGTTCGTGTTAGGGTTCGGGTTAGTGTTTGGGTTAGAGTTAGGGTTAGGGTTAGGGTTCGGGTTCGGGTTATTGTTCGGGTTCGTTTTAGGGTTCGGGTAAGGGTTAAGGTTAGGGTTAGGGTTCGGGTTAGGGTTAGGGTTCGGGTTCGGGTTAGGGTTAGGTTTCGGGTTAGGGTTAGGTTTAGGGGTTAGGGTTAGGGTTGAGTTAGAGTTCGGGTTAGGGTTCGGGTTAGGATTAGGGTTAGGGTTCGGTTTAGGGTTCGAGTTAGGTTTAGTGTTAGGGTTAGCGTTAGGGTTCGGTTTCGGGTTAGGGTTAGGGTTCTGGTTAGGTTTAGGGTTCGGGTTAGTGTTAGGGGTTAGGTTTAGGGTTAGGGTTAGGGTTCGGGTTAGGGTTAGGGTTAGGGTTAGGGTTAGGTTTCGGTTTAGGGTTAGGGTTAGGGTTAGGTTTCGGGTTAGGGTTAGGGTTAATGTTCGGGTTAGGGTTAGGGTTAGGGTTAGGGTTAGGTTTTAGGGTTAGGGTTAGGGTTAGGGTTAGGGTTAGGGGTTAGGGTTAGGGTTAGGGTTAGGGTTCGTGTTAGAGTTAGGGTTAGGATTGGGGTTAGGGTTAGGTTTAGGGTTAGGGTTAGGGTTCGGGTTAGGGTTAGGGTTAGGGTTAGGTTTCGGGTTAGGGTTAGGTTTCGGGTTCGGGTTCGGGTTAGGGTTAGGGTTAGGGTTCGGGTTAGATTTAGGGTTAGGGTTCGGGTTAGGGTTAGGGTTAGGTTTTGGGTTAGGGTTAGGGTTAGGGTTAGGGTTCGGGTTAGGGTTCGGGTTAGGGTTAGGGTTTGGATTCGTGTTCGGGTTATGGTTAGGTTTCGGGTTCGGGTTAGGGTTCGGGTTTGGGTTAGGTTTCGGGCTAGGGTTAGGTTTAGGGTTAGGGTTCGGGTTCGGTTTAGGGTTCGGGTTCGGGTTCGGGTTAGGGTTAGGGTTCGGGTTAGGGTTAGGTTTCGGGTTAGGGTTAGGGTTCGGGTTAGTGTTTGGGTTAGAGTTAGGGTTAGGGTTAGGGTTCGGGTTCGGGTTATTGTTCGGGTTCGGGTTAGGGTTCGGGTTAGTGTTAGGGTTAGGGTTAGGGTTCGGGTTAGTGTTAGGGTTTGGTTTCGGTTTAGGGTTAGGTTTCGGGTTAGGGTTAGAGTTAGGGGTTAGGGTTAGGGTCGAGTTAGAGTTCGGGTTAGGGATCGGGTTAGGGTTAGGGTTAGGGTTAGGGTTCGGGTTAGGGTTCAAGTTAGGGTTAGGGTTAGGGTTAGGGTTTGGGTTAGGGTTAGGGTTAGGGTTAGGGTTCGGGTTCGGGTTATGGTTAGGGTTCGGGTTCGGGTTAGGGTTCGGGTTTTGGTTAGGGTTCGGGTTAGGGTTAGGTTTAGGGTTAGGGTTCAGTTTAGGGTTAGGGTTCGGGTTCGGGTTCGGGTTAGGGTTAGGGTTCGGGTTAGGGTTAGGTTTCGGGTTAGTGTTAGGGTTAGGGTTCGGGTTAGGGTTAGGGTTAGGGTTCGGGTTAGTGTTAGGGTTAGTTTTAGGGTTAGGGTTAGGGTTAGGCTTCAGGTTAGGTTTAGGGTTAGGGTTCGGGTTAGGGTTAGGGTTCTGGTTAGGGTTAGGGGTTAGTGTTCAGGTTAGGGTTAGGGTTAGGTTTCGGGTTAGGGTTCGGGTTAGGGTTAGGGTTAGGTTTCGGGTTAGGGTTAGGGTTAGGGTTAGGGTTAGAGTTCGGGTTACGGTTAGGGTTCGGGTTAGGGTTAGGGTTAGTGTTAGGGTTCGGGTTAGGGTTATGGTTAGGGTTCGGGTTAGGGTTAGGGTTCGGGTTAGGGTTAGGGTTCGGGTTAGGGTTCGGGTTAGGTTTAGGGTTAGGGTTCGGGTTAGGGTTAGGTTTCGGTTAGGGTTAGGGTTTGGGTTAGGGTTAGGGTTAGGTTTCGGGTTAGGGTTAGGGTTCGGGTTCGGGTTAAGAAAGGGTTAGAGTTCTGGTTCGGGTTAGGGTTAGGTTTAGGGTTAGGGTTAGGGTTCGGATTAGGGTTAGGGGTATGGTTCGGGTTAGGGTTCGGGTTCGGGGTAGGGTTAGGGTTAGGGTTATGGTTAGGGTTCGGGTTAGGGTTAGGGTTCGGGTAAGGGTTAGGGGTTAGTGTTAGGGTTAGGTTTCGGTTTCGGGTAAGGGTTAGGGTTAGGGTTAGGGGTTAGGGTTAGGGTTCGCGTTAGGGTTAGGGTTAGGGTTAGGGTTAGGGTTCGGGTTAGAGTTAGGTTTAGGGTTCCGATTTAGGTTAGGGTTAGGGTTAGGGTTAGGGTTAGGTTTAGGGTTCGGGTTCGGGTACGGTTAGGGTTCGGGTTAGGGTTAGGGCTAGGGTTCGGGTTAGGGTTAGGGTTAGGGTTCGGGTTAGGGTTCGGGTTAGGGTTAGGGTTCGGGTTAGGGTTAGGGTTAGGGTTCGGGTTAGGTTAGGTTTCGGGGTAGGGTTAGGGTTAGGGTTAGGTTTCGGGTTAGGGTTAGGGTTCGGGTTAGGGTTGGGTTCGGGTTAGGTTTCAGGTTAGGGTTAGGGTTTGGGTTCGGGTTAGGGTTAGGGTTCGGGTTAGGGTTAGGGTTCGGGTTAGGGTTAGGGTTAGGGTTCGGGTTAGGGTTAGGGTTAGGTTTCGGGTTAGGGTTAGGGTTAGGGTTAGGTTTAGGGTTCGTGTTAGGGTTCAGGTTCGGGTTAGGGGTCGGGTTAGGGTTAGGGATAGGGTTCGGGTTAGGGTTAGGGTTCGGGTTCGGGTTAGGGTTAGGGTTCGGGTTAGGGTTAGGGTTAGGGTTCCGGTGAGCGTTAGGTTTAGGTTTCGGGTTAGGGTTAGGGTTAGGGTTAGGGTTCGGGTTAGTGTTCGGGTTAGGGTTAGGGTTATGGTTCGGGTTAGGGTTAGGGTTAGGGTTCGTGTTAGGTTTCGGGTTAGGGTTAGGGTTCGGGTTCGGGTTAGGGTAAGGGATCGGGTTCGGGTTACGGTTAGGGTTCGGGTTAGGGTTAGGGTTCGGGTTAGGGTTAGGGTTAGGTTTCGGGTTAGGGTTAGGGTTAGGTTTAGGGTTCGTGTTAGGGTTCGGGTTAGGGTTCGGGTTCGGGTTAGGGTTCGGGTTAGGGTTCGGGATAGGGTTAGGGATAGGGTTAGGGTTCGGGTTCGGGGTTAGGGTTAGGGTTAGGGTTCGGGTTAGGGTTAGGGTTCGGGTTAGGGTTAGGGTTCGGGTTAGGGTTGGGTTCAGGTTAGGTTTCGGGTTAGGGTTAGGGTTTGGGTTCGGGTTAGGGTTAGGGTTCGGGTTAGGGTTAGGGTTCGGGTTAGGGTTAGGGTTAGGGTTCGGGTTAGGGTTAGGGTTAGGGTTCGGGTTAGGGTTAGGGTTAGGGTTCGGGTTAGGTTTAGGGTTAGGGTTCCGGTTCGGTTTAGGTTTAGGGTTAGGGTTCGGGTTAGGGTTCGGTTTCGGGTTAGGGTTAGGGGTTAGTGTTCAGGTTAGGGTTAGGGTTAGGGTTCGGGTTAGGGTTCGGGTTAGGGTTAGGGTTAGGGTTCGGGTTAGGGTTATGGTTAGGGTTCGGGGTAGTGTTAGGGTTAGGGTTAGGGTTAGGTTTCGGGGTAGGGTTCGGGTTAGGTTTAGGGTTAGGGTTCGGGTTAGGTTTAAGGTTAGGGTTAGGGTTCGGGTTCGGGTTAGTGTTAGGGTTCGTGTTAGGGACAGGGTTAGGGTTAGGGTTAGGGTTAGGGTTAGGGTTAGGGTTCGGGTTCGGGTTAGGGTTAGGTTTAGGGTTCGTGTTAGGGACTGGGTTAGGGTTAGGGTTAGGGTTAGGGTTCGGGTTCGGGTTAGGGTTAGGGTTCGGGTTAGGGTTCGGGTTAGGGTTAGGGTTCGGGTTAGGGTTAGGTTTAGGGTTAGATTTAGGGTTAGGGTTAGGGTTCGGGTTAGTGTTAGGGTTAGGTTTAGGGTTAGGGTTAGGGTTAGGGTTCAGGTTAGGTTTAGGGTTAGGGTTCGGGTTAGGGTTAGGGTTCTGGTTAGGGTTAGGGGTTAGTGTTCAGGTTAGGGTTAGGGTTAGGTTTCGGGTTAGGGTTCGGGTTAGGGTTAGGGTTAGGTTTCGGGTTAGGGTTAGGGTTAGGGTTAGGGTTAGAGTTCGGGTTACGGTTAGGGTACGGGTTAGGGTTAGGGTTAGGTTTAGGGTTCGGGTTAGGGTTATGGTTAGGGTTCGGGTTAGGGTTAGGGTTCGGGTTAGGGTTAGGGTTAGGGTTCGGGTTAGGGTTCGGGTTAGGTTTAGGGTTAGGGTTCGGGTTAGGTTTAGGGTTCGGGTAAGGGTTAGGGTTAGGGTTAGGGTTTGGATTAGGGTTAGGGTTCGGGTTAGGGTGGGTTCGGTTTAGTTTTCGGGTTAGGGTTAGGGTTCGGGTTCGGGTTAGGTTTAAGATTCGGGTTAGGTTTAGGGTTAGGGTTCGGGTTAGATTTATGGTTCGGACTAGGGTTAGGGTTAGGGTTCGGTTTAGGGTTAGGGTTAGGGTTAGGGTTAGGGTTCGTGTTAGGGTTCGGGTTAGGGGTCGGGTTAGGGTTAGGGTTAGGGTTCAGGTTAGGATTAGGTTTAGGGTTAGGGTCGGGTTAAGGTTAGGGTTCGGGTTAGGGTTAGGGTTCGGGTTCGGGTTCGGGTTCGGGTTAGGGTTAGGGTTGGGGTTCGGGTTAGGGTTCGGGTTAGGGTTCGGGTTAGGGTTAGGTTTAGGTTTAGGGTCCGGGTTCGGGGTTAGGGTTAGTGTTAGGTTCCGGGTTAGGGTTAGGGTTCGGGTTAGGGTTAGGGTTCGTGTTAGGGTTAGGGTTAGGGTTCGGGTTCGTGTTCGGGTTCGGGTTAGGGTTAGGGTTCGTGTTAGGGTTCGGGTTAGTGTTTGGGTTAGAGTTAGGGTTAGGGTTAGGGTTCGGGTTCGGGTTATTGTTCGGGTTCGTTTTAGGGTTCGGGTAAGGGTTAAGGTTAGGGTTAGGGTTCGGGTTAGGGTTAGGGTTCGGGTTCGGGTTAGGGTTAGGTTTCGGGTTAGGGTTAGGTTTAGGGGTTAGTGTTAGGGTTGAGTTAGAGTTCGGGTTAGGGTTCGGGTTAGGATTAGGGTTAGGGTTCGGTTTAGGGTTCGAGTTAGGTTTAGTGTTAGGGTTAGCGTTAGGGTTCGGTTTCGGGTTAGGGTTAGGGTTCTGGTTAGGTTTAGGTTTCGGGTTAGGGTTAGGGGTTAGGTTTAGGGTTAGGGTTAGGGTTCGGGTTAGGGTTAGGGTTAGGGTTAGGGTTAGGTTTCGGGTTAGGGTTAGGGTTAGGGTTAGGTTTCGGGTTAGGGTTAGGGTTAGTGTTCGGGTTAGGGTTAGGGTTAGGGTTAGGGTTAGGTTTAAGGGTTAGGGTTAGGGTTAGGGTTAGGGTTAGGGTTAGGGGTTAGGGTTAGGGTTAGGGTTAGGGTTCGTGTTAGCGTTAGGGTTAGGATTGGGGTTAGGGTTAGGTTTAGGGTTAGGGTTAGGGTTCGGTTTAGGGTTAGGGTTAGGGTTAGGTTTCGGGTTAGGGTTAGGGTTCGGGTTCGGGTTCGGGTTAGGGTTAGGGTTAGGGTTAGGGTTCGGGTTAGATTTAGGGTTAGGGTTCGGGTTAGGGTTAGGGTTAGGTTTTGTGTTAGGGTTAGGGTTAGGGTTAGGGTTCGGGTTAGGGTTAGGGTTAGGGTTAGATTTAGGATTCGTGTTAGGGTTAGGGTTAGGGTTCGGGTTAGTGTTAGGGTTCGGGTTAGGGTTAGGTTTAGGTTTCGGGTTCGGGTTAGGGTTAGGCTTCGGGTTAGGGTTAGGGTTCGGGTTCGGGTTATTGTTAGGTTTCGGGTTCGGGTTAGGGTTCGGGTTTGGGTTAGGTTTCGGGCTAGGGTTAGGTTTAGGGTTAGGGTTCGGGTTAGGTTTAGGGTTCGGGTTCGGGTTCGGGTTAGGGTTAGGGTTCGGGTTAGGGTTAGGTTTCGGGTTAGGGTTAGGGTTCGGGTTAGTGTTTGGGTTAGAGTTAGGGTTAGGGTTAGGGTTCGGGTTCGGGTTATTGTTCGGGTTCGGGTTAGGGTTCGGGTTAGTGTTAGGGTTAGGGTTAGGGTTCGGGTTAGGGTTAGGGTTTGGTTTCGGTTTAGGGTTAGGTTTCGGGTTAGGGTTAGAGTTAGGGGTTAGGGTTAGGGTCGAGTTAGAGTTCGGGTTAGGGATCGGGTTAGGGTTAGGGTTAGGGTTAGGGTTCGGGTTAGGGTTCAAGTTAGGGTTAGGGTTAGGGTTAGGGTTCGGGTTAGGGTTCGGGTTAGGGTTATGGTTAGGTTTAAGGTTAGGGTTAGGGTTCTGGTTAGGGTTAGGGGTTAGTGTTCAGGTTAGGGTTAGGGTTAGGTTTCGGGTTAGGGTTCGGGTTAGGGTTAGGGTTAGGGTTAGGGTTAGGGTTTGGGTTAGGGTTAGGGTTAAGTTTCGGGTTAGGTTTAGCGTTCGGGTTAGGTTTAGGGGTTATGGTTAGGGTTAGGGTTAGGTTTAGGGTTCGGGTTAGGTTAGGGTTAGGGTTAGGGTTAGGGTTCGGGTTATGGTAGGGTTAGTGTTCGGGTTAGGGTTAGGGTCAGGGTTAGGGTTAGGGTTAGGTTTTAGGGTTAGGGTTAGGGTTAGGGTTAGGGTTAGGGGTTAGGGTTAGGTTTAGGGTTAGGGTTAGGGTTAGGGTTCGGGTTAGCGTTAGGTTTCGGATTAGGTTTAGGGTTAGGTTTAGGGTTAGGGTTAGGGTTCGGGTTAGGGTTAGGGTTAGGGTTAGGGTTCGGGTTCGGGTTAGGGTTAGGGTTCGGGTTCGGGATAGGGTTAGGGTTAGGGTTAGGTTTCGGGTTAGGGTTGGGGTTAGGGTTCGGGTTAGGGATAGGTTAGGGTTTGGGTTAGGGTTAGGGTTAGGGTTAAGGTTCGGGTTCGGGTTAGGGTTCGGGTTAGGGTTAGGGTTAGGATTCGGGTTAGGATTAGGGTTAGGGTTCGGGTTAGGGTTAGGGTTAGGTTTCGGGTTAGGGTTAGGTTTAGTGTTCGGGTTAGGGTTAGGGTTAGGGTTTGGGTTAGGGTTAGGGTTCGGGTTCGGGTTATGGTTAGGGTTCGGGTTCGGGTTAGGGTTCGGGTTTGGTTAGGGTTCGGGTTAGGGTTAGGTTTAGGTTTAGGGTTCAGTTTAGGGTTAGTGTTCGTGTTCGGGTTCGGGTTAGGGTTAGGGTTCGGGTTAGGGTCAGGGTTAGGGTTCGGGTTAGGGTTAGCGTTCGGGTTAGGGTTAGGGTTCGGGTTAGGGTTAGGTTTCGGTTAGGGTTAGGGTTTGGGTTAGGGTTAGGGTTAGGTTTCGGGTTAGGGTTAGGGTTCGGGTTCGGGTTAAGAAAGGGTTAGGGTTCTGGTTCGGGTTAGGGTTAGGTTTAGGGTTAGGGTTAGGGTTCGGATTAGGGTTAGGGGTACGGTTCGGGTTAGGGTTCTGGTTCGGGGTAGGGTTAGGGTTAGGGTTATGGTTAGGGTTCGGGTTAGGGTTAGGGTTCGGGTAAGGGTTAGGGGTTAGTGTTAGGGTTAGGTTTCGGTTTCGGGTAAGGGTTAGGGTTAGGGTTAGGGGTTAGGGTTAGGGTTCGCGTTAGGGTTAGGGTTAGGGTTAGGGTTAGGGTTCGGGTTAGAGTTAGGTTTAGGGTTCCGATTTAGGTTAGGGTTAGGGTTAGGGTTAGGGATAGGTTTAGGGTTCAGGTTCGGGTACGGTTAGGGTTCGGGTTAGGGTTAGGGCTAGGGTTCGGGTTAGGGTTAGGGTTAGGGTTCGGGTTAGGGTTCGGGTTAGGGTTAGGGTTCGGGTTAGGGTTAGGGTTAGGGTTCGGGTTAGGTTAGGTTTCGGGGTAGGGTTAGGGTTAGGGTTAGGGTTCGGGTTAGGGTTAGGGTTCGGGTTAGGGTTGGGTTCGGGTTAGGTTTCGGGTTAGGGTTAGGGTTTGGGTTCGGGTTAGGGTTAGGGTTCGGGTTAGGGTTAGGGTTCGGGTTAGGGTTAGGGTTAGGGTTCGGGTTAGGGTTAGGGTTAGGTTTCGGGTTAGGGTTAGGGTTAGGGTTAGGTTTAGGGTTCGTGTTAGGGTTCGGGTTCGGGTTAGGGGTCGGGTTAGGGTTAGGGATAGGGTTCGGGTTAGGGTTAGGGTTCGGGTTAGGGTTAGGGTTCGGGTTAGGGTTAGGGTTGGGGTTCGGGTTAGGGTTCGGGTTAGGGTTCGGGTTAGGGTTAGGTTTAGGTTTAGGGTCCGGGTTCGGGGTTAGGGTTAGTGTTAGGTTCCGGGTTAGGGTTAGGGTTCGGGTTAGGGTTAGGGTTCGTGTTAGGGTTAGGGTTAGGGTTCGGGTTCGTGTTCGGGTTCGGGTTAGGGTTAGGGTTCGTGTTAGGGTTCGGGTTAGTGTTTGGGTTAGAGTTAGGGTTAGGGTTAGGGTTCGGGTTCGGGTTATTGTTCGGGTTCGTTTTAGGGTTCGGGTAAGGGTTAAGGTTAGGGTTAGGGTTCGGGTTAGGGTTAGGGTTCGGGTTCGGGTTAGGGTTAGGTTTCGGGTTAGGGTTAGGTTTAGGGGTTAGTGTTAGGGTTGAGTTAGAGTTCGGGTTAGGGTTCGGATTAGGATTAGGGTTAGGGTTCGGTTTAGTGTTCGAGTTAGGTTTAGTGTTAGGGTTAGCGTTAGGGTTCGGTTTCGGGTTAGGGTTAGGGTTCTGGTTAGGTTTAGGGTTCGGGTTAGGGTTAGGGGTTAGGTTTAGGGTTAGGGTTAGGGTTCGGGTTAGGGTTAGGGTTAGGGTTAGGGTTAGGTTTCGGGTTAGGGTTAGGGTTAGGGTTAGGTTTCGGGTTAGGGTTAGGGTTAGTGTTCGGGTTAGGGTTAGGGTTAGGGTTAGGGTTAGGTTTAAGGGTTAGGGTTAGGGTTAGGGTTAGGGTTAGGGTTAGGGGTTAGGGTTAGGGTTAGGGTTAGGGTTCGTGTTAGCGTTAGGGTTAGGATTGGGGTTAGGGTTAGGTTTAGGGTTAGGGTTAGGGTTCGGTTTAGGGTTAGGGTTAGGGTTAGGTTTCGGGTTAGGGTTAGGGTTCGGGTTCGGGTTCGGGTTAGGGTTAGGGTTAGGGTTCGGGTTAGATTTAGGGTTAGGGTTCGGGTTAGGGTTAGGGTTAGGTTTTGTGTTAGGGTTAGGGTTAGGGTTAGGGTTCGGGTTAGGGTTAGGGTTAGGGTTAGGTTTAGGATTCGTGTTAGGTTTAGGGTTAGGGTTCGGGTTAGTGTTAGGGTTCGGGTTAGGGTTAGGTTTAGGTTTCGGGTTCGGGTTAGGGTTAGGCTTCGGGTTAGGGTTAGGGTTCGGGTTCGGGTTATTGTTAGGTTTCGGGTTCGGGTTAGGGTTCGGGTTTGGGTTAGGTTTCGGGCTAGGGTTAGGTTTAGGGTTAGGGTTCGGGTTAGGTTTAGGGTTCGGGTTCGGGTTCGGGTTAGGGTTAGGGTTCGGGTTAGGGTTAGGTTTCGGGTTAGGGTTAGGGTTCGTGTTAGTGTTTGGGTTAGAGTTAGGGTTAGGGTTAGGGTTCGGGTTCGGGTTATTGTTCGGGTTCGGGTTAGGGTTCGGGTTAGTGTTAGGGTTAGGGTTAGGGTTCGGGTTAGGGTTAGGGTTTGGTTTCGGTTTAGGGTTAGGTTTCGGGTTAGGGTTAGAGTTAGGGGTTAGGGTTAGGGTCGAGTTAGAGTTCGGGTTAGGGATCGGGTTAGGGTTAGGGTTAGGGTTAGGGTTCGGGATAGGGTTCAATTTAGGGTTAGGGTTAGGGTTAGGGTTCGGGTTAGGGTTCGGGTTAGGGTTATGGTTAGGTTTAAGGTTAGGGTTAGGGTTCTGGTTAGGGTTAGGGGTTAGTGTTCAGGTTAGGGTTAGGGTTAGGTTTCGGGTTAGGGTTCGGGTTAGGGTTAGGGTTAGGGTTAGGGCTAGGGTTTGGGTTAGGGTTAGGGTTAAGTTTCGGGTTAGGTTTAGGGTTCGGGTTAGGTTTAGGGGTTATGGTTAGGGTTAGGGTTAGGTTTAGGGTTCGGGTTAGGTTAGGGTTAGGGTTAGGGTCAGGGTTAGGTTTAGGGTTAGGTTTTAGGGTTAGGGTTAGGGTTAGGGTTAGGGTTAGGGGTTAGGGTTAGGTTAGGGTTAGGGTTAGGGTTAGGGTTCGGGTTAGCGTTAGGTTTCGGATTAGGTTTAGGGTTAGGTTTAGGGTTAGGGTTAGGGTTCGGGTTAGGGTTAGGGTTAGGGTTAGGGTTCGGGTTCGGGTTAGGGTTAGGGTTCGGGTTCGGGATAGGGTTAGGGTTAGGGTTAGGGTTCGGGTTAGGGTTGGGGTTAGGGTTCGGGTTAGGGATAGGTTAGGGTTTGGGTTAGGGTTAGGGTTAGGGTTAAGGTTCGGGTTCGGGTTAGGGTTCGGGTTAGGGTTAGGGTTAGGATTCGGGTTAGGATTAGGGTTAGGGTTCGGGTTAGGGTTAGGGTTAGGTTTCGGGTTAGGGTTAGGTTTAGTGTTCGGGTTAGGGTTAGGGTTAGGGTTTGGGTTAGGGTTAGGGTTCGGGTTCGGGTTATGGTTAGGGTTCGGGTTCGGGTTAGGGTTCGGGTTTGGTTAGGGTTCGGGTTAGGGTTAGGTTTAGGGTTAGGGTTCAGTTTAGGGTTAGTGTTCGTGTTCGGGTTCGGGTTAGGGTTAGGGTTCGGGTTAGGGTCAGGGTTAGGGTTCGGGTTAGGGTTAGCGTTCGGGTTAGGGTTAGGGTTCGGGTTAGGGTTAGGTTTCGGTTAGGGTTAGGGTTTGGGTTAGGGTTAGGGTTAGGTTTCGGGTTAGGGTTAGGGTTCGGGTTCGGGTTAAGAAAGGGTTAGAGTTCTGGTTCGGGTTAGGGTTAGGTTTAGGGTTAGGGTTAGGGTTCGGATTAGGGTTAGGGGTATGGTTCGGGTAGGGTTCGGGTTCGGGGTAGGGTTAGGGTTAGGGTTATGGTTAGGGTTCGGGTTAGGGTTAGGGTTCGGGTAAGGGTTAGGGGTTAGTGTTAGGGTTAGGTTTCGGTTTCGGGTAAGGGTTAGGGTTAGGGTTAGGGGTTAGGGTTAGGGTTCGCGTTAGGGTTAGGGTTAGGGTTAGGGTTAGGGTTCGGGTTAGAGTTAGGTTTAGGGTTCCGATTTAGGTTAGGGTTAGGGTTAGGGTTAGGGTTAGGTTTAGGGTTCGGGTTCGGGTACGGTTAGGGTTCGGGTTAGGGTTAGGGCTAGGGTTCGGGTTAGGGTTAGGGTTAGGGTTCGGGTTAGGGTTCGGGTTAGGGTTAGGGTTCGGGTTAGGGTTAGGGTTAGGGTTCGGGTTAGGTTAGGTTTCGGGGTAGGGTTAGGGTTAGGGTTAGGTTTCGGGTTAGGGTTAGGGTTCGGGTTAGGGTTGGGTTCGGGTTAGGTTTCGGGTTAGGGTTAGGGTTTGGGTTCGGGTTAGGGTTAGGGTTCGGGTTAGGGTTAGGGTTCGGGTTAGGGTTAGGGTTAGGGTTCGGGTTAGGGTTAGGGTTAGGTTTCGGGTTAGGGTTAGGGTTAGGGTTAGGTTTAGGGTTCGTGTTAGGGTTCAGGTTCGGGTTAGGGGTCGGGTTAGGGTTAGGGATAGGGTTCGGGTTAGGGTTAGGGTTCGGGTTCGGGTTAGGGTTAGGGTTCGGGTTAGGGTTAGGGTTAGGGTTCCGGTGAGCGTTAGGTTTAGGTTTCGGGTTAGGGTTAGGGTTAGGGTTAGGGTTCGGGTTAGTGTTCGGGTTAGGGTTAGGGTTATGGTTCGGGTTAGGGTTAGGGTTAGGGTTCGTGTTAGGTTTCGGGTTAGGGTTAGGGTTCGGGTTCGGGTTAGGGTAAGGGATCGGGTTCGGGTTACGGTTAGGGTTCGGGTTAGGGTTAGGGTTCGGGTTAGGGTTAGGGTTAGGTTTCGGGTTAGGGTTAGGGTTAGGTTTAGGGTTCGTGTTAGGGTTCGGGTTAGGGTTCGGGTTCGGGTTAGGGTTCGGGTTAGTGTTCGGGATAGGGTTAGGGATAGGGTTAGGGTTCGGGTTCGGGGTTAGGGTTAGGGTTAGGGTTCGGGTTAGGGTTAGGGTTCGGGTTAGGGTTAGGGTTCGGGTTAGGGTTGGGTTCAGGTTAGGTTTCGGGTTAGGGTTAGGGTTTGGGTTCGGGTTAGGGTTAGGGTTCGGGTTAGGGTTAGGGTTCGGGTTAGGGTTAGGGTTAGGGTTCGGGTTAGGGTTAGGGTTAGGGTTCGGGTTAGGGTTAGGGTTAGGGTTAGGTTTAGGGTTCGTGTTAGGGTTCGGGTTCGGGTTAGGGGTCGGGTTAGGGTTAGGGATAGGGTTTGGGTTAGGGTTAGGGTTCGGGTTCGGGTTAGGGTTAGGGTTCGTGTTAGGGTTAGGGTTAGGGTTCCGGTGAGCGTTAGGTTTAGGTTTCGGGTTAGGGTTAGGGTTAGGGTTAGGGTTCGGGTTATGGTTCGTGTTAGGGTTAGGGTTAGGGTTCGGGTTAGGGTTAGGGTTAGGGTTCGGGTTAGGGTTACGGTTAGGGTTCGGGTTAGGGTTAGGGTTCGGGTTAGGGTTAGGGTTAGGTTTCGGGTTAGGGTTAGGATTAGGGTTAGGTTTAGGGTTCGTGTTAGGGTTCGGGTTCGGGTTAGGGGTCGGGTTAGGGTTAGGGTTAGTGTCGGGTTCGGGTTAGGGTTAGGGTTAGGGTTCCGGTTAGGGTTCGGGTTAGGGTTCGGGATAGGGTTAGGGATAGGGTTAGGGTTCGGGTTCGGGGTTAGGGTTAGGGTTAGGGTTCGGGTTAGTGTTCGGGTTAGGGTTAGGATTCGGGTAAAGGGTTAGGGTTCGGGTTCGGGTTAGGGTTAGGGTTAGGGTTCCGGTTAGGGTTAGGTATAGGTTTCGGGTTAGGGTTAGGGTTAGGGTTAGGGTTAGGGTTCGGGTTAGGGTTCGGGGTAGGGTTAGGGTTACGGTTCGGGTTAAGGTTAGGGTTAGGGTTAGGGTTCGGGTTAGGGTTAGGGTTAGGGTTCGGGTTAGGGTTAGGGTTAGGGTTTGGTTTAGGGTTAGGATTAGGGTTCGGTTTAGGGTTAGGGTTAGGGTTCGGGTTAGGGTTAGGGTTAGGGTTAGGTTTAGGGTTCGTGTTAGGGTTCGGGTTAGGGTTCGGGTTAGTGTTAGGGTTAGGGTTCGGGTTAGGGTAGGGTTAGGTTTCGGGGTAGGGTTAGGGTTCGGGTTAGGTTTAGGGTCGGGTTCGGGTTAGGATTAGGGTTGGGGTTCGGGTTAGGGTTCGGGTTAGGGTTCGGGTTAGGGTTAGGGATAAGGTTAGGGTTCGGATTCGGGGTTAGGGTTAGGGTTAGGGTTCAGGTTAGGGTTCGGGTTAGGGTTAGGATTCGGGTAAAGGGTTAGGGGTCGGGTTCGGGTTAGGGTTAGGTTTAGGGTTCCAGTTAGGGTTAGGTTTAGGTTTCTGGTTAGGGTTAGGTTTAGGGTTAGGTTTAGGGTTCAGGTTAGTGTTCGGGTGAGGGTTAGGGTTAGGGTTCGTGTTAGGGTTAGGGTTAGGGTTCGGGTTAGGGTTCGGGTTAGGGTTAGGGTTAGGGTTCGGGTGAGGGTTAGGGTTAGGGTACCGGTTAGGGTTCGGGTTAGGGTTCGGCTTAGGGTTAGGGTTAGGGTTAGGGTTCGGGTTAGGGTTACGGTTCGGGTTAGGGTTAGGGTTAGGGTTAGGGTTCGGGTTAGTGTTCGGTTTAGGGTTCGGGTTAGAGTTAGGGTTCGGGTTAGGTTTAGGGTTAGGGTTAGGGTTCGGGTTAGGGTTAGGGTTAGGGTTAGGGTTAGGGTTCGTGTTAGGTTTAGGGTTAGGGTTCCGGTTCGGTTTAGGTTTAGGGTTAGGGTTCGGGTTAGGGTTCGGTTTCGGGTTAGGGTTAGGGGTTAGTGTTCAGGTTAGGGTTAGGGTTAGGGTTCGGGTTAGGGTTCGGGTTAGGGTTAGGGTTAGGGTTCGGGTTAGGGTTATGGTTAGGGTTCGGGGTAGGGTTAGGGTTAGGGTTAGGGTTAGGTTTCGGGGTAGGGTTCGGGTTAGGTTTAGGGTTAGGGTTCGGGTTAGGTTTAAGGTTAGGGTTAGGGTTCGGGTTCGGGTTCGTGTTAGGGTTCGTGTTAGGGACAGGGTTAGGGTTAGGGTTAGGGTTAGGGTTAGGGTTCGGGTTCGGGTTAGGGTTAGGTTTAGGGTTCGTGTTAGGGACAGGGTTAGGGTTAGGGTTAGGGTTAGGGTTCGGGTTCGGGTTCGGGTTAGGGTTAGGGTTCGGGTTAGGGTTCGGGTTAGGGTTAGGGTTCGGGTTAGGGTTAGGTTTAGGGTTAGATTTAGGGTTAGGTTTAGGGTTCGGGTTAGTGTTAGGGTTAGGTTTAGGGTTAGGGTTAGGGTTAGGGTTCAGGTTAGGTTTAGGGTTAGGGTTCGGGTTAGGGTTAGGGTTCTGGTTAGGGTTAGGGGTTAGTGTTCAGGTTAGGGTTAGGGTTAGGTTTCGGGTTAGGGTTCGGGTTAGGGTTAGGGTTAGGTTTCGGGTTAGGGTTAGGGTTAGGGTTAGGGTTAGAGTTCGGGTTACGGTTAGGGTTCGGGTTAGGGTTAGGGTTAGGGTTAGGGTTCGGGTTAGGGTTATGGTTAGGGTTCGGGTTAGGGTTAGGGTTCGGGTTAGGGTTAGGGTTAGGGTTCGGGTTAGGGTTCGGGTTAGGTTTAGGGTTAGGGTTCGGGTTAGGTTTAGGGTTCGGGTAAGGGTTAGGGTTAGGGTTTGGATTAGGGTTAGGGTTCGGGTTAGGGTGGGTTCGGTTTAGTTTTCGGGTTAGGGTTAGGGTTCGGGTTCGGGTTAGGGTTAAGATTCGGGTTAGGTTTAGGGTTAGGGTTCGGGTTAGATTTATGGTTCGGACTAGGGTTAGGGTTAGGGTTCGGGTTAGGGTTAGGGTTAGGGTTAGGGTTAGGGTTCGTGTTAGGGTTTGGGTTAGGGGTCGGGTTAGGGTTAGGGTTAGGGTTCAGGTTAGGGTTAGGTTTAGGGTTAGGGTCGGGTTAAGGTTAGGGTTCGGGTTAGGGTTAGGGTTCGGGTTCGGGTTCGGTTTCGGGTTAGGGTTAGGGTGGGGTTCGGGTTAGGGTTCGGGTTAGGGTTCGGGTTAGGGTTAGGTTTAGGTTTAGGGTCCGGGTTCGGGGTTAGGGTTAGTGTTAGGTTCCGGGTTAGGGTTAGGGTTCGGGTTAGGGTTAGGGTTCGTGTTAGGGTTAGGGTTAGGGTTCGTGTTCGTGTTCGGGTTCGGGTTAGTGTTAGGGTTCGTGTTAGGGTTCGGGTTAGTGTTTGGGTTAGAGTTAGGGTTAGGGTTAGGGTTCGGGTTCGGGTTATTGTTCGGGTTCGTTTTAGGGTTCGGGTAAGGGTTAAGGTTAGGGTTAGGGTTCGGGTTAGGGTTAGGGTTCGGGTTCGGGTTAGGGTTAGGTTTCGGGTTAGGGTTAGGTTTAGGGGTTAGGGTTAGGGTTGAGTTAGAGTTCGGGTTAGGGTTCGGGTTAGGATTAGGGTTAGGGTTCGGTTTAGGGTTCGAGTTAGGTTTAGTGTTAGGGTTAGCGTTAGGGTTCGGTTTCGGGTTAGGGTTAGGGTTCTGGTTAGGTTTAGGGTTCGGGTTAGTGTTAGGGGTTAGGTTTAGGGTTAGGGTTAGGGTTCGGGTTAGGGTTAGGGTTAGGGTTAGGGTTAGGTTTCGGTTTAGGGTTAGGGTTAGGGTTAGGTTTCGGGTTAGGGTTAGGGTTAGTGTTCGGGTTAGGGTTAGGGTTAGGGTTAGGGTTAGGTTTTAGGGTTAGGGTTAGGGTTAGGGTTAGGGTTAGGGGTTAGGGTTAGGGTTAGGGTTAGGGTTCGTGTTAGAGTTAGGGTTAGGATTGGGGTTAGGGTTAGGTTTAGGGTTAGGGTTAGGGTTCGGGTTAGGGTTAGGGTTAGGGTTAGGTTTCGGGTTAGGGTTAGGTTTCGGGTTCGGGTTCGGGTTAGGGTTAGGGTTAGGGTTCGGGTTAGATTTAGGGTTAGGGTTCGGGTTAGGGTTAGGGTTAGGTTTTGGGTTAGGGTTAGGGTTAGGGTTAGGGTTCGGGTTAGGGTTCGGGTTAGGGTTAGGGTTAGGATTCGTGTTCGGGTTATGGTTAGGTTTCGGGTTCGGGTTAGGGTTCGGGTTTGGGTTAGGTTTCGGGCTAGGGTTAGGTTTAGGGTTAGGGTTCGGGTTCGGTTTAGGGTTCGGGTTCGGGTTCGGGTTAGGGTTAGGGTTCGGGTTAGGGTTAGGTTTCGGGTTAGGGTTAGGGTTCGGGTTAGTGTTTGGGTTAGAGTTAGGGTTAGGGTTAGGGTTCGGGTTCGGGTTATTGTTCGGGTTCGGGTTAGGGTTCGGGTTAGTGTTAGGGTTAGGGTTAGGGTTCGGGTTAGTGTTAGGGTTTGGTTTCGGTTTAGGGTTAGGTTTCGGGTTAGGGTTAGAGTTAGGGGTTAGGGTTAGTGTCGAGTTAGAGTTCGGGTTAGGGATCGGGTTAGGGTTAGGGTTAGGGTTAGGGTTCGGGTTAGGGTTCAAGTTAGGGTTAGTGTTAGGGTTAGGGTTTGGGTTAGGGTTAGGGTTAGGGTTAGGGTTCGGGTTCGGGTTATGGTTAGGGTTCGGGTTCGGGTTAGGGTTCGGGTTTTGGTTAGGGTTCGGGTTAGGGTTAGGTTTAGGGTTAGGGTTCAGTTTAGGGTTAGGGTTCGGGTTCGGGTTCGGGTTAGGGTTAGGGTTCGGGTTAGGGTTAGGTTTCGGGTTAGGGTTAGGGTTAGGGTTCGGGTTAGTGTTAGGGTTAGGTTTAGGGTTAGGGTTAGGGTTAGGCTTCAGGTTAGGTTTAGGGTTAGGGTTCGGGTTAGGGTTAGGGTTCTGGTTAGGGTTAGGGGTTAGTGTTCAGGTTAGGGTTAGGGTTAGGTTTCGGGTTAGGGTTCGGGTTAGGGTTAGGGTTAGGTTTCGGGTTAGGGTTAGGGTTAGGGTTAGGGTTAGAGTTCGGGTTACGGTTAGGGTTCGGGTTAGGGTTAGGGTTAGTGTTAGGGTTCGGGTTAGGGTTATGGTTAGGGTTCGGGTTAGGGTTAGGGTTCGGGTTAGGGTTAGGGTTCGGGTTAGGGTTCGGGTTAGGTTTAGGGTTAGGGTTCGGGTTAGGTTTAGGGTTCGGGTAAGGGTTAGGGTTAGGGTTTGGGTTAGGGTTAGGGTTCGGGTTTGGGTGGGTTCGGTTTAGTTTTCGGGTTAGGGTTAGGGTTCGGGTTCGGGTTAGGTTTAAGATTCGGGTTAGGTTTAGGGTTAGGATTCGGGTTAGATTTAGGGTTCGGACTAGGGTTAGGATTAGGGTTCGGGTTAGGGTTAGGGTTAGGGTTAGGGTTAGGGTTCGTGTTAGGGATCGGGTTAGGGGTCGGGTTAGGGTTAGGGTTAGGGTTCAGGTTAGGGTTAGGTTTAGGGTTAGGGTCGGGTTAAGGTTAGGGTTCGGGTTAGTGTTAGGGTTCGGGTTCGGGTTCGGGTTCGGGTTAGGGTTAGGGTTGGGGTTCGGGTTAGGGTTCGGGTTAGGTTTCGGGTTAGGGTTAGGTTTAGGTTTAGGGTCCGGGTTCGGGGTTAGGGTTAGTGTTAGGGTCCGGGTTAGGGTTAGGGTTCGGTTAGGGTTAGGGTTCGTGTTAGGGTTAGGGTTAGGGTTCGGGTTCGTGTTCGGGTTCGGGTTAGGGTTAGGGTTCGTGTTAGGGTTCGGGTTAGTGTTTGGGTTAGAGTTAGGGTTAGGGTTAGGGTTCGGGTTCGGGTTATTGTTCGGGTTCGGTTTAGGGTTCGGGTTAGGGTTAAGGTTAGGGTTAGGGTTCGGGTTAGGGTTAGGGTTCGGGTTCGTGTTAGGGTTAGGTTTCGGGTTAGGGTTAGGTTTAGGGGTTAGGGTTAGGGTTGAGATAGAGTTCAGGTTAGGGTTCGGGTTAGGATTAGGGTTAGGGTTCGGTTTAGGGTTCGAGTTAGGTTTAGTGTTAGGGTTAGCCTTAGGGTTCGGTTTCGGGTTAGGGTTAGGGTTCTGGTTAGGTTTAGGGTTCGGGTTAGGGTTAGGGGTTAGGTTTAGGGTTAGGGTTAGGGTTCGGGTTAGGGTTAGGGTTAGGGTTAGGGTTAGGTTTCGGGTTAGGGTTAGGGTTAGGGTTAGGTTTCGGGTTAGGGTTAGGGTTAGTGTTCGGGTTAGGGTTAGGGTTAGGGTTAGGGTTAGGGTTAGGTTTTAGGGTTAGGGTTAGGGTTAGGGTTAGGGTTAGGTGTTAGGGTTTGGGTTAGGGTTAGGGTTCGGGTTCGGGTTAGGGTTAGGGTTCGTGTTAGGGTTAGGGTTAGGGTTCCGGTGTGCGTTAGGTTTAGGTTTCGGGTTAGGGTTAGGGTTAGGGTTAGGGTTCGGGTTAGGGTTCGGGTTAGGGTTAGGGTTAGGGTTCGGGTTAGGGTTAGGGTTAGGGTTCGGGTTAGGGTTCAGGTTAGGGTTCGTGTTAGGGTTGGGATCGGGTTAGGTTTCGGGTTAGGGTTAGGGTTCGGGTTTGGGTTAGGGTTCGGGTTAGGGTTACGGTTAGGGTTCGGGTTAGGGTTAGGGTTCGGGTTAGGGTTAGGGTTAGGTTTCGGGTTAGGGTTAGGATTAGGGTTAGGTTTAGGGTTCGTGTTAGGGTTCGGGTTCGGGTTAGGGGTCGGGTTAGGGTTAGGTTTAGGGTCGGGTTCGGGTTAGGGTTAGGGTTCGGGTTCGGGTTAGGGTTCGGGTTAGGGTTCGGGATAGGGTTAGGGAAAGGTTTAGGGTTCGGGTTCGGTGTTAGGGTTAGGGTTAGGGTTCGGGTTAGTGTTCGGGTTAGGGTTAGGATTCGGGTAAAGGGTTAGGGTTCGGGTTCGGGTTAGGGTTAGGGTTAGGGTTCCGGTTAGGGTTAGGTATAGGTTTCGGGTTAGGGTTAGGGTTAGGGTTAGGGTTCGGGTTAGGGTTCGGGGTAGGGTTAGGGTTACGGTTCGGGTTAAGGTTAGGGTTAGGGTTCGGGTTAGGGTTAGGGTTAGGGTTCGGGTTAGGGTTAGGGTTAGGGTTTGGTTTAGGGTTAGGATTAGGGTTCGGTTTAGGGTTAGGGTTAGGGTTCGGGTTAGGGTTAGGGTTAGGGTTAGGTTTAGGGTTCGTGTTAGGGTTCGGGTTAGGGTTCGGGTTAGTTTTAGGGTTAGGGTTCGGGTTAGGGTAGGGTTAGGGTTCGGGGTAGGGTTAGGGTTCGGGTTAGGTTTAGGGTCGGGTTCGGGTTAGGATTAGGGTTGGGGTTCGGGTTAGGGTTCGGGTTAGGGTTCGGGTTAGGGTTAGGGATAAGGTTAGGGTTCGGATTCGGGGTTAGGGTTAGGGTTAGGGTTCGGGTTAGGGTCCGGGTTAGGGTTAGGATTCGGTTAAAGGGTTAGGGGTCGGGTTCGGGTTAGGGTTAGGTTTAGGGTTCCGGTTAGGGTTAGGTTTAGGTTTCTGGTTAGGGTTATGTTTAGGGTTAGGTTTAGGGTTCGGGTTAGTGTTCGGGTGAGGGTTAGGGTTAGGGTTCGTGTTAGGGTTAGGGTTAGGGTTCGGGTTAGGGTTCGGGTTAGGGTTAGGGTTAGGGTTCGGGTGAGGGTTAGGGTTAGGGTACCGGTTAGGGTTCGGGTTAGGGTTCGGCTTAGGGTTAGGGTTAGGGTTAGGGTTCGGGTTAGGGTTACGGTTCGGGTTAGGGTAGGGTTAGGGTTAGGGTTCGGTTTAGTGTTCGGTTTAGGGTTCGGGTTAGAGTTAGGGTTCGGGTTAGGTTTAGGGTTAGGGTTAGTGTTCGGGTTAGGGTTAGGGTTAGGGTTAGGGTTAGGGTTAGGGTTCGGGTTAGGTTTAGGGTTAGGGTTCCGGTTCGGTTTAGGTTTAGGGTTAGGGTTCGGGTTAGGGTTCGGTTTCGGGTTAGGGTTAGGGGTTAGTGTTCAGGTTAGGGTTAGGGTTAGGGTTCGGGTTAGGGTTCGGGTTAGGGTTAGGTTTAGGGTTCGGGTTAGGGTTATGGTTAGGGTTCGGGGTAGTGTTAGGGTTAGGGTTAGGGTTAGGTTTCGGGGTAGGGTTCGGGTTAGGTTTAGGGTTAGGGTTCGGGTTAGGTTTAAGGTTAGGGTTAGGGTTCGGGTTCGGGTTAGTGTTAGGGTTCGTGTTAGGGACAGGGTTAGGGTTAGGGTTAGGGTTAGGGTTCGGGTTCGGGTTAGGGTTAGGGTTCGGGTTAGGGTTCGGGTTAGGGTTAGGGTTCGGGTTAGGGTTAGGTTTAGGGTTAGATTTAGGGTTAGGGTTAGGGTTCGGGTTAGTGTTAGGGTTAGGTTTAGGGTTAGGGTTAGGGTTAGGGTTCAGGTTAGGTTTAGGGTTAGGGTTCGGGTTAGGGTTAGGGTTCTGGTTAGGGTTAGGGGTTAGTGTTCAGGTTAGGGTTAGGGTTAGGTTTCGGGTTAGGGTTCGGGTTAGGGTTAGGGTTAGGTTTCGGGTTAGGGTTAGGGTTAGGGTTAGGGTTAGAGTTCCGGTTACGGTTAGGGTTCGGGTTAGGGTTAGGGTTAGGTTTAGGGTTCGGGTTAGGGTTATGGTTAGGGTTCGGGTTAGGGTTAGGGTTCGGGTTAGGTTTAGGGTTAGGGTTCGGGTTAGGGTTCGGGTTAGGTTTAGGGTTAGGGTTCGGGTTAGGTTTAGGTTTCGGGTAAGGGTTAGTGTTAGGGTTAGGGTTTGGATTAGGGTTAGGGTTCGGGTTAGGGTGGGTTCGGTTTAGTTTTCGGGTTAGGGTTAGGGTTCGGGTTCGGGTTAGGTTTAAGATTCGGGTTAGGTTTAGGGTTAGGGTTCGGGTTAGATTTATGGTTCGGACTAGGGTTAGGGTTAGGGTTCGGGTTAGGGTTAGGGTTAGGGTTAGGGTTAGGGTTCGTGTTAGGGTTCGGGTTAGGGGTCGGGTTAGGGTTAGGGTTAGGGTTCAGGTTAGGATTAGGTTTAGGTTTAGGGTCGGGTTAAGGTTAGGGTTCGGGTTAGGGTTAGGGTTCGGGTTCGGGTTCGGGTTCGGGTTAGGGTTAGGGTTGGAGTTCGGGTTAGGGTTCGGGTTAGGGTTCGGGTTAGGGTTAGGTTTAGGTTTAGGGTCCGGGTTCGGGGTTAGGGTTAGTGTTAGGTTCCGGGTTAGGGTTAGGGTTCGGGTTAGGGTTAGGGTTCGTGTTAGGGTTAGGGTTAGGGTTCGGGTTCGTGTTCGGGTTCGGGTTAGGGTTAGGGTTCGTGTTAGGGTTCGGGTTAGTGTTTGGGTTAGAGTTAGGGTTAGGGTTAGGGTTCGGGTTCGGGTTATTGTTCGGGTTCGTTTTAGGGTTCGGGTAAGGGTTAAGGTTAGGGTTAGGGTTCGGGTTAGGGTTAGGGTTCGGGTTCGGGTTAGGGTTAGGTTTCGGGTTAGGGTTAGGTTTAGGGGTTAGTGTTAGGGTTGAGTTAGAGTTCGGGTTAGGGTTCGGGTTAGGATTAGGGTTAGGGTTCGGTTTAGGGTTCGAGTTAGGTTTAGTGTTAGGGTTAGCGTTAGGGTTCGGTTTCGGGTTAGGGTTAGGGTTCTGGTTAGGTTTAGGTTTCGGGTTAGGGTTAGGGGTTAGGTTTAGGGTTAGGGTTAGGGTTCGGGTTAGGGTTAGGGTTAGGGTTAGGGTTAGGTTTCGGGTTAGGGTTAGGGTTAGGGTTAGGTTTCGGGTTAGGGTTAGGGTTAGTGTTCGGGTTAGGGTTAGGGTTAGGGTTAGGGTTAGGTTTAAGGGTTAGGGTTAGGGTTAGGGTTAGGGTTAGGGTTAGGGTTAGGGGTTAGGGTTAGGGTTAGGGTTAGGGTTCGTGTTAGCGTTAGGGTTAGGATTGGGGTTAGGGTTAGGTTTAGGGTTAGGGTTAGGGTTCGGTTTAGGGTTAGGGTTAGGGTTAGGTTTCGGGTTAGGGTTAGGGTTCGGGTTCGGGTTCGGGTTAGGGTTAGGGTTAGGGTTAGGGTTCGGGTTAGATTTAGGGTTAGGGTTCGGGTTAGGGTTAGGGTTAGGTTTTGTGTTAGGGTTAGGGTTAGGGTTAGGGTTCGGGTTAGGGTTAGGGATAGGGTTAGGTTTAGGATTCGTGTTAGGGTTAGGGTTAGGGTTCGGGTTAGTGTTAGGGTTCGGGTTAGGGTTAGGTTTAGGTTTCGGGTTCGGGTTAGGGTTAGGCTTCGGGTTAGGTTTAGGGTTCGGGTTCGGGTTATTGTTAGGTTTCGGGTTCGGGTTAGGGTTCGGGTTTGGGTTAGGTTTCGGGCTAGGGTTAGGTTTAGGGTTAGGGTTCGGGTTAGGTTTAGGGTTCGGGTTCGGGTTCGGGTTAGGGTTAGGGTTCGGGTTAGGGTTAGGTTTCGGGTTAGGGTTAGGGTTCGGGTTAGTGTTTGGGTTAGAGTTAGGGTTAGGGTTAGGGTTCGGGTTCGGGTTATTGTTCGGGTTCGGGTTAGGGTTCGGGTTAGTGTTAGGGTTAGGGTTAGGGTTCGGGTTAGGGTTAGGGTTTGGTTTCGGTTTAGGGTTAGGTTTCGGGTTAGGGTTAGAGTTAGGGGTTAGGGTTAGGGTCGAGTTAGAGTTCGGGTTAGGGATCGGGTTAGGGTTAGGGTTAGGGTTAGGGTTCGGGTTAGGGTTCAAGTTAGGGTTAGGGTTAGGGTTAGGGTTCGGGTTAGGGTTCGGGTTAGGGTTATGGTTAGGTTTAAGGTTAGGGTTAGGGTTCTGGTTAGGGTTAGGGGTTAGTGTTCAGGTTAGGGTTAGGGTTAGGTTTCGGGTTAGGGTTCGGGTTAGGGTTAGGGTTAGGGTTAGGGTTAGGGTTTGGGTTAGGGTTAGGGTTAAGTTTCGGGTTAGGTTTAGGGTTCGGGTTAGGTTTAGGGGTTATGGTTAGGGTTAGGGTTAGGTTTAGGGTTCGGGTTAGGTTAGGGTTAGGGTTAGGGTTAGGGTTCGGGTTATGGTTAGGGTTAGTGTTCGGGTTAGGGTTAGGGTCAGGGTTAGGGTTAGGGTTAGGTTTTAGGGTTAGGGTTAGGGTTAGGGTTAGGGTTAGGGGTTAGGGTTAGGTTTAGGGTTAGGGTTAGGGTTAGGGTTCGGGTTAGCGTTAGGTTTCGGATTAGGTTTAGGGTTAGGTTTAGGGTTAGGGTTAGGGTTCGGGTTAGGGTTAGGGTTAGGGTTAGGGTTCGGGTTCGGGTTAGGGTTAGGGTTCGGGTTCGGGATAGGGTTAGGGTTAGGGTTAGGGTTCGGGTTAGGGTTGGGGTTAGGGTTCGGGTTAGGGATAGGTTAGGGTTTGGGTTAGGGTTAGGGTTAGGGTTAAGGTTCGGGTTCGGGTTAGGGTTCGGGTTAGGGTTAGGGTTAGGATTCGGGTTAGGATTAGGGTTAGGGTTCGGGTTAGGGTTAGGGTTAGGTTTCGGGTTAGGGTTAGGTTTAGTGTTCGGGTTAGGGTTAGGGTTAGGGTTTGGGTTAGGGTTAGGGTTCGGGTTCGGGTTATGGTTAGGGTTCGGTTTCGGGTTAGGGTTCGGGTTTGGTTAGGGTTCGGGTTAGGGTTAGGTTTAGGGTTAGGGTTCAGTTTAGGGTTAGTGTTCGTGTTCGGGTTCGGGTTAGGGTTAGGGTTCGGGTTAGGGTCAGGGTTAGGGTTCGGGTTAGGGTTAGCGTTCGGGTTAGGGTTAGGGTTCGGGTTAGGGTTAGGTTTCGGTTAGGGTTAGGGTTTGGGTTAGGGTTAGGGTTAGGTTTCGGGTTAGGGTTAGGGTTCGGGTTCGGGTTGAGAAAGGGTTAGGGTTCTGGTTCGGGTTAGGGTTAGGTTTAGGGTTAGGGTTAGGGTTCGGATTAGGGTTAGGGGTACGGTTCGGGTTAGGGTTCTGGTTCGGGGTAGGGTTAGGGTTAGGGTTATGGTTAGGGTTCGGGTTAGGGTTAGGGTTCGGGTAAGGGTTAGGGGTTAGTGTTAGGGTTAGGTTTCGGTTTCGGGTAAGGGTTAGGGTTAGGGTTAGGGGTTAGGGTTAGGGTTCGCGTTAGGGTTAGGGTTAGGGTTAGGGTTAGGGTTAGGGTTCGGGTTAGAGTTAGGTTTAGGGTTCCGATTTAGGTTAGGGTTAGGGTTAGGGTTAGGGATAGGTTTAGGGTTCGGGTTCGGGTACGGTTAGGGTTCGGGTTAGGGTTAGGGCTAGGGTTCGGGTTAGGGTTAGGGTTAGGGTTCGGGTTAGGGTTCGGGTTAGGGTTAGGGTTCGGGTTAGGGTTAGGGTTAGGGTTCGGGTTAGGTTAGGTTTCGGGGTAGGGTTAGGGTTAGGGTTAGGGTTCGGGTTAGGGTTAGGGTTCGGGTTAGGGTTGGGTTCGGGTTAGGTTTCGGGTTAGGGTTAGGGTTTGGGTTCGGGTTAGGGTTAGGGTTCGGGTTAGGGTTAGGGTTCGGGTTAGGGTTAGGGTTAGGGTTCGGGTTAGGGTTAGGGTTAGGTTTCGGGTTAGGGTTAGGGTTAGGGTTAGGTTTAGGGTTCGTGTTAGGGTTCGGGTTCGGGTTAGGGGTCGGGTTAGGGTTAGGGATAGGGTTCGGGTTAGGGTTAGGGTTCGGGTTCGGGTTAGGGTTAGGGTTCGGGTTAGGGTTAGGGTTGGGGTTCGGGTTAGGGTTCGGGTTAGGGTTCGGGTTAGGGTTAGGTTTAGGTTTAGGGTCCGGGTTCGGGGTTAGGGTTAGTGTTAGGTTCCGGGTTAGGGTTAGGGTTCGGGTTAGGGTTAGGGTTCGTGTTAGGGTTAGGGTTAGGGTTCGTGTTCGTGTTCGGGTTCGGGTTAGGGTTAGGGTTCGTGTTAGGGTTCGGGTTAGTGTTTGGGTTAGAGTTAGGGTTAGGGTTAGGGTTCGGGTTCGGGTTATTGTTCGGGTTCGTTTTAGGGTTCGGCTAAGGGTTAAGGTTAGGGTTAGGGTTCGGGTTAGGGTTAGGGTTCGGGTTCGGGTTAGGGTTAGGTTTCGGGTCAGGGTTAG
>JAVLSZ010000034.1:1062500-1072500 GCA_032313775.1 Urocyon cinereoargenteus
GTTACGGTTCGGGTTAGGGTTAGGGTTAGGGTTAGGGTTCGGGTTAGTGTTCGGTTTAGGGTTCGGGTTAGAGTTAGGGTTCGGGTTAGGTTTAGGGTTAGGGTTAGGGTTCGGGTTAGGGTTAGGGTTAGGGTTAGGGTTCGGGTTAGGTTTAGGGTTAGGGTTCCGGTTCGGTTTAGGTTTAGGGTTAGGGTTCGGGTTAGGGTTCGGTTTCGGGTTAGGGTTAGGGGTTAGTGTTCAGGTTAGGGTTAGGGTTAGGGTTCGGGTTAGGGTTCTGGTTAGGGTTAGGGTTAGGGTTCGGGTTAGGGTTATGGTTAGGGTTCGGGGTAGGGTTAGGGTTAGGGTTAGGGTTAGGTTTCGGGGTAGGGTTCGGGTTAGGTTTAGGGTTAGGGTTCGGGTTAGGTTTAAGGTTAGGGTTAGGGTTCGGGTTCGGGTTCGTGTTAGGGTTCGTGTTAGGGACAGGGTTAGGGTTAGGGTTAGGGTTAGGGTTAGGGTTCGGGTTCGGGTTAGGGTTAGGTTTAGGGTTCGTGTTAGGGACAGGGTTAGGGTTAGGGTTAGGGTTAGGGTTCGGGTTCGGGTTCGGGTTAGGGTTAGGGTTCGGGTTAGGGTTCGGGTTAGGGTTAGGGTTCGGGTTAGGGTTAGGTTTAGGGTTAGATTTAGGGTTAGGGTTAGGGTTCGGTTTAGTGTTAGGGTTAGGTTTAGGGTTAGGGTTAGGGTTAGGGTTCAGGTTAGGTTTAGGGTTAGGGTTCGGGTTAGGGTTAGGGTTCTGGTTAGGGTTAGGGGTTAGTGTTCAGGTTAGGGTTAGGGTTAGGTTTCGGGTTAGGGTTCGGGTTAGGGTTAGGGTTAGGTTTCGGGTTAGGTTTAGGGTTAGGGTTAGGGTTAGAGTTCGGGTTACGGTTAGGGTTCGGGTTAGGGTTAGTGTTAGGGTTAGGGTTCGGGTTAGGGTTATGGTTAGGGTTCGGGTTAGGGTTAGGGTTCGGGTTAGGGTTAGGGTTAGGGTTCGGGTTAGGGTTCGGGTTAGGTTTAGGGTTAGGGTTCGGGTTAGGTTTAGGGTTCGGGTAAGGGTTAGGGTTAGGGTTTGGATTAGGGTTAGGGTTCGGGTTAGGGTGGGTTCGGTTTAGTTTTCGGGTTAGGGTTAGGGTTCGGGTTCGGGTTAGGGTTAAGATTCGGGTTAGGTTTAGGGTTAGGGTTCGGGTTAGATTTATGGTTCGGACTAGGGTTAGGGTTAGGGTTCGGGTTAGGGTTAGGGTTAGGGTTAGGGTTAGGGTTCGTGTTAGGGTTTGGGTTAGGGGTCGGGTTAGGGTTAGGGTTAGGGTTCAGGTTAGGGTTAGGTTTAGGGTTAGGGTCGGGTTAAGGTTAGGGTTCGGGTTAGGGTTAGGGTTCGGGTTCGGGTTCGGTTTCGGGTTAGGGTTAGGGTGGGGTTCGGGTTAGGGTTCGGGTTAGGGTTCGGGTTAGGGTTAGGTTTAGGTTTAGGGTCCGGGTTCGGGGTTAGGGTTAGTGTTAGGTTCCGGGTTAGGGTTAGGGTTCGGGTTAGGGTTAGGGTTCGTGTTAGGGTTAGGGTTAGGGTTCGTGTTCGTGTTCGGGTTCGGGTTAGTGTTAGGGTTCGTGTTAGGGTTCGCGTTAGTGTTTGGGTTAGAGTTAGGGTTAGGGTTAGGGTTCGGGTTCGGGTTATTGTTCGGGTTCGTTTTAGGGTTCGGGTAAGGGTTAAGGTTAGGGTTAGGGTTCGGGTTAGGGTTAGGGTTCGGGTTCGGGTTAGGGTTAGGTTTCGGGTTAGGGTTAGGTTTAGGGGTTAGGGTTAGGGTTGAGTTAGAGTTCGGGTTAGGGTTCGGGTTAGGATTAGGGTTAGGGTTCGGTTTAGGGTTCGAGTTAGGTTTAGTGTTAGGGTTAGCGTTAGGGTTCGGTTTCGGGTTAGGGTTAGGGTTCTGGTTAGGTTTAGGGTTCGGGTTAGGGTTAGGGGTTAGGTTTAGGGTTAGGGTTAGGGTTCGGGTTAGGGTTAGGGTTAGGGTTAGGGTTAGGTTTCGGTTTAGGGTTAGGGTTAGGGTTAGGTTTCGGGTTAGGGTTAGGGTTAGTGTCGGGTTAGGGTTAGGGTTAGGGTTAGGGTTAGGTTTTAGGGTTAGGGTTAGGGTTAGGGTTAGGGTTAGGGGTTAGGGTTAGGGTTAGGGTTAGGGTTCGTGTTAGCGTTAGGGTTAGGATTGGGGTTAGGGTTAGGTTTAGGGTTAGGGTTAGGGTTCGGGTTAGGGTTAGGGTTAGGGTTAGGTTTCGGGTTAGGGTTAGGTTTCGGGTTCGGGTTCGGGTTAGGGTTAGGGTTAGGGTTCGGGTTAGATTTAGGGTTAGGGTTCGGGTTAGGGTTAGGGTTAGGTTTTGGGTTAGGGTTAGGGTTAGGGTTAGGGTTCGGGTTAGGGTTCGGGTTAGGGTTAGGGTTAGGATTCGTGTTAGGGTTAGGGTTAGGGTTCGGGTTAGTGTTAGGGTTCGGGTTAGGGTTAGGTTTAGGTTTCGGGTTAGGGTTAGGGTTAGGCTTCGGTTTAGGGTTAGGGTTCGGGTTCGGGTTATGGTTAGGTTTCGGGTTCGGGTTAGGGTTCGGGTTTGGGTTAGGTTTCGGGCTAGGGTTAGGTTTAGGGTTAGGGTTCGGGTTCGGTTTAGGGTTCGGGTTCGGGTTCGGGTTAGGGTTAGGGTTCGGGTTAGGGTTAGGTTTCGGGTTAGGGTTAGGGTTCGGGTTAGTGTTTGGGTTAGAGTTAGGGTTAGGGTTAGGGTTCGGGTTCGGGTTATTGTTCGGGTTCGGGTTAGGGTTCGGGTTAGTGTTAGGGTTAGGGTTAGGGTTCGGGTTAGTGTTAGGGTTTGGTTTCGGTTTAGGGTTAGGTTTCGGGTTAGGGTTAGAGTTAGGGGTTAGGGTTAGGGTCGAGTTAGAGTTCGGGTTAGGGATCGGGTTAGGGTTAGGGTTAGGGTTAGGGTTCGGGTTAGGGTTCAAGTTAGGGTTAGGGTTAGGGTTAGGGTTTGGGTTAGGGTTAGGGTTAGGGTTAGGGTTCGGGTTCGGGTTATGGTTAGGGTTCGGGTTCGGGTTAGGGTTCGGGTTTTGGTTAGGGTTCGGGTTAGGGTTAGGTTTAGGGTTAGGGTTCAGTTTAGGGTTAGGGTTCGGGTTCGGGTTCGGGTTAGGGTTAGGGTTCGGGTTAGGGTTAGGTTTCGGGTTAGGGTTAGGGTTCGGGTTAGGGTTAGGGTTAGGGTTCGGGTTAGTGTTAGGGTTAGGTTTAGGGTTAGGGTTAGGGTTAGGCTTCAGGTTAGGTTTAGGGTTAGGGTTCGGGTTAGGGTTAGGGTTCTGGTTAGGGTTAGGGGTTAGTGTTCAGGTTAGGGTTAGGGTTAGGTTTCGGGTTAGGGTTCGGGTTAGGGTTAGGGTTAGGTTTCGGGTTAGGGTTAGGGTTAGGGTTAGGGTTAGAGTTCGGGTTACGGTTAGGGTTCGGGTTAGGGTTAGGGTTAGTGTTAGGGTTCGGGTTAGGGTTATGGTTAGGGTTCGGGTTAGGGTTAGGGTTCGGGTTAGGGTTAGGGTTCGGGTTAGGGTTCGGGTTAGGTTTAGGGTTAGGGTTCGGGTTAGGTTTAGGGTTCGGGTAAGGGTTAGGGTTAGGGTTTGGGTTAGGGTTAGGGTTCGGGTTTGGGTGGGTTCGGTTTAGTTTTCGGGTTAGGGTTAGGGTTCGGGTTCGGGTTAGGTTTAAGATTCGGGTTAGGTTTAGGGTTAGGATTCGGGTTAGATTTAGGGTTCGGACTAGGGTTAGGGTTAGGGTTCGGGTTAGGGTTAGGGTTAGGGTTAGGGTTAGGGTTCGTGTTAGGGATCGGGTTAGGGGTCGGGTTAGGGTTAGGGTTAGGGTTCAGGTTAGGGTTAGGTTTAGGGTTAGGGTCGGGTTAAGGTTAGGGTTCGGGTTAGTGTTAGGGTTCGGGTTCGGGTTCGGGTTCGGGTTAGGGTTAGGGTTGGGGTTCGGGTTAGGGTTCGGGTTAGGTTTCGGGTTAGGGTTAGGTTTAGGTTTAGGGTCCGGGTTCGGGTTTAGGGTTAGTGTTAGGGTCCGGGTTAGGGTTAGGGTTCGGGTTAGGGTTAGGGTTCGTGTTAGGGTTAGGGTTAGGGTTCGGGTTCGTGTTCGGGTTCGGGTTAGGGTTAGGGTTCGTGTTAGGGTTCGGGTTAGTGTTTGGGTTAGAGTTAGGGTTAGGGTTAGGGTTCGGGTTCGGGTTATTGTTCGGGTTCGGTTTAGGGTTCGGGTTAGGGTTAAGGTTAGGGTTAGGGTTCGGGTTAGGGTTAGGGTTCGGGTTCGTGTTAGGGTTAGGTTTCGGGTTAGGGTTAGGTTTAGGGGTTAGGGTTAGGGTTGAGATAGAGTTCAGGTTAGGGTTCGGGTTAGGATTAGGGTTAGGGTTCGGTTTAGGGTTCGAGTTAGGTTTAGTGTTAGGGTTAGCGTTAGGGTTCGGTTTCGGGTTAGGTTTAGGGTTCTGGTTAGGTTTAGGGTTCGGGTTAGGGTTAGGGGTTAGGTTTAGGGTTAGGGTTAGGGTTCGGGTTAGGGTTAGGGTTAGGGTTAGGGTTAGGTTTCGGGTTAGGGTTAGGGTTAGGGTTAGGTTTCGGGTTAGGGTTAGGGTTAGTGTTCGGGTTAGGGTTAGGGTTAGGGTTAGGGTTAGGTTTTAGGGTTAGGGTTAGGGTTAGGGTTAGGGTTAGGTGTTAGGGTTAGGGTTAGGGTTAGTGTTCGTGTTAGCGTTAGGGTTAGGATTGGGGTTAGGGTTAGGTTTAGGGTTAGGGTTAGGGTTCGGGTTAGGGTTAGGTTTAGGGTTAGGTTTCGGGTTAGGGTTAGGGTTCGGGTTCGGTTTCGGGTTAGGGTTAGGGTTAGGGTTAGGGTTAGGGTTAGATTTAGGGTTAGGGTTCGGGTTAGGGTTAGGGTTAGGTTTTGGGTTAGGGTTAGGGTTAGGGTTAGGGTTCGGGTTAGGGTTCGGGTTAGGGTTAGGGTTAGGATTCGTGTTAGGGTTAGGGTTAGGGTTCGGGTTAGTGTTAGGGTTCGGGTTAGGGTTAGGTTTAGGTTTCGGGTTAGGGTTAGGGTTAGGCTTCGTGTTAGGGTTAGGGTTCGGGTTCGGGTTATGGTTAGGTTTCGGGTTCGGGTTAGGGTTCGGGTTTGGGTTAGTGTTCGGGCTAGGGTTAGGGTTCGGGTTAGGGTGGGTTCGGTTTAGTTTTCGGGTTAGGGTTAGGGTTCGGGTTCGGGTTAGGGTTAGGTTTCGGGTAGGTTTAGGGTTCGGGTAAGGGTTAGGGTTCGGGTTTGGGTTAGGGTTTGGGTTAGGGTTAGGGTTCGGGTTAGGGTGGGTTCGGTTTAGTTTTCGGGTTAGGGTTAGGGTTCGGGTTCAGGTTAGGGTTAGGATTCGGGTTAGGTTTAGGGTTAGGGTTCGGGTTAGAGTTAGGGTTCGGACTAGGGTTAGGATTAGGGTTCGGGTTAGGGTTAGGGTTAGGGTTAGGGTTCGTGTTAGGGTTCGGGTTAGGGGTCGGGTTAGTGTTAGGGTTAGGGTTCAGGTTAGGGTTAGGTTTAGGGTTAGGGTCGGGTTAAGGTTAGGGTTCGGGTTAGGGTTAGGGTTCGGGTTCGGGTTCGGGTTAGGGTTAGGGTTGGGGTTCGGGTTAGGGTTCGGGTTAGGGTTCGGGTTAGGCTTAGGTTTAGGGTTAGGGTCCGGGTTCGGGGTTAGGGTTAGTGTTAGGGTTCGGGTTAGGGTTAGGTTTCGGGTTAGGGTTAGGGTTCGTGTTAGGGTTAGGGTTAGGGTTCGGGTTCGTGTTCGGGTTCGGGTTAGGGTTAGGGTTCGTGTTAGGGTTCGGGTTAGTGTTTGGGTTAGAGTTAGGGTTAGGGTTAGGGTTCGGGTTCGGGTTATTGTTCGGGTTTGGTTTAGGGTTCGGGTTAGGGTTAAGGTTAGGTTTAGGATTCGGGTAGGGTTAGGGTTTGGGTTCGGGTTAGGGTTAGGTTTCGGGTTAGGGTTAGGTTTAGGGGTTAGGGTTAGGGTTGAGTTAGAGTTCGGGTTAGGGTTCGGGTTAGGGTTAGGGTTAGGGTTAGGGGTTAGGGTTAAGGTTAGGGTTAGGGTTCTGGTTAGCGTTATGGTTAGGATTGGGGTTAGGGTTAGGTTTCGGGTTAGGGTTAGGGTTCGTGTTAGGGTTAGGGTTAGGGTTAGGTTTCGGGTTAGGGTTAGGGTTAGGTTTCGGGTTAGGGTTAGGGTTAGTGTTCGGGTTAGGATTAGGGCTAGGGTTAGGGTTAGGTTTTAGCGTTAGGGTTCGGGTTAGGGTTAGGGTTAGGGTTAGGGGTTAGGGTTAGGGTTAGGGTTAGGGTTAGGGTTCGGGTTAGGGTTCGGGTTAGGGTTAGGGTTAGGATTCGTGTTAGGGTTAGGGTTAGGGTTCGGGTTAGTGTTAGGGTTCGGGTTAGGGTTAGGTTTAGGTTTCGGGTTAGGGTTAGGGTTAGGCTTCGGTTTAGGGTTAGGGTTCGGGTTCGGGTTATGGTTAGGTTTCGGGTTCGGGTTAGGGTTCGGGTTTGGGTTAGGTTTCGGGCTAGGGTTAGGTTTAGGGTTAGGGTTCGGGTTCGGTTTAGGGTTCGGGTTCGGGTTCGGGTTAGGGTTAGGGTTCGGGTTAGGGTTAGGTTTCGGGTTAGGGTTAGGGTTCAGGTTAGTGTTTGGGTTAGAGTTAGTGTTAGGGTTAGGGTTCGGGTTCGGGTTATTGTTCGGGTTCGGGTTAGGGTTCGGGTTAGTGTTAGGGTTAGGGTTAGGGTTCGGGTTAGTGTTAGGGTTTGGTTTCGGTTTAGGGTTAGGTTTCGGGTTAGGGTTAGAGTTAGGGGTTAGGGTTAGGGTCGAGTTAGAGTTCGGGTTAGGGATCGGGTTAGGGTTAGGGTTAGGGTTAGGGTTCGGGTTAGGGTTCAAGTTAGGGTTAGGGTTAGGGTTAGGGTTTGGGTTAGGGTTAGGTTTAGGGTTAGGGTTCGGGTTCGGGTTATGGTTAGGGTTCGGGTTCGGGTTAGGGTTCGGGTTTTGGTTAGGGTTCGGGTTAGGGTTAGGTTTAGGGTTAGGGTTCAGTTTAGGGTTAGGGTTCGGGTTCGGGTTCGGGTTAGGGTTAGGGTTCGGGTTAGGGTTAGGTTTCGGGTTAGGGTTAGGGTTAGGGTTCGGGTTAGGGTTAGGGTTAGGGTTCGGGTTAGTGTTAGGGTTAGGTTTAGGGTTAGGGTTAGGGTTAGGCTTCAGGTTAGGTTTAGGGTTAGGGTTCGGGTTAGGGTTAGGGTTCTGGTTAGGGTTAGGGGTTAGTGTTCAGGTTAGGGTTAGGGTTAGGTTTCGGGTTAGGGTTCGGGTTAGGGTTAGGGTTAGGTTTCGGGTTAGGGTTAGGGTTAGGGTTAGGGTTAGAGTTCGGGTTACGGTTAGGGTTCGGGTTAGGGTTAGGGTTAGTGTTAGGGTTCGGGTTAGGGTTATGGTTAGGGTTCGGGTTAGGGTTAGGGTTCGGGTTAGGGTTAGGGTTCGGGTTAGGGTTCGGGTTAGGTTTAGGGTTAGGGTTCGGGTTAGGTTTAGGGTTCGGGTAAGGGTTAGGGTTAGGGTTTGGGTTAGGGTTAGGGTTCGGGTTTGGGTGGGTTCGGTTTAGTTTTCGGGTTAGGGTTAGGGTTCGGGTTCGGGTTAGGTTTAAGATTCGGGTTAGGTTTAGGGTTAGGATTCGGGTTAGATTTAGGGTTCGGACTAGGGTTAGGGTTAGGGTTCGGGTTAGGGTTAGGGTTAGGGTTAGGGTTAGGGTTCGTGTTAGGGATCGGGTTAGGGGTCGGGTTAGGGTTAGGGTTAGGGTTCAGGTTAGGGTTAGGTTTAGGGTTAGGGTCGGGTTAAGGTTAGGGTTCGGGTTAGTGTTAGGGTTCGGGTTCGGGTTCGGGTTCGGGTTAGGGTTAGGGTTGGGGTTCGGGTTAGGGTTCGGGTTAGGTTTCGGGTTAGGGTTAGGTTTAGGTTTAGGGTCCGGGTTCGGGGTTAGGGTTAGTGTTAGGGTCCGGGTTAGGGTTAGGGTTCGGGTTAGGGTTAGGGTTCGTGTTAGGGTTAGGGTTAGGGTTCGGGTTCGTGTTCGGGTTCGGGTTAGGGTTAGGGTTCGTGTTAGGGTTCGGGTTAGTGTTTGGGTTAGAGTTAGGGTTAGGGTTAGGGTTCGGGTTCGGGTTATTGTTCGGGTTCGGTTTAGGGTTCGGGTTAGGGTTAAGGTTAGGGTTAGGGTTCGGGTTAGGGTTAGGGTTCGGGTTCGTGTTAGGGTTAGGTTTCGGGTTAGGGTTAGGTTTAGGGGTTAGGGTTAGGGTTGAGATAGAGTTCAGGTTAGGGTTCGGGTTAGGATTAGGGTTAGGGTTCGGTTTAGGGTTCGAGTTAGGTTTAGTGTTAGGGTTAGCGTTAGGGTTCGGTTTCGGGTTAGGGTTAGGGTTCTGGTTAGGTTTAGGGTTCGGGTTAGGGTTAGGGGTTAGGTTTAGGGTTAGGGTTAGGGTTCGGGTTAGGGTTAGGGTTAGGGTTAGGGTTAGGTTTCGGGTTAGGGTTAGGGTTAGGGTTAGGTTTCGGGTTAGGGTTAGGGTTAGTGTTCGGGTTAGGGTTAGGGTTAGGGTTAGGGTTAGGGTTAGGTTTTAGGGTTAGGGTTAGGGTTAGGGTTAGGGTTAGGTGTTAGGGTTAGGGTTAGGGTTAGTGTTCGTGTTAGCGTTAGGGTTAGGATTGGGGTTAGGATTAGGTTTAGGGTTAGGGTTAGGGTTCGGGTTAGGGTTAGGTTTAGGGTTAGGTTTCGGGTTAGGGTTAGGGTTCGGGTTCGGTTTCGGGTTAGGGTTAGGGTTAGGGTTAGGGTTAGGGTTAGATTTAGGGTTAGGGTTCGGGTTAGGGTTAGGGTTAGGTTTTGGGTTAGGGTTAGGGTTAGGGTTAGGGTTCGGGTTAGGGTTCGGGTTAGGGTTAGGGTTAGGATTCGTGTTAGGGTTAGGGTTAGGGTTCGGGTTAGTGTTAGGGTTCGGGTTAGGGTTAGGTTTAGGTTTCGGGTTAGGGTTAGGGTTAGGCTTCGTGTTAGGGTTAGGGTTCGGGTTCGGGTTATGGTTAGGTTTCGGGTTCGGGTTAGGGTTCGGGTTTGGGTTAGTGTTCGGGCTAGGGTTAGGGTTCGGGTTAGGGTGGGTTCGGTTTAGTTTTCGGGTTAGGGTTAGGGTTCGGGTTCGGGTTAGGGTTAGGTTTCGGGTAGGTTTAGGGTTCGGGTAAGGGTTAGGGTTAGGGTTAGGGTTTGGGTTAGGGTTAGGGTTCGGGTTAGGGTGGGTTCGGTTTAGTTTTCGGGTTAGGGTTAGGGTTCGGGTTCGGGTTAGGGTTAGGATTCGGGTTAGGTTTAGGGTTAGTGTTCGGGTTAGAGTTAGGGTTCGGACTAGGGTTAGGATTAGGGTTCGGGTTAGGGTTAGGGTTAGGGTTAGGGTTCGTGTTAGGGTTCGGGTTAGGGGTCGGGTTAGTGTTAGGGTTAGGGTTCAGGTTAGGGTTAGGTTTAGGGTTAGGGTCGGGTTAAGGTTAGGGTTCGGGTTAGGGTTAGGGTTCGGGTTCGGGTTCGGGTTCGGGTTAGGGTTAGGGTTGGGGTTCGGGTTAGGGTTCGGGTTAGGGTTCGGGTTAGGCTTAGGTTTAGGGTTAGGGTCCGGGTTCGGGGTTAGGGTTAGTGTTAGGGTTCGGGTTAGGGTTAGGTTTCGGGTTAGGGTTAGGGTTCGTGTTAGGGTTAGGGTTAGGGTTCGGGTTCGTGTTCGGGTTCGGGTTAGGGTTAGGGTTCGTGTTAGGGTTCGGGTTAGTGTTTGGGTTAGAGTTAGGGTTAGGGTTAGGGTTCGGGTTCGGGTTATTGTTCGGGTTTGGTTTAGGGTTCGGGTTAGGGTTAAGGTTAGGTTTAGGATTCGGGTAGGGTTAGGGTTTGGGTTCGGGTTAGGGTTAGGTTTCGGGTTAGGGTTAGGTTTAGGGGTTAGGGTTAGGGTTGAGTTAGAGTTCGGGTTAGGGTTCGGGTTAGGGTTAGGGTTAGGGTTAGGGGTTAGGGTTAAGG
>JAVLSZ010000034.1:1075000-1127500 GCA_032313775.1 Urocyon cinereoargenteus
GGGTTCGTGTTGGGGTTGGGTTCGGGTTAGGTTTCGGGTTAGGGTTAGGGTTCGGGTTCGGGTTAGGGTAAGGGTTCGGGTTCGGGTTACGGTTAGGGTTCGGGTTAGGGTTAGGGTTCGGGTTAAGGTTAGGGTTAGGTTTCGGGTTAGGGTTAGGGTTAGGGTTAGGTTTAGGGTTCGTGTTAGGGTTCGGGTTAGGGTTCGGGTTCGGGTTAGGGTTCGGGTTAGGGTTCGGGATAGGGTTAGGGATAGGGTTAGGGTTCGGGTTCGGGGTTAGGGTTAGGGTTAGGGTTCGGGTTAGGGTTAGGGTTCGGGTTAGGGTTAGGGTTCGGGTTAGGGTTGGGTTCAGGTTACGTTTCGGGTTAGGGTTAGGGTTTGGGTTCGGGTTAGGGTTAGGGTTCGGGTTAGGGTTAGGGTTCGGGTTAGGGTTAGGGTTAGGGTTCGGGTTAGGGTTAGGGTTAGGGTTCGGGTTAGGGTTAGGGTTAGGGTTAGGTTTAGGGTTCGTGTTAGGGTTCGGGTTCGGGTTAGGGGTCGGGTTAGGGTTAGGGATAGGGTTTGGGTTAGGGTTAGGGTTCGGGTTCGGGTTAGGGTTAGGGTTCGTGTTAGGGTTAGGGTTAGGGTTCCGGTGAGCGTTAGGTTTAGGTTTCGGGTTAGGGTTAGGGTTAGGGTTAGGGTTCGGGTTATGGTTCGTGTTAGGGTTAGGGTTAGGGTTCGGGTTAGGGTTAGGGTTAGGGTTCGGGTTAGGGTTACGGTTAGGGTTCGGGTTAGGGTTAGGGTTCGGGTTAGGGTTAGGGTTAGGTTTCGGGTTAGGGTTAGGATTAGGGTTAGGTTTAGGGTTCGTGTTAGGGTTCGGGTTCGGGTTAGGGGTCGGGTTAGGGTTAGGGTTAGGGTCGGGTTCGGGTTAGGGTTCGGGTTAGGGTTCGGGTTAGGGTTCGGGATAGGGTTAGGGATAGGGTTAGGGTTCGGGTTCGGGGTTAGGGTTAGGGTTAGGGTTCGGGTTAGTGTTCGGGTTAGGGTTAGGATTCGGGTAAAGGGTTAGGGTTCGGGTTCGGGTTAGGGTTAGGGTTAGGGTTCCGGTTAGGGTTAGGTATAGGTTTCGGGTTAGGGTTAGGGTTAGGGTTAGGGTTAGGGTTCGGGTTAGGGTTCGGGGTAGGGTTAGGGTTACGGTTCGGGTTAAGGTTAGGGTTAGGGTTAGGGTTCGGGTTAGGGTTAGGGTTAGGGTTCGGGTTAGGGTTAGGGTTAGGGTTTGGTTTAGGGTTAGGATTAGGGTTCGGTTTAGGGTTAGGGTTAGGGTTCGGGTTAGGGTTAGGGTTAGGGTTAGGTTTAGGGTTCGTGTTAGGGTTCGGGTTAGGGTTCGGGTTAGTGTTAGGGTTAGGGTTCGGGTTAGGGTAGGGTTAGGTTTCGGGGTAGGGTTAGGGTTCGGGTTAGGTTTAGGGTCGGGTTCGGTTTAGGATTAGGGTTGGGGTTCGGGTTAGGGTTCGGGTTAGGGTTCGGGTTAGGGTTAGGGATAAGGTTAGGGTTCGGATTCGGGGTTAGGGTTAGGGTTAGGGTTCAGGTTAGGGTTCGGGTTAGGGTTAGGATTCGGGTAAAGGGTTAGGGGTCGGGTTCGGGTTAGGGTTAGGTTTAGGGTTCCAGTTAGGGTTAGGTTTAGGTTTCTGGTTAGGGTTAGGTTTAGGGTTAGGTTTAGGGTTCGGGTTAGTGTTCGGGTGAGGGTTAGGGTTAGGGTTCGTGTTAGGGTTAGGGTTAGGGTTCGGGTTAGGGTTCGGGTTAGGGTTAGGGTTAGGGTTCGGGTGAGGGTTAGGGTTAGGGTACCGGTTAGGGTTCGGGTTAGGGTTCGGCTTAGGGTTAGGGTTAGGGTTAGGGTTCGGGTTAGGGTTACGGTTCGGGTTAGGGTTAGGGTTAGGGTTAGGGTTCGGGTTAGTGTTCGGTTTAGGGTTCGGGTTAGAGTTAGGGTTCGGGTTAGGTTTAGGGTTAGGGTTAGGGTTCGGGTTAGGGTTAGGGTTAGGGTTAGGGTTAGGGTTCGGGTTAGGTTTAGGGTTAGGGTTCCGGTTCGGTTTAGGTTTAGGGTTAGGGTTCGGGTTAGGGTTCGGTTTCGGGTTAGGGTTAGGGGTTAGTGTTCAGTTTAGGGTTAGGGTTAGGGTTCGGGTTAGGGTTCGGGTTAGGGTTAGGGTTAGGGTTCGGGTTAGGGTTATGGTTAGGGTTCGGGGTAGGGTTAGGGTTAGGGTTAGGGTTAGGTTTCGGGGTAGGGTTCGGGTTAGGTTTAGGGTTAGGGTTCGGGTTAGGTTTAAGGTTAGGGTTAGGGTTCGGGTTCGGGTTCGTGTTAGGGTTCGTGTTAGGGACAGGGTTAGGGTTAGGGTTAGGGTTAGGGTTAGGGTTAGGGTTCGGGTTCGGGTTAGGGTTAGGTTTAGGGTTCGTGTTAGGGACAGGGTTAGGGTTAGGGTTAGGGTTAGGGTTCGGGTTCGGGTTCGGGTTAGGGTTAGGGTTCGGGTTAGGGTTCGGGTTAGGGTTAGGGTTCGGGTTAGGGTTAGGTTTAGGGTTAGATTTAGGGTTAGGGTTAGGGTTCGGTTTAGTGTTAGGGTTAGGTTTAGGGTTAGGGTTAGGGTTAGGGTTCAGGTTAGGTTTAGGGTTAGGGTTCGGGTTAGGGTTAGGGTTCTGGTTAGGGTTAGGGGTTAGTGTTCAGGTTAGGGTTAGGGTTAGGTTTCGGGTTAGGGTTCGGGTTAGGGTTAGGGTTAGGTTTCGGGTTAGGGTTAGGGTTAGGGTTAGGGTTAGAGTTCGGGTTACGGTTAGGGTTCGGGTTAGGGTTAGGGTTAGGGTTAGGGTTCGGGTTAGGGTTATGGTTAGGGTTCGGGTTAGGTTTAGGGTTCGGGTTAGGGTTAGGGTTAGGGTTCGGGTTAGGGTTCGGGTTAGGTTTAGGGTTAGGGTTTGGGTTAGGTTTAGGGTTCGGGTAAGGGTTAGGGTTAGGGTTTGGATTAGGGTTAGGGTTCGGGTTAGGGTGGGTTCGGTTTAGTTTTCGGGTTAGGGTTAGGGTTCGGGTTCGGGTTAGGGTTAAGATTCGGGTTAGGTTTAGGGTTAGGGTTCGGGTTAGATTTATGGTTCGGACTAGGGTTAGGGTTAGGGTTCGGGTTAGGGTTAGGGTTAGGGTTAGGGTTAGGGTTCGTGTTAGGGTTTGGGTTAGGGGTCGGGTTAGGGTTAGGGTTAGGGTTCAGGTTAGGGTTAGGTTTAGGGTTAGGGTCGGGTTAAGGTTAGGGTTCGGGTTAGGGTTAGGGTTCGGGTTCGGGTTCGGTTTCGGGTTAGGGTTAGGGTGGGTTCGGGTTAGGGTTCGGGTTAGAGTTCGGGTTAGGGTTAGGTTTAGGTTTAGGGTCTGGGTTCGGGGTTAGGGTTAGTGTTAGGTTCCGGGTTAGGGTTAGGGTTCGGGTTAGGGTTAGGGTTCGTGTTAGGGTTAGGGTTAGGGTTCGTGTTCGTGTTCGGGTTCGGGTTAGGGTTAGGGTTCGTGTTAGGGTTCGGGTTAGTGTTTGGGTTAGAGTTAGGGTTAGGGTTAGGGTTCGGGTTCGGGTTATTGTTCGGGTTCGTTTTAGGGTTCGGGTAAGGGTTAAGGTTAGGGTTAGGTTTCGGGTTAGGGTTAGGGTTCGGGTTCGGGTTAGGGTTAGGTTTCGGGTTAGGGTTAGGTTTAGGGGTTAGGGTTAGGGTTGAGTTAGAGTTCGGGTTAGGGTTCGGGTTAGGATTAGGGTTAGGTTTCGGTTTAGGGTTCGAGTTAGGTTTAGTGTTAGGGTTAGCGTTAGGGTTCGGTTTCGGGTTAGGGTTAGGGTTCTGGTTAGGTTTAGGGTTCGGGTTAGGGTTAGGGGTTAGGTTTAGGGTTAGGGTTAGGGTTCGGGTTAGGGTTAGGGTTAGGGTTAGGGTTAGGTTTCGGGTTAGGGTTAGGGTTAGGGTTAGGTTTCGGGTTAGGGTTAGGGTTAGTGTTCGGGTTAGGGTTAGGGTTAGGGTTAGGGTTAGGTTTTAGGGTTAGGGTTAGGGTTAGGGTTAGGGGTTAGGGTTAGGGTTAGGGTTAGGGTTCGTGTTAGCGTTAGGGTTAGGATTGGGGTTAGGGTTAGGTTTAGGGTTAGGGTTAGGGTTCGGGTTAGGGTTAGGGTTAGGGTTAGGTTTCGGGTTAGGGTTAGGTTTAGGGTTCGGGTTCGGGTTAGGGTTAGGGTTAGGGTTCGGGTTAGATTTAGGGTTAGGGTTCGGGTTAGGGTTAGGTTTCGGGTTAGGGTTAGGGTTCGGGTTAGTGTTTGGGTTAGAGTTAGGGTTAGGGTTAGGGTTCGGGTTCGGGTTATTGTTCGGGTTCGGGTTAGGGTTCGGGTTAGTGTTAGGGTTAGGGTTAGGGTTCGGGTTAGGGTTAGGGTTTGGTTTCGGTTTAGGGTTAGGTTTCGGGTTAGGGTTAGAGTTAGGGGTTAGGGTTAGGGTCGAGTTAGAGTTCGGGTTAGGGATCGGGTTAGGGTTAGGGTTAGGGTTAGGGTTCGGGTTAGGGTTCAAGTTAGGGTTAGGGTTAGGGTTAGGGTTTGGGTTAGGGTTAGGGTTAGGGTTAGGGTTCGGGTTCGGGTTATGGTTAGGGTTCGGGTTCGGGTTAGGGTTCGGGTTTTGGTTAGGGTTCGGGTTAGGGTTAGGTTTAGGGTTAGGGTTCAGTTTAGGGTTAGGGTTCGGGTTCGGGTTCGGGTTAGGGTTAGGGTTCGGGTTAGGGTTAGGTTTCGGGTTAGGGTTAGGGTTAGGGTTCGGGTTAGGGTTAGGGTTAGGGTTCGGGTTAGTGTTAGGGTTAGGTTTAGGGTTAGGGTTAGGGTTAGGCTTCAGGTTAGGTTTAGGGTTAGGGTTCGGGTTAGGGTTAGGGTTCTGGTTAGGGTTAGGGGTTAGTGTTCAGGTTAGGGTTAGGGTTAGGTTTCGGGTTAGGGTTCGGGTTAGGGTTAGGGTTAGGTTTCGGGTTAGGGTTAGGGTTAGGGTTAGGGTTAGAGTTCGGGTTACGGTTAGGGTTCGGGTTAGGGTTAGGGTTAGTGTTAGGGTTCGGGTTAGGGTTATGGTTAGGGTTCGGGATAGGGTTAGGGTTCGGGTTAGGGTTAGGGTTAGGGTTCGGGTTAGGGTTCGGGTTAGGTTTAGGGTTAGGGTTCGGGTTAGGTTTAGGGTTCGGGTAAGGGTTAGGGTTAGGGTTTGGTTAGGGTTAGGGTTCGGGTTTGGGTGGGTTCGGTTTAGTTTTCGGGTTAGGGTTAGGGTTCGGGTTCGGGTTAGGTTTAAGATTCGGGTTAGGTTTAGGGTTAGGATTCGGGTTAGATTTAGGGTTCGGACTAGGGTTAGGGTTAGGGTTCGGGTTAGGGTTAGGGTTAGGGTTAGGGTTAGGGTTCGTGTTAGGGATCGGGTTAGGGGTCGGGTTAGGGTTAGGGTTAGGGTTCAGGTTAGGGTTAGGTTTAGGGTTAGGGTCGGTTTAAGGTTAGGGTTCGGGTTAGTGTTAGGGTTCGGGTTCGGGTTCGGGTTCGGGTTAGGGTTAGGGTTGGGGTTCGGGTTAGGGTTCGGGTTAGGTTTCGGGTTAGGGTTAGGTTTAGGTTTAGGGTCCGGGTTCGGGGTTAGGGTTAGTGTTAGGGTCCGGGTTAGGGTTAGGTTTCGGGTTAGGGTTAGGGTTCGTGTTAGGGTTAGGGTTAGGGTTCGGGTTCGTGTTCGGGTTCGGGTTAGGGTTAGGGTTCGTGTTAGGGTTCGGGTTAGTGTTTGGGTTAGAGTTAGGGTTAGGGTTAGGGTTCGGGTTCGGGTTATTGTTCGGGTTCGGTTTAGGGTTCGGGTTAGGGTTAAGGTTAGGGTTAGGGTTCGGGTTAGGGTTAGGGTTCGGGTTCGTGTTAGGGTTAGGTTTCGGGTTAGGGTTAGGTTTAGGGGTTAGGGTTAGGGTTGAGATAGAGTTCAGGTTAGGGTTCGGGTTAGGATTAGGGTTAGGGTTCGGTTTAGGGTTCGAGTTAGGTTTAGTGTTAGGGTTAGCGTTAGGGTTCGGTTTCGGGTTAGGGTTAGGGTTCTGGTTAGGTTTAGGGTTCGGGTTAGGGTTAGGGGTTAGGTTTAGGGTTAGGGTTAGGGTTCGGGTTAGGGTTAGGGTTAGGGTTAGGGTTAGGTTTCGGGTTAGGGTTAGGGTTAGGGTTAGGTTTCGGGTTAGGGTTAGGGTTAGTGTTCGGGTTAGGGTTAGGGTTAGGGTTAGGGTTAGGGTTAGGTTTTAGGGTTAGGGTTAGGATTAGGGTTAGGGTTAGGTGTTAGGGTTAGGGTTAGGGTTAGTGTTCGTGTTAGCGTTAGGGTTAGGATTGGGGTTAGGGTTAGGTTTAGGGTTAGGGTTAGGGTTCGGGTTAGGGTTAGGTTTAGGGTTAGGTTTCGGGTTAGGGTTAGGGTTCGGGTTCGGTTTCGGGTTAGGGTTAGGGTTAGGGTTAGGGTTAGGGTTAGATTTAGGGTTAGGGTTCGGGTTAGGGTTAGGGTTAGGTTTTGGGTTAGGGTTAGGGTTAGGGTTAGGGTTCGGGTTAGGGTTCGGGTTAGGGTTAGGGTTAGGATTCGTGTTAGGGTTAGGGTTAGGGTTCGGGTTAGTGTTAGGGTTCGGGTTAGGGTTAGGTTTAGGTTTCGGGTTAGGGTTAGGGTTAGGCTTCGTGTTAGGGTTAGGGTTCGGGTTCGGGTTATGGTTAGGTTTCGGGTTCGGGTTAGGGTTCGGGTTTGGGTTAGTGTTCGGGCTAGGGTTAGGGTTCGGGTTAGGGTGGGTTCGGTTTAGTTTTCGGGTTAGGGTTAGGGTTCGGGTTCGGGTTAGGGTTAGGTTTCGGGTAGGTTTAGGGTTCGGGTAAGGGTTAGGGTTAGGGTTAGGGTTTGGGTTAGGGTTAGGGTTCGGGTTAGGGTGGGTTCGGTTTAGTTTTCGGGTTAGGGTTAGGGTTCGGGTTCGGGTTAGGGTTAGGATTCGGGTTAGGTTTAGGGTTAGGGTTCGGGTTAGAGTTAGGGTTCGGACTAGGGTTAGGATTAGGGTTCGGGTTAGGGTTAGGGTTAGGGTTAGGGTTCGTGTTAGGGTTCGGGTTAGGGGTCGGGTTAGTGTTAGGGTTAGGGTTCAGGTTAGGGTTAGGTTTAGGGTTAGGGTCGGGTTAAGGTTAGGGTTCGGGTTAGGGTTAGGGTTCGGGTTCGGGTTCGGGTTCGGGTTAGGGTTAGGGTTGGGGTTCGGGTTAGGGTTCGGGTTAGGGTTCGGGTTAGGCTTAGGTTTAGGGTTAGGGTCCGGGTTCGGGGTTAGGGTTAGTGTTAGGGTTCGGGTTAGGGTTAGGTTTCGGGTTAGGGTCAGGGTTCGTGTTAGGGTTAGGGTTAGGGTTCGGGTTCGTGTTCGGGTTCGGGTTAGGGTTAGGGTTCGTGTTAGGGTTCGGGTTAGTGTTTGGGTTAGAGTTAGGGTTAGGGTTAGGGTTCGGGTTCGGGTTATTGTTCGGGTTTGGTTTAGGGTTCGGGTTAGGGTTAAGGTTAGGTTTAGGATTCGGGTAGGGTTAGGGTTTGGGTTCGGGTTAGGGTTAGGTTTCGGGTTAGGGTTAGGTTTAGGGGTTAGGGTTAGGGTTGAGTTAGAGTTCGGGTTAGGGTTCGGGTTAGGGTTAGGGTTAGGGTTAGGGGTTAGGGTTAAGGTTAGGGTTAGGGTTCTGGTTAGCGTTATGGTTAGGATTGGGGTTAGGGTTAGGTTTCGGGTTAGGGTTAGGGTTCGGGTTAGGGTTAGGGTTAGGGTTAGGTTTCGGGTTAGGGTTAGGGTTAGGTTTCGGGTTAGGGTTAGGGTTAGTGTTCGGGTTAGGATTAGGGCTAGGGTTAGGGTTAGGTTTTAGCGTTAGGGTTCGGGTTAGGGTTAGGGTTAGGGTTAGGGGTTAGGGTTAGGGTTAGGGTTAGTGTTCGGGTTAGCGTTATGGTTAGGATTGGGGTTAGGGTTAGGTTTCGGGTTAGGGTTAGGGTTCGGGTTAGGGTTAGGGTTAGGGTTAGGTTTCGGGTTAGGGTTAGGGTTAGGTTTCGGGTTAGGGTTAGGGTTAGTGTTAGGGTTAGGGTTAGGGTTAGGGTTAGGGTTAGGTTTTAGCGTTAGGGTTCGGGATAGGGTTAGGGTTAGGGTTAGGGGTTAGGGTTAGGGTTAGGGTTAGGGTTCGGGTTAGCGTTATGGTTAGGATTGGGGTTAGGGTTAGGTTTCGGGTTAGGGTTAGGGTTCGGGTTGGGTTTAGGGTTAGGGTTAGGTTTAGGGTTAGGGTTAGGGTTAGGTTTCGGGTTAGGGTTAGGGTTAGTGTTCGGGTTAGGGTTAGGGCTAGGGTTAGGGTTAGGTTTTAGCATTAGGGTTCGGGTTCGGGTTAGGGTTAGGGTTAGGGGTTAGGGTTAGGGTTAGGGTTAGTGTTAGGGTTCGGGTTAGCGTTATGGTTAGGATTGGGGTTAGGGTTAGGTTTCGGGTTAGGGTTAGGGTTCGGGTTAGGGTTAGGGTTAGGGTTAGGTTTCGGGTTAGGGTTAGGGTTCGGGTTCGGGTTCGGGTTAGGGTTAGGGTTAGGGTTAGGGTTCGGGTTCGGGTTAGGGTTAGGGTTCGGGTTCGGGATAGGGTTAGGGTTAGGGTTAGGGTTCGGGTTAGGGTTGGGGTTAGGGTTCGGGTTAGGGATAGGTTAGGGTTTGGGTTAGGGTTAGGGTTAGGGTTAAGGTTCGGGTTCGGGTTAGGGTTCGGGTTAGGGTTAGGGTTAGGATTCGGGTTAGGATTAGGGTTAGGGTTCGGGTTAGGGTTAGGGTTAGGTTTCGGGTTAGGGTTAGGTTTAGTGTTCGGGTTAGGGTTAGGGTTAGGGTTTGGGTTAGGGTTAGGGTTCGGGTTCGGGTTATGGTTAGGGTTCGTGTTCGGGTTAGGGTTCGGGTTTGGTTAGGGTTCGGGTTAGGGTTAGGTTTAGGGTTAGGGTTCAGTTTAGGGTTAGTGTTCGTGTTCGGGTTCGGGTTAGGGTTAGGGTTCGGGTTAGGGTCAGGTTTAGGGTTCGGGTTAGGGTTAGCGTTCGGGTTAGGGTTAGGGTTCGGGTTAGGGTTAGGTTTCGGTTAGGGTTAGGGTTTGGGTTAGGGTTAGGGTTAGGTTTCGGGTTAGGGTTAGGGTTCGGGTTCGGGTTAAGAAAGGGTTAGGGTTCTGGTTCGGGTTAGGGTTAGGTTTAGGGTTAGGGTTAGGGTTCGGATTAGGGTTAGGGGTACGGTTCGGGTTAGGGTTCGGGTTCGGGGTAGGGTTAGGGTTAGGGTTATGGTTAGGGTTCGGGTTAGGGTTAGGGTTCGGGTAAGGGTTAGGGGTTAGTGTTAGGGTTAGGTTTCGGTTTCGGGTAAGGGTTAGGGTTAGGGTTAGGGGTTAGGGTTAGGGTTCGCGTTAGGGTTAGGGTTAGGGTTAGGGTTAGGGTTCGGGTTAGAGTTAGGTTTAGGGTTCCGATTTAGGTTAGGGTTAGGGTTAGGGTTAGGGTTAGGTTTAGGGTTCGGGTTCGGGTACGGTTAGGGTTCGGGTTAGGGTTAGGGCTAGGGTTCGGGTTAGGGTTAGGGTTAGGGTTCGGGTTAGGGTTCGGGTTAGGGTTAGGGTTCGGGTTAGGGTTAGGGTTAGGGTTCGGGTTAGGTTAGGTTTCGGGGTAGGGTTAGGGTTAGGGTTAGGTTTCGGGTTAGGGTTAGGGTTCGGGTTAGGGTTGGGTTCGGGTTAGGTTTCGGGTTAGGGTTAGGGTTTGGGTTCGGGTTAGGGTTAGGGTTCGGGTTAGGGTTAGGGTTCGGGTTAGGGTTAGGGTTAGGGTTCGGGTTAGGGTTAGGGTTAGGTTTCGGGTTAGGGTTAGGGTTAGGGTTAGGTTTAGGGTTCGTGTTAGGGTTCGGGTTCGGGTTAGGGGTCGGGTTAGGGTTAGGGATAGGGTTCGGGTTAGGGTTAGGGTTCGGGTTCGGGTTAGGGTAAGGGTTCGGGTTAGGGTTAGGGTTAGGGTTCCGGTGAGCGTTAGGTTTAGGTTTCGGGTTAGGGTTAGGGTTAGGGTTAGGGTTCGGGTTAGTGTTCGGGTTAGGGTTAGGGTTATGGTTCGGGTTAGGGTTAGGGTTAGGGTTCGTGTTAGGGTTCGGGTTAGGGTTAGGGTTAGGGTTCGGGTTAGGGTTAGGGTTAGGGTTCGGGTTAGGGTTCGGGTTAGGGTTCGTGTTGGGGTTGGGTTCGGGTTAGGTTTCGGGTTAGGGTTAGGGTTCGGGTTCGGGTTAGGGTAAGGGTTCGGGTTCGGGTTACGGTTAGGGTTCGGGTTAGGGTTAGGGTTCGGGTTAGGGTTAGGGTTAGGTTTCGGGTTAGGGTTAGGGTTAGGGTTAGGTTTAGGGTTCGTGTTAGGGTTCGGGTTAGGGTTCGGGTTAGGGTTCGGGTTAGGGTTCGGGATAGGGTTAGGGATAGAGTTAGGGTTCGGGTTCGGGGTTAGGGTTAGGGTTAGGGTTCGGGTTAGGGTTAGGGTTCGGGTTAGGGTTAGGGTTCGGGTTAGGGTTGGGTTCAGGTTAGGTTTCGGGTTAGGGTTAGGGTTTGGGTTCGGGTTAGGGTTAGGGTTCGGGTTAGGGTTAGGGTTCGGGTTAGGGTTAGGGTTAGGGTTCGGGTTAGGGTTAGGGTTAGGGTTCGGGTTAGGGTTAGGGTTAGGGTTAGGTTTAGGGTTCGTGTTAGAGTTCGTGTTCGGGTTAGGGGTCGGGTTAGGGTTAGGGATAGGGTTTGGGTTAGGGTTAGGGTTCGGGTTCGGGTTAGGGTTAGGGTTCGTGTTAGGGTTAGGGTTAGGGTTCCGGTGAGCGTTAGGTTTAGGTTTCGGGTTAGGGTTAGGGTTAGGGTTAGGGTTCGGGTTATGGTTCGTGTTAGGGTTAGGGTTAGGGTTCGGGTTAGGGTTAGGGTTAGGGTTCGGGTTAGGGTTACGGTTAGGGTTCGGGTTAGGGTTAGGGTTCGGGTTAGGGTTAGGGTTAGGTTTCGGGTTAGGGTTAGGATTAGGGTTAGGTTTAGGGTTCGTGTTAGGGTTCGGGTTCGGGTTAGGGGTCGGGTTAGGGTTAGGGTTAGGGTCGGGTTCGGGTTAGGGTTAGGGTTAGGGTTCGGGTTAGGGTTCGGGTTAGGGTTCGGGATAGGGTTAAGGATAGGGTTAGGGTTCGGGTTCGGGGTTAGGGTTAGGGTTAGGGTTCGGGTTAGTGTTCGGGTTAGGGTTAGGATTCGGGTAAAGGGTTAGGGTTCGGGTTCGGGTTAGGGTTAGGGTTAGGGTTCCGGTTAGGGTTAGGTATAGGTTTCGGGTTAGGGTTAGGGTTAGGGTTAGGGTTAGGGTTCGGGTTAGGGTTCGGGGTAGGGTTAGGGTTACGGTTCGGGTTAAGGTTAGGGTTAGGGTTAGGGTTCGGGTTAGGGTTAGGGTTAGGGTTCGGGTTAGGGTTAGGGTTAGGGTTTGGTTTAGGGTTAGGATTAGGGTTCGGTTTAGGGTTAGGGTTAGGGTTCGGGTTAGGTTAGGGTTAGGGTTAGGTTTAGGGTTCGTGTTAGGGTTCGGGTTAGGGTTCGGGTTAGTGTTAGGGTTAGGGTTCGGGTTAGGGTAGGGTTAGGTTTCGGGGTAGGGTTAGGGTTCGGGTTAGGTTTAGGGTCGGGTTCGGGTTAGGATTAGGGTTGGGGTTCGGGTTAGGGTTCGGGTTAGGGTTCGGGTTAGGGTTAGGGATAAGGTTAGGGTTCGGATTCGGGGTTAGGGTTAGGGTTAGGGTTCAGGTTAGGGTTCGGGTTAGGGTTAGGATTCGGGTAAAGGGTTAGGGGTCGGGTTCGGGTTAGGGTTAGGTTTAGGGTTCCAGTTAGGGTTAGGTTTAGGTTTCTGGTTAGGGTTAGGTTTAGGGTTAGGTTTAGGGTTCGGGTTAGTGTTCGGGTGAGGGTTAGGGTTAGGGTTCGTGTTAGGGTTAGGGTTAGGGTTCGGGTTAGGGTTCGGGTTAGGGTTAGGGTTAGAGTTCGGGTGAGGGTTAGGGTTAGGGTACCGGTTAGGGTTCGGGTTAGGGTTCGGCTTAGGGTTAGGGTTAGGGTTAGGGTTCGGGTTAGGGTTACGGTTCGGGTTAGGGTTAGGGTTAGGGTTAGGGTTCGGGTTAGTGTTCGGTTTAGGGTTCGGGTTAGAGTTAGGGTTCGGGTTAGGTTTAGGGTTAGGGTTAGGGTTCGGGTTAGGGTTAGAGTTATGGTTAGGGTTAGGGTTCGGGTTAGGTTTAGGGTTAGGGTTCCGGTTCGGTTTAGGTTTAGGGTTAGGGTTCGGGTTAGGGTTCGGTTTCGGGTTAGGGTTAGGGGTTAGTGTTCAGGTTAGGGTTAGGGTTAGGGTTCGGGTTAGGGTTCGGGTTAGGGTTAGGGTTAGGGTTCGGGTTAGGGTTATGGTTAGGGTTCGGGGTAGGGTTAGGGTTAGGGTTAGGGTTAGGTTTCGGGGTAGGGTTCGGGTTAGGTTTAGGGTTAGGGTTCGGGTTAGGTTTAAGGTTAGGGTTAGGGTTCGGGTTCGGGTTCGTGTTAGGGTTCGTGTTAGGGACAGGGTTAGGGTTAGGGTTAGGGTTAGGGTTAGGGTTCGGGTTCGGGTTAGGGTTAGGTTTAGGGTTCGTGTTAGGGACAGGGTTAGGGTTAGGGTTAGGGTTAGGGTTCGGGTTCGGGTTCGGGTTAGGTTTAGGGTTCGGGTTAGGGTTCGGGTTAGGGTTAGGGTTCGGGTTAGGGTTAGGTTTAGGGTTAGATTTAGGGTTAGGGTTAGGGTTCGGGTTAGTGTTAGGGTTAGGTTTAGGGTTAGGGTTAGGGTTAGGGTTCAGGTTAGGTTTAGGGTTAGGGTTCGGGTTAGGGTTAGGGTTCTGGTTAGGGTTAGGGGTTAGTGTTCAGGTTAGGGTTAGGGTTAGGTTTCGGGTTAGGGTTCGGGTTAGGGTTAGGGTTAGGTTTCGGGTTAGGGTTAGGGTTAGGGTTAGGGTTAGAGTTCGGGTTACGGTTAGGGTTCGGGTTAGGGTTAGGGTTAGGGTTAGGGTTCGGGTTAGGGTTATGGTTAGGGTTCGGGTTAGGGTTAGGGTTCGGGTTAGGGTTAGGGTTAGGGTTCGGGTTAGGGTTTGGGTTAGGTTTAGGGTTAGGGTTCGGGTTAGGTTTAGGGTTCGGGTAAGGGTTAGGGTTAGGGTTTGGATTAGGGTTAGGGTTCGGGTTAGGGTGGGTTCGGTTTAGTTTTCGGGTTAGGGTTAGGGTTCGGGTTCGGGTTAGGGTTAAGATTCGGGTTAGGGTTCGTGTTAGGGTTTGGGTTAGCGGTCGGGTTAGGGTTAGGGTTAGGGTTCAGGTTAGGGTTAGGTTTAGGGTTAGGGTCGGGTTAAGGTTAGGGTTCGGGTTAGGGTTAGGGTTCGGGTTCGGGTTCGGTTTCGGGTTAGGGTTAGGGTGGGGTTCGGGTTAGGGTTCGGGTTAGAGTTCGGGTTAGGGTTAGGTTTAGGTTTAGGGTCTGGGTTCGGGGTTAGGGTTAGTGTTAGGTTCCGGGTTAGGGTTAGGGTTCGGGTTAGGGTTAGGGTTCGTGTTAGGGTTAGGGTTAGGGTTCGTGTTCGTGTTCGGGTTCGGGTTAGGGTTAGGGTTCGTGTTAGGGTTCGGGTTAGTGTTTGGGTTAGAGTTAGGGTTAGGGTTAGGGTTCGGGTTCGGGTTATTGTTCGGGTTCGTTTTAGGGTTCGGGTAAGGGTTAAGGTTAGGGTTAGGGTTCGGGTTAGGGTTAGGGTTCGGGTTCGGGTTAGGGTTAGGTTTCGGGTTAGGGTTAGGTTTAGGGGTTAGGGTTAGGGTTGAGTTAGAGTTCGGGTTAGGGTTCGGGTTAGGATTAGGGTTAGGGTTCGGTTTAGGGTTCGAGTTAGGTTTAGTGTTAGGGTTAGCGTTAGGGTTCGGTTTCGGGTTAGGGTTAGGGTTCTGGTTAGGTTTAGGGTTCGGGTTAGGGTTAGGGGTTAGGTTTAGGGTTAGGGTTAGGGTTCGGGTTAGGGTTAGGGTTAGGGTTAGGGTTAGGTTTCGGGTTAGGGTTAGGGTTAGGGTTAGGTTTCGGGTTAGGGTTAGGGTTAGTGTTCGGGTTAGGGTTAGGGTTAGGGTTAGGGTTAGGTTTTAGGGTTAGGGTTAGGGTTAGGGTTAGGGTTAGGGGTTAGGGTTAGGGTTAGGGTTAGGGTTCGTGTTAGCGTTAGGGTTAGGATTGGGGTTAGGGTTAGGTTTAGGGTTAGGGTTAGGGTTCGGGTTAGGGTTAGGGTTAGGGTTAGGTTTCGGGTTAGGGTTAGGTTTCGGGTTCGGGTTCGGGTTCGGGTTAGGGTTAGGGTTCGGGTTAGATTTAGGGTTAGGGTTCGGGTTAGGGTTAGGTTTCGGGTTAGGGTTAGGGTTCGGGTTAGTGTTTGGGTTAGAGTTAGGGTTAGGGTTAGGGTTCGGGTTCGGGTTATTGTTCGGGTTCGGGTTAGGGTTCGGGTTAGTGTTAGGGTTAGGGTTAGGGTTCGGGTTAGGGTTAGGGTTTGGTTTCGGTTTAGGGTTAGGTTTCGGGTTAGGGTTAGAGTTAGGGGTTAGGGTTAGGGTCGAGTTAGAGTTCGGGTTAGGGATCGGGTTAGGGTTAGGGTTAGGGTTAGGGTTCGGGTTAGGGTTCAAGTTAGGGTTAGGGTTAGGGTTAGGGTTTGGGTTAGGGTTAGGGTTAGGGTTAGGGTTCGGGTTCGGGTTATGGTTAGGGTTCGGGTTCGGGTTAGGGTTCGGGTTTTGGTTAGGGTTCGGGTTAGGGTTAGGTTTAGGGTTAGGGTTCAGTTTAGGGTTAGGGTTCGGGTTCGGGTTCGGGTTAGGGTTAGGGTTCGGGTTAGGGTTAGGTTTCGGGTTAGGGTTAGGGTTAGGGTTCGGGTTAGGGTTAGGGTTAGGGTTCGGGTTAGTGTTAGGGTTAGGTTTAGGGTTAGGGTTAGGGTTAGGCTTCAGGTTAGGTTTAGGGTTAGGGTTCGGGTTAGGGTTAGGGTTCTGGTTAGGGTTAGGGGTTAGTGTTCAGGTTAGGGTTAGGGTTAGGGTTCGGGTTAGGGTTAGGGTTAGGTTTCGGGTTAGGGTTAGGGTTAGGGTTAGGGTTAGAGTTCGGGTTACGGTTAGGGTTCGGGTTAGGGTTAGGGTTAGTGTTAGGGTTCGGGTTAGGGTTATGTTTAGGGTTCGGGTTAGGGTTAGGGTTCGGGTTAGGGTTAGGGTTAGGGTTCGGGTTAGGGTTCGGGTTAGGTTTAGGGTTAGGGTTCGGGTTAGGTTTAGGGTTCGGGTAAGGGTTAGGGTTAGGGTTTGGGTTAGGGTTAGGGTTCGGGTTTGGGTGGGTTCGGTTTAGTTTTCGGGTTAGGGTTAGGGTTCGGGTTCGGGTTAGGTTTAAGATTCGGGTTAGGTTTAGGGTTAGGATTCGGGTTAGATTTAGGGTTCGGACTAGGGTTAGGGTTAGGGTTCGGGTTAGGGTTAGGGTTAGGGTTAGGGTTAGGGTTCGTGTTAGGGATCGGGTTAGGGGTCGGGTTAGGGTTAGGGTTAGGGTTCAGGTTAGGTTTAGGTTTAGGGTTAGGGTCGGGTTAAGGTTAGGGTTCGGGTTAGTGTTAGGGTTCGGGTTCGGGTTCGGGTTCGGGTTAGGGTTAGGGTTGGGGTTCGGGTTAGGGTTCGGGTTAGGTTTCGGGTTAGGGTTAGGTTTAGGTTTAGGGTCCGGGTTCGGGGTTAGGGTTAGTGTTAGGGTCCGGGTTAGGGTTAGGGTTCGGGTTAGGGTTAGGGTTCGTGTTAGGGTTAGGGTTAGGGTTCGGGTTCGTGTTCGGGTTCGGGTTAGGGTTAGGGTTCGTGTTAGGGTTCGGGTTAGTGTTTGGGTTAGAGTTAGGGTTAGGGTTAGGGTTCGGGTTCGGGTTATTGTTCGGGTTCGGTTTAGGGTTCGGGTTAGGGTTAAGGTTAGGGTTAGGGTTCGGGTTAGGTTTAGGGTTCGGGTTCGTGTTAGGGTTAGGTTTCGGGTTAGGGTTAGGTTTAGGGGTTAGGGTTAGGGTTGAGATAGAGTTCAGGTTAGGGTTCGGGTTAGGATTAGGGTTAGGGTTCGGTTTAGGGTTCGAGTTAGGTTTAGTGTTAGGGTTAGCGTTAGGGTTCGGTTTCGGGTTAGGGTTAGGGTTCTGGTTAGGTTTAGGGTTCGGGTGAGGGTTAGGGGTTAGGTTTAGGGTTAGGGTTAGGGTTCGGGTTAGGGTTAGGGTTAGGGTTAGGGTTAGGTTTCGGGTTAGGGTTAGGGTTAGGGTTAGGTTTCGGGTTAGGGTTAGGGTTAGTGTTCGGGTTAGGGTTAGGGTTAGAGTTAGGGTTAGGGTTAGGTTTTAGGGTTAGGGTTAGGGTTAGGGTTAGGTGTTAGGGTTAGGGTTAGGGTTAGTGTTCGTGTTAGCGTTAGGGTTAGGATTGGGGTTAGGGTTAGGTTTAGGGTTAGGGTTAGGGTTCGGGTTAGGGTTAGGTTTAGGGTTAGGTTTCGGGTTAGGGTTAGGGTTCGGGTTCGGTTTCGGGTAAGGGTTAGGGTTAGGGTTAGGGTTAGGGTTAGATTTAGGGTTAGGGTTCGGGTTAGGGTTAGGGTTAGGTTTTGGGTTAGGGTTAGGGTTAGGGTTAGGGTTCGGGTTAGGGTTCGGGTTAGGGTTAGGGTTAGGATTCGTGTTAGGGTTAGGGTTAGGGTTCGGGTTAGTGTTAGGGTTCGGGTTAGGGTTAGGTTTAGGTTTCGGGTTAGGGTTAGGTTTAGGCTTCGTGTTAGGGTTAGGGTTCGGGTTCGGGTTATGGTTAGGTTTCGGGTTCGGGTTAGGGTTCGGGTTTGGGTTAGTGTTCGGGCTAGGGTTAGGGTTCGGGTTAGGGTGGGTTCGGTTTAGTTTTCGGGTTAGGGTTAGGGTTCGGGTTCGGGTTAGGGTTAGGTTTCGGGTAGGTTTAGGGTTCGGGTAAGGGTTAGGGTTAGGGTTAGGGTTTGGGTTAGGGTTAGGGTTCGGGTTAGGGTGGGTTCGGTTTAGTTTTCGGGTTAGGGTTAGGGTTCGGGTTCGGGTTAGGGTTAGGATTCGGGTTAGGTTTAGGGTTAGGGTTCGGGTTAGAGTTAGGGTTCGGACTAGGGTTAGGATTAGGGTTCGGGTTAGGGTTAGGGTTAGGGTTAGGGTTCGTGTTAGGGTTCGGGTTAGGGGTCGGGTTAGTGTTAGGGTTAGGGTTCAGGTTAGGGTTAGGTTTAGGGTTAGGGTCGGGTTAAGGTTAGGGTTCGGGTTAGGGTTAGGGTTCGGGTTCGGGTTCGGGTTCGGGTTAGGGTTAGGGTTGGGGTTCGGGTTAGGGTTCGGGTTAGGGTTCGGGTTAGGCTTAGGTTTAGGGTTAGGGTCCGGGTTCGGGGTTAGGGTTAGTATTAGGGTTCGGGTTAGGGTTAGGTTTCGGGTTAGGGTTAGGGTTCGTGTTAGGGTTAGGGTTAGGGTTCGGGTTCGTGTTCGGGTTCGGGTTAGGGTTAGGGTTCGTGTTAGGGTTCGGGTTAGTGTTTGGGTTAGAGTTAGGGTTAGGGTTAGGGTTCGGGTTCGGGTTATTGTTCGGGTTTGGTTTAGGGTTCGGGTTAGGGTTAAGGTTAGGTTTAGGATTCGGGTAGGGTTAGGGTTTGGGTTCGGGTTAGGGTTAGGTTTCGGGTTAGGGTTAGGTTTAGGGGTTAGGGTTAGGGTTGAGTTAGAGTTCGGGTTAGGGTTCGGGTTAGGGTTAGGGTTAGGGTTAGGGGTTAGGGTTAAGGTTAGGGTTAGGGTTCTGGTTAGCGTTATGGTTAGGATTGGGGTTAGGGTTAGGTTTCGGGTTAGGGTTAGGGTTCGGGTTAGGGTTAGGGTTAGGGTTAGGTTTCGGGTTAGGGTTAGGGTTAGGTTTCGGGTTAGGGTTAGGGTTAGTGTTCGGGTTAGGATTAGGGCTAGGGTTAGGGTTAGGTTTTAGCGTTAGGGTTCGGGTTAGGGTTAGGGTTAGGGTTAGGGGTTAGGGTTAGGGTTAGGGTTAGGGTTCGGGTTAGCGTTATGGTTAGGATTGGGGTTAGGGTTAGGTTTCGGGTTAGGGTTAGGGTTCGGGTTAGGGTTAGGGTTAGGGTTAGGTTTCGGGTTAGGGTTAGGGTTAGGTTTCGGGTTAGGGTTTGGGTTAGTGTTAGGGTTAGTGTTAGGGTTAGGGTTAGGGTTAGGTTTTAGCGTTAGGGTTCGGGATAGGGTTAGGGTTAGGGTTAGGGGTTAGGGTTAGGGTTAGGGTTAGGGTTCGGGTTAGCGTTATGGTTAGGATTGGGGTTAGGGTTAGGTTTCGGGTTAGGGTTAGGGTTCGGGTTAGGTTTAGGGTTAGGGTTAGGTTTAGGGTTAGGGTTAGGGTTAGGTTTCGGGTTAGGGTTAGGGTTAGTGTTCGGGTTAGGGTTAGGGCTAGGGTTAGGGTTAGGTTTTAGCGTTAGGGTTCGGGTTCGGTTTAGGGTTAGGGTTAGGGGTTAGGGTTAGGGTTAGGGTTAGGGTTCGGGTTAGCGTTATGGTTAGGATTGGGGTTAGGGTTAGGTTTCGGGTTAGGGTTAGGGTTCGGGTTAGGGTTAGGGTTAGGGTTAGGTTTCGGGTTAGGGTTAGGGTTCGGGTTCGGGTTCGGGTTAGGGTTAGGGTTAGGGTTAGGGTTCGGGTTAGGGTTAGGGTTAGGGTTTGGGTTAGGGTTAGGGTTAGGGTTAGGGTTCGGGTTAGGGTTCGGGTTAGGGTTATGTTTAGGATTCGTGTTAGGGTTAGGGTTAGGGTTCGGGTTAGTGTTAGGGTTCGGGATAGGGTTAGGTTTAGGTTTCGGGTTAGGGTTAGGGTTAGGCTTCGGGTTAGGTTTAGGGTTCGGGTTCGGGTTATAGTTAGGTATCGGGTTCGGGTTAGGGTTCGGGTTTGGGTTAGTGTTCGGGCTACGGTTAGGTTTAGGGTTAGGGATCGGGTTAGGGTTAGGGTTCGGGTTCGGGTTCGGGTTAGGGTTAGGGTTCGGGTTAGGGTTAGGTTTCGGGTTAGGGTTAGGGTTAGGGTTCGGGTTACGTTTAGGGTTCGGGTTAGGGATAGGGTTAGGGTTCGTGTTCGGGTTCGGGTTATGGTTAGGGTTAGGGTTATGGTTAGGGATCGGGTTCGGGTTAGGGTTAGGGTGCGGGTTAGGTTTAGGGTTAGGGTAAGGGTTCGGGTTCGAGTTAGGTTTAGTGTTAGGGTTAGCGTTAGGGTTCGGTTTCGGGTTAGGGTTAGGGTTCTGGTTAGGTTTAGGGTTCGGGTTAGGGTTAGGGGTTAGGTTTAGGGTTAGGGTTAGGGTTCGGGTTCGGGTTAGGGTTAGGGTTAGGTTTCGGGTTAGGGTTAGGGTTAGGGTTAGGTTTCGGGTTAGGGTTAGGTTTAGTGTTCGGGTTAGGGTTAGGGTTAGGGTTAGGGTTAGGTTTTAGGGTTAGGGTTAGGGTTAGGGTTAGGGTTAGGGTTAGGAGTTAGGGTTAGGGTTAGGGTTAGGGTTCGTGTTAGCGTTAGGGTTAGGATTGGGGTTAGGGTTAGGTTTAGGGTTAGGGTTAGGGTTCGGGTTAGGGTTAGGTTTAGGGTTAGGTTTCGGGTTAGGGTTAGGGTTCGGGTTCGGTTTCGGGTTAGGGTTAGGGTTAGGGTTAGGGTTAGGGTTAGATTTAGGGTTAGGGTTCGGGTTAGGGTTAGGGTTAGGTTTTGGGTTAGGGTTAGGGTTAGGGTTAGGGTTCGGGTTAGGGTTCGGGTTAGGGTTAGGGTTAGGATTCGTGTTAGGGTTAGGGTTAGGGTTCGGGTTAGTGTTAGGGTTCGGGTTAGGGTTAGGTTTAGGTTTCGGGTTAGGGTTAGGGTTAGGCTTCGGGTTAGGGTTAGGGTTCGAGTTCGGGTTATGGTTAGGTTTCGGGTTCGGGTTAGGGTTCGGGTTTGGGTTAGTGTTCGGGCTAGGGTTAGGTTTAGGGTTAGGGTTCGGGTTAGGGTTAGGATTCGGGTTCGGGTTCGGGTTAGGGTTAGGGTTCGGGTTAGGGTTAGGTTTCGGGTTAGGGTTAGGGTTAGGGTTCGGGTTAGGGTTAGGGTTAGGGTTCGGGTTACGGTTAGGGTTCGGGTTAGGGTTAGGGTTAGGGTTAGGGTTCGGGTTAGGGTTATGGTTAGGGTTCGGGTTAGGGTTAGGGGTTCGGTTTAGGGTTAGGGTTAGGGTTAGGGTTAGGGTTAGGTTTCGGGTTAGGGTTAGGGTTAGGGTTAGGTTTCGGGTTAGGGTTAGGGTTAGTGTTCGGGTTAGGGTTAGGGTTAGGGTTAGGGTTAGGTTTTAGGGTTAGGGTTAGGGTTAGGTTTAGGGTTAGGTTTAGGGGTTAGTGTTAGGGTTAGGGTTAGGGTTCGTGTTAGCGTTAGGGTTAGGATTGGGGTTAGGGTTAGGTTTAGGGTTAGGGTTAGGGTTCGGGTTAGGGTTAGGTTTAGGGTTAGGTTTCGGGTTAGGGTTAGGGTTCGGGTTTGGTTTCGGGTTAGGGTTAGGGTTAGGGTTAGGGTTAGGGTTAGATTTAGGGTTAGGGTTAGGGTTAGGTTTTGGGTTAGGGTTAGGGTTAGGGTTAGGGTTCGGGTTAGGGTTCGGTTTAGGGTTAGGGTTAGGATTCGTGTTAGGGTTAGGGTTAGGGTTCGGTTTAGTGTTAGGGTTCGGGTTAGGGTTAGGTTTAGGTTTCGGGTTAGGGTTAGGGTTAGGCTTCGGGTTAGGGTTAGGGTTCGGGTTAGGGTTAGGTTTAGGTTTCGGGTTAGGTTTAGGGTTAGGCTTCGGGTTAGGGCAAGGTTCGGGTTCGGGTTATGGTTAGGTTTCGGGTTCGGGTTAGGGTTCGGGTTTGGATTAGTGTTCGGGCTAGGGTTAGGTTTAGGGTTAGGGTTCGGGTTAGGGTTAGGGTTCGGGTTCGGGTTTTGGTTAGGGTTAGGGTTCGGGTTAGGGTTAGGTTTCGGGTTAGGGTTAGGGTTAGGGTTCGGGTTAGGGTTAGGGTTAGGGTTCGGGTTACGGTTAGGGTTCGGGTTAGGGTTAGGGTTAGGGTTAGGGTTCGGGTTAGGGTTATGGTTAGGGTTCGGGTTAGGGTTAGGGTTCGGGTTAGGGTTAGGGTTAGGGTTCGGGTTAGGGTTCGGGTTAGGTTTAGGGTTAGGTTTCGGGTAGGTTTAGGGTTCGGGTAAGGGTTAGTGTTAGGGTTAGTGTTTGGGTTAGGGTTAGGGTTCGGGTTAGGGTGGGTTCGGTTTAGTTTTCGGGTTAGGGTTAGGGTTCGGGTTCGGGTTAGGGTTAGGATTCGGGTTAGGTTTAGGGTTAGGGTTCGGGTTAGAGTTAGGGTTCGGACTAGGGTTAGGATTAGGGTTCGGGTTAGGGTTAGGGTTAGGGTTAGGGTTAGGGTTCGTGTTAGGGTTCGGGTTAGGGGTCGGGTAGTGTTAGGGTTAGGGTTCAGGTTAGGGTTAGGTTTAGGGTTAGGGTCGGGTTAAGGTTAGGGTTCGGGTTAGGGTTAGGGTTCGGGTTCGGGTTCGGGTTCGGGTTAGGGTTAGGGTTGGGTTCCGGGTTAGGGTTCGGGTTAGGGTTCGGGTTAGGGTTAGGTTTAGGTTTAGGGTCCGGGTTCGGGGTTAGGGTCAGTGTTAGGGTTCGGGTTAGGGTTAGGTTTCGGGTTAGGGTTAGGGTTCGTGTTAGGGTTAGGGTTAGGGTTCGGGTTCGTGTTCAGTTTCGGGTTAGGGTTAGGGTTCGTGTTAGGGTTCGGGTTAGTGTTTGGGTTAGAGTTAGGGTTAGGGTTAGGGTTCGGGTTCGGGTTATTGTTCGGGTTCGGTTTAGGGTTCGGGTTAGGGTTAAGGTTAGGTTTAGGGTTCGGGATAGGGTTAGGGTTCGGGTTCTGGTTAGGGTTAGGTTTCGGGTTTGGGTTAGGTTTAGGGGTTAGGGTTAGGGTTGAGTTAGAGTTCGGGTTAGGGTTCGGGTTAGGATTAGGGTTAGGGTTCGGTTTAGGGTTCGAGTTAGGTTTAGTGTTAGGGTTAGGGTTAGGGTTCGGTTTCGGGTTAGGGTTAGGGTTCTGGTTAGGTTTAGGGTTCGGGTTAGTGTTAGGGGTTAGGTTTAGGGTTAGGGTTAGGGTTCGGGTTAGGGTTAGGGTTAGGGTTAGGGTTAGGTTTCGGGTTAGGGTTAGGGTTAGTGTTCGGGTTAGGGTTAGGGCTAGGGTTAGGGTTAGGTTTTAGCGTTAGGGTTCGGGTTAGGGTTAGGGTTAGGGTTAGGGTTAGGGGTTAGGGTTAGGGTTAGGGTTATGGTTCGGGTTAGCGTTATGGTTAGGATTGATGTTAGGGTTAGGTTTCGGGTTAGGGTTAGGGTTAGGGTTAGGGTTAGGGTTAGGTTTCGGGTTAGGGTTAGGGTTCGGGTTGGTTCGGGTTAGGGTTAGGGTTAGGGTTAGGGTTCGGGTTAGATTTAGGGTTAGGGTTCGGGTTAGGGTTAGGGTTAGGGTTTGGGTTAGGGTTAGGGTTAGGGTTAGGTTTCGGGTTAGGGTTCGGGTTAGGGTTAGGTTTAGGATTCGTGTTAGGGTTAGGGTTAGGGTTCGGGTTAGTGTTAGGGTTCGGGTTAGGGTTAGGTTTAGGTTTCGGGTTAGGGTTAGGGTTAGGCTTCGGGTTAGGGTTAGGGTTCGGGTTCGGGTTATAGTTAGGTATCGGTTTCGGGTTAGGGTTCGGGTTTGGGTTAGGGTTCGGTCTAGGGTTAGGTTTAGGGTTAGGGATCGGGTTAGGGTTAGGGTTCGGGTTCGGGTTCGGGTTAGGGTTAGGGTTCGGGTTAGGGTTAGGTTTCGGGTTAGGGTTAGGGTTAGGGTTCGGGTTAGGGTTAGGGTTAGGGTTCGGGTTACGTTTACGGTTCGGGTTAGGGATAGGGATAGGGTTCGTGTTCGGGTTCGGGTTATGGTTAGGGTTAGGGTTATGGTTAGGGATCGGGTTCGGGTTAGGGTTAGGGTGTGGGTTAGGTTTAGGGTTAGGGTTAGGGTTCGGGTTCGGGTTAGGGTAAGGGTTCGTGTTAGGGTTTGGTTTCGGGTTAGGTTTAGGTTTAGGGTTCGGGTTAGGTTTCGGGTTCGGGTTAGGGTTAGGGTGAGGGTTCGGGTTAGGGTTAGGGTTCGGGTTCGGGTTAGGGTTAGGGTTAGGGTTAGGGTTAGGTTTAAGGTTCGGGTTCGGGTTAGGGTTAGGGGTTAGGGTTCGGGTTCGGGTAAGGGTTAGGGTTAAGTTTCGGGTTAGGGTTAGGGGTTAGTGTTCGGGTTAGGGTTCGGACAGGGTTAGGGTTAGGGTTCGGGTTAGGGTTAGGTTTAGGGTTCGGGTTAGGGTTCGAGTCAGGGTTAGGGTTAGGTTTTGGGTTAGGGTTCGGGTTAGGGTTCGGGTTAGGGTTAGGGTTAGGGTTATGGATAGGGTTCGGGTTAGGGTTAAGGTTCGGGTTAGGGTTAGGGTTCGGGTTAGGGTTCGGGTTAGGGTTCGGGTTAGGGTTAGGGATCAGGTTAGGGTTGGGTTCGGGTTAGGTTTCGGGTTCGGGTTAGGGTTAGGGTTCGGGCTAGGGTTAGGGTTAGGGTTCGTGTTAGGGTTAGGTTTAGGGTTCGGGTTAGGGTTAGGGTTCGGGCTAGGGTTAGGGTTAGGGTTCGGGTTAGGGTTAGGGTTAGGGTTAGGGTTCGTGTTAGGGTTCGGTTTAGGGGTCGGGTTATGGTTAGGGTTAGGTTTCGGATTAGGGTTAGGGTTAGGGTTAGGGTCGGGTTAGGGTTAGGGTTCGGCTAGGGTTAGGGTTCTGGTTCGGGTTAGGGTTAGGGTTGGGGATCGGGTTAGGGTTCGGGTTAGGGTTCGGGTTAGGGTTAGGTTTAGGTTTAGGGTCCGGTTTCGGGGTTAGGGTTAGGGTTAGGGTTCGGGTTAGGGTTAGGGTTCGGGTTAGGGTTAGGGTTAGGTTTCGGGTTCGTGTTAGGTTTAGGGTTAGGGTTCGTGTTCGGGGTCGGGTTCGGGTTAGGGTTAGGGTTCGAGTTAGGGTTCGGGTTAGTGTTTGGGTTAGAGTTAGGGTTAGGGTTAGGGTTCGGGTTCGGGTTATTGTTCGGGTTCGGGTTAGGGTTCGGGTTAGTGTTAGGGTTAGGGTTAGGGTTCGGGTTAGGGTTAGGGTTTGGTTTCGGTTTAGAGTTAGGTTTCGGGTTAGGGTTAGAGTTAGGGGTTAGGGTTAGGGTCGAGTTAGAGTTCGGGTTAGGAATCGGGTTAGGGTTAGGGTTAGGGTTAGGGTTCGGGTTAGGGTTCAAGTTAGGGTTAGGGTTAGGGTTAGGGTTTGGGTTAGGGTTAGGGTTAGGGTTCGGGTTAGGTTTAGGGTTCGGGTTAGGTTTAGGGGTTATGGTTAGGGTTAGGTTTAGGGTTAGGGTTAGGGTTCGGGTTAGGTTAGGTTTAGGGTTAGGGTTAGGGTTCGGGTTAGGGTTAGGGTTAGTGTTCGGGTTAGGGTTAGGGTTAGGGTTAGGGTTAGGGTTAGGTTTTAGGGTTAGGGTTAGGGTTAGGGTTAGGGTTAGGGGTTAGGGTTAGGGTTAGGGTTAGGGTTAGGGTTAGCGTTCGGGTTAGCGTTAGGGTTCGGATTAGTTTTAGGGTTAGGTTTAGGGTTAGGGTTAGGGTTCGTGTTAGGGTTAGGGTTAGGGTTAGGGTTCGGGTTAGGGTTAGGGTTCGGGTTCGGGATAGGTTTAGGGTTAGGGTTAGGGTTAGGGTTCGGGTTCGGGTTAGGGTTAGGGTTCGGGTTAGGGTTAGGTTAGGGTTTGGGTTAGGGTTAGGGTTAGGGTTAGGTTTCGGGTTAGGGTTCGGGTTCGGGTTAGGGTTAGGATTCGGGTTAGGATTAGGATTAGAGTTCGGGTTAGGGTTAGGGTTAGGTTTCGGGTTAGGGTTAGGTTTAGTGTTCGGGTTAGGGTTAGGGTTAGGGTTTGGGTTAGGGTTAGGGTTCGGGTTCGGGTTATGGTTAGGGTTCGGGTTCGGGTTAGGGTTCGGGTTTTGGTTAGGGTTCGGGTTAGGGTTAGGTTTAGGGTTAGGGTTCAGTTTAGGGTTAGGGTTCGGGTTCGGGTTCGGGTTAGGGTTAGGGTTCGGGTTAGGGTTAGGTTTCGGGTTAGGGTTAGGGTTAGGGTTCGGGTTAGGGTTAGGGTTAGGGTTCGGGTTAGTGTTAGGGTTAGGTTTAGGGTTAGGGTTAGGGTTAGGCTTCAGGTTAGGTTTAGGGTTAGGGTTCGGGTTAGGGTTAGGGTTCTGGTTAGGGTTAGGGGTTAGTGTTCAGGTTAGGGTTAGGGTTAGGTTTCGGGTTAGGGTTCGGGTTAGGGTTAGGGTTAGGTTTCGGGTTAGGGTTAGGGTTAGGGTTAGGGTTAGAGTTCGGGTTACGGTTAGGGTTCGGGTTAGGGTTAGGGTTAGGGTTAGGGTTCGTGTTAGGGTTATGGTTAGGGTTCGGGTTAGGGTTAGGGTTCGGGTTAGGGTTAGGGTTAGGGTTCGGTTAGGGTTCGGGTTAGGTTTAGGGTTAGGGTTCGGGTTAGGTTTAGGGTTGGGGTAAGGGTTAGGGTTAGGGTTAGGGTTTGGGTTAGGGTTAGGGTTCGGGTTAGGGTGGGTTCGGTTTAGTTTTCGGGTTAGGGTTAGGGTTCGGGTTCGGGTTAGGGTTAAGATTCGGGTTAGGTTTAGGGTTAGGGTTCGGGTTAGATTTAGGGTTCGGACTAGTGTTAGGGTTAGGGTTCGGGTTAGGGTTAGGGTTAGGGTTAGGGTTAGGGTTCGTGTTAGGGATCGGGTTAGGGGTCGGGTTAGGGTTAGGGTTAGGGTTCAGGTTAGGGTTAGGTTTAGGGTTAGGGTCGGGTTAAGGTTAGGGTTCGGTTAGGGTTAGGGTTCGGGTTCGGGTTCGGGTTCGGGTTAGGGTTAGGGTTGGGGTTCGGGTTAGGGTTCGGGTTAGGGTTCGGGTTAGGGTTAGGTTTAGGTTTAGGGTCCGTGTTCGGGGTTAGGGTTAGTGTTAGGGTCCGGGTTAGGGTTAGGGTTCGGGTTAGGGTTAGGGTTCGTGTTAGGGTTAGGGTTAGGGTTCGGGTTCGTGTTCGGGTTCGGGTTAGGATTAGGGTTCGTGTTAGGGTTCGGGTTAGTGTTTGGGTTAGAGTTAGGGTTAGGGTTAGGGTTCGGGTTCGGGTTATTGTTCGGGTTCGGTTTAGGGTTCGGGTTAGTGTTAAGGTTAGGGTTAGGGTTCGGGTTAGGGTTAGGGTTCGGGTTCGGTTTTGGGTTAGGTTTCGGGTTAGGGTTAGGTTTAGGGGTTAGGGTTAGGGTTGAGTTAGAGTTCGGGTTAGGGTTCGGGTTAGGATTAGGGTTAGGGTTCGGTTTAGGGTTCGAGTTAGGTTTAGTGTTAGGGTTAGCGTTAGGGTTCGGTTTCGGGTTAGGGTTAGGGTTCTGGTTAGGTTTAGGGTTCGGGTTAGGGTTAGGGGTTAGGTTTAGGGTTAGGGTTAGGGTTCGGGTTAGGGTTAGGGTTAGGTTTAGGGTTAGGTTTCGGGTTAGGGTTAGGGTTAGGGTTAGGTTTCGGGTTAGGGTTAGGGTTAGTGTTCGGGTTAGGGTTAGGGTTAGGGTTAGGGTTAGGTTTTAGGGTTAGGGTTAGGGTTAGGGTTAGTGTTAGGGTTAGGAGTTAGGGTTAGGGTTAGGGTTAGGGTTCGTGTTAGCGTTAGGGTTAGGATTGGGGTTAGGGTTAGGTTTAGGGTTAGGGTTAGGGTTCGGGTTAGGGTTAGGTTTAGGGTTAGGTTTCGGGTTAGGGTTAGGGTTCGGGTTCGGTTTCGGGTTAGGGTTAGGGTTAGGGTTAGGGTTAGGGTTAGATTTAGGGTTAGGGTTCGGGTTAGGGTTAGGGTTAGGGTTAGGGTTAGGGTTAGCGTTCGGGTTAGCGTTAGGGTTCGGATTAGGTTTAGGGTTAGGTTTAGGGTTAGGGTTAGGGTTCGAGTTAGGGTTAGGGTTAGGGTTAGGGTTCGGGTTAGGGTTAGGGTTCGGGTTCGGGATAGGTTTAGGGTTAGGGTTAGGGTTAGGGTTCGGGTTAGGGTTAGGGTTCGGGTTAGGTTTAGGTTAGGGTTTGGGTTAGCGTTAGGGTTAGGGTTAGGTTTCGGGTTAGGGTTCGCGTTCGGGTTAGGGTTAGGATTCGGGTTAGGATTAGGATTAGAGTTCGGGTTAGGGTTAGGGTTAGGTTTCGGGTTAGGGTTAGGTTTAGTGTTCGGGTTAGGGTTAGGGTTAGGGTTTGGGTTAGGGTTAGGGTTCGGGTTCGGGTTATGGTTAGGGTTCGGGTTCGGGTTAGGGTTCGGGTTTTGGTTAGGGTTCGGGTTAGGGTTAGGTTTAGGGTTAGGGTTCAGTTTAGGGTTAGGGTTCGGGTTCGGGTTCGGGTTAGGGTTAGGGTTCGGGTTTGGGTTAGGTTTCGGGTTAGGGTTAGGGTTAGGGTTCGGGTTAGGGTTAGGGTTAGGGTTCGGGTTAGTGTTAGGGTTAGGTTTAGGGTTAGGGTTAGGGTTAGGCTTCAGGTTAGGTTTAGGGTTAGGGTTCGGGTTAGGGTTAGGGTTCTGGTTAGGGTTAGGGGTTAGTGTTCAGGTTAGGGTTAGGGTTAGGTTTCGGGTTAGGGTTCGGGTTAGGGTTAGGGTTAGGTTTCGGGTTAGGGTTAGGGTTAGGGTTAGGGTTAGAGTTCGGGTTACGGTTAGGGTTCGGGTTAGGGTTAGGGTTAGGGTTAGGGTTCGGGTTAGGGTTATGGTTAGGGTTCGGGTTAGGGTTAGGGTTCGGGTTAGGGTTAGGGTTAGGGTTCGGGTTAGGGTTCGGGTTAGGTTTAGGGTTAGGGTTCGGGTTAGGTTTAGGGTTGGGGTAAGGGTTAGGGTTAGGGTTAGGGTTTGGGTTAGGGTTAGGGTTCGGGTTAGGGTGGGTTCGGTTTAGTTTTCGGGTTAGGGTTAGGGTTGGGGTTAGGGTTAAGATTCGGGTTAGGTTTAGGGTTAGGGTTCGGGTTAGATTTAGGGTTCGGACTAGTGTTAGGGTTAGGGTTCGGGTTAGGGTTAGGGTTAGGGTTAGGGTTAGGGTTCGTGTTAGGGATCGGGTTAGGGGTCGGGTTAGGGTTAGGGTTAGGGTTCAGGTTAGGGTTAGGTTTAGGGTTAGGGTCGGGTTAAGGTTAGGGTTCGGTTAGGGTTAGGGTTCGGGTTCGGGTTCGGGTTCGGGTTAGGGTTAGGGTTGGGGTTCGGGTTAGGGTTCGGGTTAGGGTTCGGGTTAGGGTTAGGTTTAGGTTTAGGGTCCGATTTCGGGGTTAGGGTTAGTGTTAGGGTCCGGGTTAGGGTTAGGGTTCGGGTTAGGGTTAGGGTTCGTGTTAGGGTTAGGGTTAGGGTTCGGGTTCGTGTTCGGGTTCGGGTTAGGGTTAGGGTTCGTGTTAGGGTTCGGGTTAGTGTTTGGGTTAGAGTTAGGGTTAGGGTTAGGGTTCGGGTTCGGGTTATTGTTCGGGTTCGGTTTAGGGTTCGGGTTAGTGTTAAGGTTAGGGTTAGGGTTCGGGTTAGGGTTAGGGTTCGGGTTCGGGTTTGGGTTAGGTTTCGGGTTAGGGTTAGGTTTAGGGGTTAGGGTTAGTGTTGAGTTAGAGTTCGGGTTAGGGTTCGGGTTAGGATTAGGGTTAGGGTTCGGTTTAGGGTTCGAGTTAGGTTTAGTGTTAGGGTTAGCGTTAGGGTTCGGTTTCGGGTTAGGGTTAGGGTTCTGGTTAGGTTTAGGGTTCGGGTTAGGGTTAGGGGTTAGGTTTAGGGTTAGGGTTAGGGTTCGGGTTAGGGTTAGGGTTAGGTTTAGGGTTAGGTTTCGGGTTAGGGTTAGGGTTAGGGTTAGGTTTCGGGTTAGGGTTAGGGTTAGTGTTCGGGTTAGGGTTAGGGTTAGGGTTAGGGTTAGGTTTTAGGGTTAGGGTTAGGGTTAGGGTTAGGGTTAGGGTTAGGAGTTAGGGTTAGGGTTAGGGTTAGGGTTCGTGTTAGCGTTAGGGTTAGGATTGGGGTTAGGGTTAGGTTTAGGGTTAGGGTTAGGGTTCGGGTTAGGGTTAGGTTTAGGGTTAGGTTTCGGGTTAGGGTTAGGGTTAGGGTTAGGGTTAGATTTAGGGTTAGAGTTCGGGTTAGGGTTAGGGTTAGGTTTTGGGTTAGGGTTAGGGTTAGGGTTAGGGTTCGGGTTAGGGTTCGGGTTAGGGTTAGGGTTAGGATTCGTGTTAGGGTTAGGGTTAGTGTTCGGGTTAGTGTTAGGGTTCGGGTTAGGGTTAGGTTTAGGTTTCGGGTTAGGGTTAGGGTTAGGCTTCGGGTTAGGGTTAGGGTTCGGGTTCGGGTTATGGTTAGGTTTCGGGTTCGGGTTAGGGTTCGGGTTTGGGTTAGTGTTCGGGCTAGGGTTAGGTTTAGGGTTAGGGTTCGGGTTAGGGTTAGGGTTCGGGTTCGGGTTCGGGTTAGGGTTAGGGTTCGGGTTAGGGTTAGGTTTCGGGTTAGGGTTAGGGTTAGGGTTAGGTTCGGGTTAAGGTTAGGGTTCGGGTTAGGGTTAGGGTAGGGGTTCGGGTTCGGGATCGGGTTAGGGTTAGGGTTGGGGTTCGGGTTAGGGTTCGGGTTAGGTTTCGGGTTAGGGTTAGGTTTAGGTTTAGGGTCCGATTTCGGGGTTAGGGTTAGTGTTAGGGTTCGGGTTAGGGTTAGGTTTCGGGTTAGGGTTAGGGTTCGTGTTAGGGTTAGGGTTAGGGTTCGGGTTCGTGTTCGGGTTCGGGTTAGGGTTAGGGTTCGTGTTAGGGTTCGGGTTAGTGTTTGGGTTAGAGTTAGGGTTAGGGTTAGGGTTCGGGTTCGGGTTATTGTTCGGGTTCGGTTTAGGGTTCGGGTTAGGGTTAAGGTTAGGTTTAGGGTTCGGGTTAGGGTTAGGGTTCGGGTTCGGGTTAGGGTTAGGTTTCGGGTTAGGGTTAGGTTTAGGGGTTAGGGTTAGGGTTGAGTTAGAGTTCGGGTTAGGGTTCGGGTTAGGATTAGGGTTAGGGTTCGGTTTAGGGTTCGAGTTAGGTTTAGTGTTAGGGTTAGGGTTAGGGTTCGGTTTCGGGTTAGGGTTAGGGTTCTGGTTAGGTTTAGGGTTCGGGTTAGGGTTAGGGGTTAGGTTTAGGGTAAGGGTTAGGGTTCGGGTTAGGGTTAGGGTTAGGGTTAGGGTTAGGTTTCGGGTTAGGGTTAGGGTTAGTGTTCGGGTTAGGGTTAGGGCTAGGGTTAGGGTTAGGTTTTAGCGTTAGGGTTCGGGTTAGGGTTAGGGTTAGGGTTAGGGGTTAGGGTTAGGGTTAGGGTTAGGGTTCGGGTTAGCGTTATGGTTAGGATTGGGGTTAGGTTTAGGTTTCGGGTTAGGGTTAGGGTTCGGGTTAGGGTTAGGGTTAGGGTTAGGTTTCGGGTTAGGGTTAGGGTTCGGGTTCGGGTTCGGGTTAGGGTTAGGGTTAGGGTTCGGGTTAGATTTAGGTTTAGGGTTCGGGTTAGGGTTAGGGTTTGGGTTAGGGTTAGGGTTCGGGTTAGTGTTAGGGTTCGGGTTAGGGTTAGCTTTAGGTTTCGGGTTAGGGTTAGGGTTAGGCTTCGGGTTAGGGTTAGGGTTCGGGTTCGGGTTATGGTTAGGTTTCGGGTTCGGGTTAGGGTTCGGGTTTGGGTTAGTGTTCGGGCTAGGGTTAGGTTTAGGGTTAGGGTTCGGGTTAGGGTTAGGGTTCGGGTTCGGGTTTGGTTTAGGGTTAGGGTTCGGGTTAGGGTTAGGTTTCGGGTTAGGGTTAGGGTTAGGGTTCGGGTTAGGGTTAGGGTTAGGGTTCCGGTTACTGTTAGGGTTCGGGTTAGGGTTAGGGTTAGGGTTAGGGTTCGGGTTAGGGTTATGGTTAGGGTTCGGGTTAGGGTTAGGGTTCTGGTTAGGGTTAGGTTTAGGGTTCGGGTTAGGGTTCGGGTTAGGTTTAGGGTTAGGTTTCGGGTAGGTTTAGGGTTCGGGTAAGGGTTAGGGTTAGGGTTAGGGTTTGGGTTAGGGTTAGTGTTCGGGTTAGGGTGGGTTCAGTTTAGTTTTCGGGTTAGGGTTAGGTTTCGGGTTCGGGTTAGGGTTAGGATTCGGGTTAGGTTTAGGGTTAGGGTTCGGGTTAGAGTTAGGGTTCGGACTAGGGTTAGGATTAGGGTTCGGGTTAGGGTTAGGGTTAGGGTTAGGGTTAGGGTTAGGGTTCGTGTTAGGGTTCGGGTTAGGGGTCGGGTTAGTGTTAGGGTTAGGGTTCAGGTTAGGGTTAGGTTTAGGGTTAGGGTCGGGTTAAGGTTAGGGTTCGGGTTAGGGTTAGGGTTCGGGTTCGGGTTCGGGTTCGGGTTAGGGTTAGGGTTGGGGTTCGGTTTAGGGTTCGAGTTAGGTTTAGTGTTAGGGTTAGGGTTAGGGTTCGGTTTCGGGTTAGGGTTAGGGTTCTGGTTAGGTTTAGGGTTCGGGTTAGGGTTAGCGGTTAGGTTTAGGTTTAGGGTTAGGGTTCGGGTTAGGGTTAGGGTTAGGGTTAGGGTTAGGTTTCGGGTTAGGGTTAGGGTTAGTGTTCGGGTTAGGGTTAGGGATAGGGTTAGGGTTAGGTTTTAGCGTTAGGGTTCGGGTTAGGGTTAGGGTTAGGGTTAGGGGTTAGGGTTAGGGTTAGGGTTAGGGTTCGGGTTAGCGTTATGGTTAGGATTGGGGTTAGGGTTAGGTTTCGGGTTAGGGTTAGGGTTCGGGTTAGGGTTAGGGTTAGGGTTAGGTTTCGGGTTAGGGTTAGGGTTCGGGTTCGGGTTCGGGTTAGGGTTAGGGTTAGGGTTAGGGTTCGGGTTAGATTTAGGTTTAGGGTTCGGGTTAGGGTTAGGGTTAGGGTTTGGGTTAGGGTTAGGGTTAGGGTTAGGGTTCGGGTTAGGGTTCGGGTTAGGGTTAGGTTTAGGATTCGTGTTAGGGTTAGGGTTAGGGTTCGGGTTAGTGTTAGGGTTAGGGTTAGGGTTCGGGTTAGGGTTAGGGTTCGGGTTCGGGTTAGGGTTAGGGTTAGGGTTAGGGTTAGGTTTAAGGTTCGGGTTCGGGTTAGGGTTAGGGGTTAGGGTTAGGGTTAGGTTTAGGTTTCGGGTTAGGGTTAGGGTTAGGCTTCGTGTTAGGGTTAGGGTTCGGGTTCGGGTTATAGTTAGGTATCGGGTTCGTGTTAGGGTTCGGGTTTGGGTTAGGGTTCGGGCTAGGGTTAGGTTTAGGGTTAGGGATCGGGTTAGGGTTAGGGTTCGGGTTCGGGTTCGGGTTAGGGTTAGGGTTCGGGTTAGGGTTAGGTTTCGGGTTAGGGTTAGGGTTAGGGTTCGGGTTAGGGTTAGGGTTAGGGTTCGGGTTACGTTTAGGGTTCGGGTTAGGGATAGGGTTAGGGTTCGTGTTCGGGTTCGCGTTATGGTTAGGGTTAGAGTTATGGTTAGGGATCGGGTTCGGGTTAGGGTTAGGGTGCGGGTTAGGTTTAGGGTTAGGGTTAGGGTTCGGGTTCGGGTTCGGGTTAGGGTTAGGGTTAGGGTTCGGGTTAGGGTTAGGGTTCGGGTTTGGGTTAGGTTTAGGGTTAGGGTTAGGGTTAGGTTTAAGTTTCGGGTTCGGGTTAGGGTTAGGGGTTAGGGTTCGGGTTCGGGTAAGGGTTAGGGTTAAGTTTCGGGTTAGGGTTAGGGGTTAGTGTTCGGGTTAGGGTTCGGACAGGGTTAGGGTTAGGGTTCGGGTTAGGGTTAGGTTTAGGGTTCGGGTTAGGGTTCGAGTCAGTGTTAGGGTTAGGTTTCGGGTTAGGGTTCGGGTTAGGGTTCGGGTTAGGGTTAGGGTTAGGGTTATGGATAGGGTTCGGTTTAGGGTTAAGGTTCGGGTTAGGGTTAGGGTTCAGGTTAGGGTTCGGGTTAGGGTTCGGGCTAGGGTTAGGTTTAGGGTTCGGGTTAGGGTTAGGGTTAGGGTTAGGGTTCGTGTTAGGGTTCGGTTTAGGGGTCGGGTTAGGGTTAGGGTTAGGTTTCGGGTTAGGGTTAGGGTTAGGGTTAGGGTCGGGTTAGGGTTAGGGTTCGGCTAGGGTTAGGGTTCGGGTTCGGTTTAGGGTTAGGGTTGGGGATCGGGTTAGGGTTCGGGTTAGGGTTCGGGTTAGGGTTAGTTTTAGGGTTAGGGTCCGGTTTCGGGGTTAGGGTTAGGGTTAGGGTTAGGGTTAGGGTTAGGTTTCGGGTTAGGGTAGGGTTAGGTTTCGGGTTCGTGTTAGGGTTAGGGTTCGTGTTCGGGGTCGGGTTCGGGTTAGGTTTAGGGTTCGAGTTAGGGTTCGGGTTAGTGTTTGGGTTAGAGTTAGGGTTAGGGTTAGGGTTCGGGTTCGGGTTATTGTTCGGGTTCGGGTTAGGGTACGGGTTAGTGTTAGGGTTAGGGTTAGGGTTCGGTTTAGGGTTAGGGTTTGGTTTCGGTTTAGGGTTAGGTTTCGGGTTAGGGTTAGAGTTAGGGGTTAGGGTTAGGGTCGAGTTAGAGTTCGGGTTAGGGATCGGGTTAGGGTTAGGGTTCGGGTTAGGGTTCAAGTTAGGGTTAGGGTTAGGGTTAGGGTTTGGGTTAGGGTTAGGGTTAGGGTTCGGGTTAGGTTTAGGGTTCGGGTTAGGTTTAGGGGTTATGGTTAGGGTTAGGGTTAGGGTTAGGGTTAGGGTTCGGGTTAGGTTAGGTTTAGGGTTAGGGTTAGGGTTCGGGTTAGGGTTAGGGTTAGTGTTCGGGTTAGGGTTAGGGTTAGGGTTAGGGTTAGGGTTAGGTTTTAGGGTTAGGGTTAGGGTTAGGGTTAGGGTTAGGGGTTAGGGTTAGGGTTAGGGTTAGGGTTAGGGTTAGGGTTCGGGTTTGCGTTAGGGTTCGGATTAGGTTTAGGTTTAGGTTTAGGGTTAGGGTTAGGGTTCGGGTTAGGGTTAGGGTTAGGGTTAGGGTTCGGGTTAGGGTTAGGGTTCGGGTTCGGGATAGGGTTAGGGTTAGGGTTAGGGTTAGGTTTCGGGTTAGGGTTAGGGTTAGGGTTCGGGTTAGGGTTAGGTTAGGGTTTGGGTTAGGGTTAGCGTTAGGGTTAGTGTTCGGGTTAGGGTTCGGGTTAGGGTTAGGGTTAGGTTTCGGGTTAGGATTAGGGTTAGGGTTCGGGTTAGGGTTAGGGTTAGGTTTCGGGTTAGGGTTAGGTTTAGTGTTCGGGTTAGGGTTAGGTTTAGGGTTTGGGTTAGGGTTAGGGTTCGGGTTCGGGTTATGGTTAGGGTTCGGGTTCGGGTTAGGGTTCGGGTTTTGGTTAGGGTTCGGGTTAGGGTTAGGTTTAGGGTTAGGGTTCAGTTTAGGGTTAGGGTTCGGGTTCGGGTTCGGGTTAGGGTTAGGGTTCGGGTTAGGGTTAGGTTTCGGGTTAGGGTTAGGGTTAGGGTTCGGGTTAGGGTTAGGGTTAGGGTTCGGGTTAGTGTTAGGGTTAGGTTTAGGGTTAGGGTTAGGGTTAGGCTTCAGGTTAGGTTTAGGGTTAGGGTTCGGGTTAGGGTTAGGGTTCTGGTTAGGGTTAGGGGTTAGTGTTCAGGTTAGGGTTAGGGTTAGGTTTCGGGTTAGGGTTCGGGTTAGGGTTAGGGTTAGGTTTCGGGTTAGGGTTAGGCTTAGGGTTAGGGTTAGAGTTCGGGTTACGGTTAGGGTTCGGGTTAGGGTTAGGGTTAGGGTTAGGGTTCGGGTTAGGGTTATGGTTAGGGTTCGGGTTAGGGTTAGGGTTCGGGTTAGGGTTAGGGTTAGGGTTCGGGTTAGGGTTCGGGTTAGGTTTAGGGTTAGGGTTCAGGTTAGGTTTAGGGTTAGGGTTCGGGTTAGGTTTAGGTTTCGGGTAAGGGTTAGGGTTAGGGTTAGGGTTTGGGTTAGGGTTAGGGTTCGGGTTAGGGTGGGTTCGGTTTAGTTTTCGGGTTAGGGTTAGGGTTCGGGTTCGGGTTAGGGTTAAGATTCGGGTTAGGTTTAGGTTTAGGGTTCGGGTTAGATTTAGGGTTCGGACTAGGGTTAGGGTTAGGGTTCGGGTTAGGGTTAGGGTTAGGATTAGGGTTAGGGTTCGTGTTAGGGATCGGGTTAGGGGTCGGGTTAGGGTTAGGGTTAGGGTTCAGGTTAGGGTTAGGTTTAGGGTTAGGGTCGGGTTAAGGTTAGGGTTCAGTTAGGGTTAGGGTTCGGGTTCGGGTTCGGGTTCGGGTTAGGGTTAGGGTTGGGGTCGGGTTAGGGTTCGGGTTAGGGTTCGGGTTAGGGTTAGGTTTAGGTTTAGGGTCCGGGTTAGGGGTTAGGGTTAGTGTTAGGGTCCGGGTTAGGGTTAGGGTTCGGGTTAGGGTTAGGGTTCGTGTTAGGGTTAGGGTTAGGGTTCGGGTTCGTGTTCGGGTTCGGGTTAGGGTTAGGGTTCGTGTTAGGGTTCGGGTTAGTGTTTGGGTGAGAGTTAGGGTTAGGGTTAGGGTTCGGGTTCGGGTTATTGTTCGGGTTCGGTTTAGGGTTCGGGTTAGGGTTAAGGTTAGGGTTAGGGTTCGGGTTAGGGTTAGGGTTCGGGTTCGGGTTAGGGTTAGGTTTCGGGTTAGGGTTAGGTTTAGGGGTTAGGGTTAGGGTTGAGTTAGAGTTCTGGTTAGGGTTCGGGTTAGGATTAGGGTTAGGGTTCGGTTTAGGGTTCGAGTTAGGTTTAGTGTTAGGGTTAGCGTTAGGGTTCGGTTTCGGGTTAGGGTTAGGGTTCTGGTTAGGTTTAGGGTTCGGGTTAGTGTTAGGGGTTAGGTTTAGGGTTAGGGTTAGGGTTCGGGTTAGGGTTAGGTTTAGGGTTAGGGTTAGGTTTCGGGTTAGGGTTAGGGTAAGGGTTAGGTTTCGGGTTAGGGTTAGGGTTAGTGTTCGGGTTAGGGTTAGGGTTAGGTTTAGGGTTAGGTTTTAGGGTTAGGGTTAGGGTTAGGGTTAGGGTTAGGGTTAGGGGTTAGTGTTAGGGTTAGGGTTAGGGTTCGGGTTAGCGTTAGGGTTAGGATTGGGGTTAGGGTTAGGTTTAGTGTTAGGGTTAGGGTTCGGGTTAGGGTTAGGTTTAGGGTTAGGTTTCGGGTTAGGGTTAGGGTTCGGGTTCGGTTTCGGGTTAGGGTTAGGGTTAGGGTTAGGGTTAGATTTAGGGTTAGGGTTCGGGTTATGGTTAGGGTTAGGTTTTGGGTTAGGGTTAGGGTTAGGGTTAGGGTTCGGGTTAGGGTTCGGGTTAGGGTTAGGGTTAGGATTCGTGTTAGGGTTAGGGTAGGGTTCGGGTTAGTGTTAGGGTTCGGGTTAGGGTTAGGTTTAGGTTTCGGGTTAGGGTTAGGGTTAGGCTTCGGGTTAGGGTTAGGTTTCGGTTTCGGGTTATGGTTAGGTTTCGGGTTCGGATTAGGGTTCGGGTTTGGGTTAGTGTTTGGGCTAGGGTTAGGTTTAGGGTTAGGTTTCGGGTTAGGGTTAGGGTTCGGGTTCGGGTTTGGGTTAGGTTTAGGGTTCGGGTTAGGGTTAGGTTTCGGGTTAGGGTTAGGGTTAGGGTTCGGGTTAGGGTTAGGGTTAGGGTTCGGGTTACGGTTAGGGTTCGGGTTAGGGTTAGGGTTAGGGTTAGGGTTCGGGTTAGGGTTATGGTTAGGGTTCGGGTTAGGGTTAGGGTTAGGTTTAGGGTTAGGTTTCGGGTAGGTTTAGGGTTCGGGTAAGGGTTAGGGTTAGGGTTAGGGTTTGGGTTAGGGTTAGGGTTCGGGTTAGGGTGGGTTCGGTTTAGTTTTCGGGTTAGGGTTAGGGTTCGGGTTCGGGTTAGGGTTAGGGTTCGGACTAGGGTTAGGATTAGGGTCGGGTTAGGGTTAGGGTTAGGGTTAGGGTTAGGGTTCGTGTTAGGGTTCGGGTTAGGGGTCGGGTTAGTTTTAGGGTTAGGGTTCAGGTTAGGGTTAGGTTTAGGGTTAGGGTCGGGTTAAGGTTAGGGTTCGGGTTAGGATTAGGTTTCGGGTTCGGGTTCGGGTTCGGGTTAGGGTTAGGGTTGGGGTTCGGGTTAGGGTTCGGGTTAGGGTTCGGGTTAGGGTTAGGTTTAGGTTTAGGGTCCGGGTTCGGGGTTAGGGTTAGGGTTCGGGTTAGTGTTAGGGTTCGGGTTAGGGTTACGTTTAGGTTTCGGGTTAGGGTTAGGGTTAGGCTTCGGGTTAGGGTTAGGGTTCGGGTTCGGGTTATAGTTAGGTATCGGGTTCGGGTTAGGGTTCGGGTTTGGGTTAGGGTTCGGGCTAGGGTTAGGTTTAGGGTTAGGGATCGGGTTAGGGTTAGGGTTAGGGTTCGGGTTAGGTTTAGGGTTAGGGTTCGGGTTACGGTTAGGGTTCGGGTTAGGGATAGGGTTAGGGTTCGGGTTCGGGTTCGGGTTATGGTTAGGGTTAGGGTTATGGTTAGGGATCGGGTTCGGGTTAGGGTTAGGGTGCGGGTTAGGTTTAGGGTTAGGGTTAGGGTTCGGGTTCGGGTTAGTGTAAGGGTTCGTGTTAGGGTTTGGTTTCGGGTTAGGTTTAGGTTTAGGTTTCGGGTTAGGGTTCGGGTTCGGGTTAGGGTTAGGGTTAGGGTTCGGGTTAGGGTTAGGGTTCGGGTTCGGGTTAGGGTTAGGGTTAGGGTTAGGGTTAGGTTTAAGGTTCGGTTTCGGGTTAGGGTTAGGGGTTAGGGTTCGGGTTCGGGTAAGGGTTAGGGTTAAGTTTCGGGTTAGGGTTAGGGGTTAGTGTTCGGGTTATGGTTCGGACAGGGTTAGGGTTAGGGTTCGGGTTAGGGTTAGGGTTAGGGTTCGGTTTAGGGTTCGAGTCAGGGTTAGGGTTAGGTTTCGGGTTAGGGTTCGGGTTAGGGTTCGGTTTAGGGTTAGGGTTAGTGTTATGGATAGGGTTCGGGTTAGGGTTAAGTTTCGGGTTAGGGTTAGGGATCGGGTTAGGGTTCGGGTTAGGGTTCGGGTTAGGGTTAGGGATCAGGTTAGGGTTGGGTTCGGGTTAGGTTTCGGGTTAGGGTTAGGGTTCGGGTTAGGGTTCGGGTTCGGGTTAGGGTTAGGGTTCGTGTTAGGGTTAGGTTTAGGGTTCGGGTTAGGGTTAGGGTTCGGGCTAGGGTTAGGGTTAGGGCTCGGGTTAGGGTTAGGGTTAGGGTTAGGGTTCGTGTTAGGGTTCGGTTTAGGGGTCGGGTTAGGGTTAGGGTTAGGTTTCGGGTTAGGGTTAGGGTTAGGGTTAGGGTCGGGTTAGGGTTAGGGTTCGGCTAGGGTTAGGGTTCGGGTTCGGGTTAGGGTTAGGGTTGGGGATCGGGTTAGGGTTCGGGTTAGGGTTCGGGTTAGGGTTAGGTTTAGGGTTAGGGTCCGGTTTCGGGGTTAGGGTTAGGGTTAGTGTTCGGGTTAGGGTTAGGGTTCGGGTTAAGTTTAGGGTTAGGTTTCGGGTTCGTGTTAGGGTTAGGGTTAGGGTTCGTGTTCGGGGTCGGGTTCGGGTTAGGGTTAGGGTTCGAGTTAGTGTTCGGGTTAGTGTTTGGGTTAGAGTTAGGGTTAGGGTTAGGGTTCGGGTTCGGGTTAGGGTTAGGTTAGGGTTTGGGTTAGGGTTAGGGTTAGGGTTAGGGTTCGGGTTAGGGTTCGGGTTAGGGGTAGGGTTAGGATTCAGGTTAGGATTAGGGTTAGGGTTCGGGTTAGGGTTAGGGTTAGGTTTCGGGTTAGGGTTAGGTTTAGTGTTCGGGTTAGTGTTAGGGTTAGTGTTTGGGTAAGGGTTAGGGTTCGGGTTCGGGTTATGGTTAGGGTTCGGGTTCGGGTTAGATTTAGGGTTCGGACTAGGGTTAGGGTTAGGGTTCGGGTTAGGGTTAGGGTTAGGGTTAGGGTTAGGGTTCGTGTTAGGGTTCGGGTTAGGGGTCGGGTTAGGGTTAGGGTTAGGGTTCAGGTTAGGGTTAGGTTTAGGGTTAGGGTCGGGTTAAGGTTAGGGTTCGGTTAGGGTTAGGGTTCGGGTTCGGGTTAGGGTTAGGGTTGGGGTTCAGTTTAGGGTTCGGGTTAGGGTTCGGGTTAGGGTTAGGTTTAGGTTTAGGGTCCGGGTTCGGGGTTAGGGTTAGTGTTAGGGTCCGGGTTAGGGTTAGGGTTCGGGTTAGGGTTAGGGTCGTGTTAGGGTTAGGGTTAGGGTTCGGGTTCGTGTTCGGGTTCGGGTTTGGTTAGGGTTCGTGTTAGGGTTCGGGTTAGAGTTTGGGTTAGAGTTAGGGTTAGGGTTAGGGTTCGGGTTCGGGTTATTGTTCGGGTTCGGTTCAGGGTTCGGGTTAGGGTTAAGGTTAGGGTTAGGGTTCGGGTTAGGGTTAGGGTTCGGGTTCGGGTTAGGGTTAGGTTTCGGGTTAGGGTTAGGTTTAGGGGTTAGGGTTAGGGTTGAGTTAGAGTTCGGGTTAGGGTTCGGGTTAGGATTAGGGTTAGGGTTCAGTTTAGGGTTCGAGTTAGGTTTAGTGTTAGGTTTAGCTTTAGGGTTCGGTTTCGGGTTAGGGTTAGGGTTCTGGTTAGGTTTAGGGTTCGGGTTAGGGTTAGGGGTTAGGTTTAGGGTTAGGGTTAGGGTTCGGGTTAGGGTTAGGGTTAGGGTTAGGGTTAGGGTTAGGTTTCGGGTTAGGGTTAGGGTTAGGGTTAGGTTTCGGGTTAGGGTTAGGGTTAGTGTTCGGGTTAGGGTTAGGGTTAGGGTTAGGGTTAGGTTTTAGGGTTAGGGTAAGGGTTAGGGTTAGGGTTAGGGTTAGGGGTTAGTGTTAGGGTTAGGGTTAGGGTTCGTGTTAGCGTTAGGGTTAGGATTGGGGTTAGGTTAGGTTTAGGGTTAGGGTTAGGGTTCGGGTTAGGGTTAGGTTTAGGGTTAGGTTTCGGGTTAGGGTTAGGGTTCGGGTTCGGTTTCGGGATAGGGTTAGGGTTAGGGTTAGGGTTAGGGTTAGATTTAGGGTTAGGGTTCTGGTTAGGGTTAGGGTTAGGTTGGGTTAGGGTTAGGGTTAGGGTTAGGGTTCGGGTTAGGGTTCGGGTTAGGGTTAGGGTTAGGATTCGTGTTAGGGTTAGGGTTAGGGTTCGGGTTAGTGTTAGGGTTTGGGTTAGGGTTAGGTTTAGGTTTCGGGTTAGGGTTAGGGTTAGGCTTCGGGTTAGGGTTAGGGTTCGGGTTCGGGTTATGGTTAGGTTTCGGGTTCGGGTTAGGGTTCGGGTTTGGGTTAGTGTTCGGGCTAGGGTTAGGTTTAGGGTTAGGGATCGGGTTAGGGTTAGGGTTCGGGTTCGGGTTTGGGTTAGGGTTAGGGTTCGGGTTAGGGTTAGGTTTCGGGTTAGGGTTAGGGTTAGGGTTCGGGTTAGGGTTAGGGTTAGGGTTCGGGTTACGGTTAGGGTTCGGGTTAGGGTTAGGGTTCGGGTTAGGTTTAGGGTTAGGTTTCGGGTAGGTTTAGGGTTCGGGTAAGGGTTAGGGTTAGGGTTAGGTTTTGGGTTAGGGTTAGGGTTCGGGTTAGGGTGGGTTCGGTTTAGTTTTCGGGTTAGGGTTAGGGTTCGGGTTCGGGTTAGGGTTAGGATTCGGGTTAGGTTTAGGGTTAGGGTTCGGGTTAGAGTTAGGGTTCGGACTAGGGTTAGGATTAGGGTTCGGGTTAGGGTTAGGGTTAGGGTTAGGGTTCGTGTTAGGGTTCGGGTTAGGGGTCGGGTTAGTGTTAGGGTTAGGGTTCAGGTTAGGGTTAGGTTTAGGGTTAGGGTCGGGTTAAGGTTAGGGTTCGGGTTAGGGTTAGGGTTCGGGTTCGGGTTCGGGTTAGGGTTAGGGTTGGGGTTCGGGTTAGGGTTCGGGTTAGGGTTCGGGTTAGGGTTAGGTTTAGGTTTAGGGTCCGGGTTCGGGGTTAGGGTTAGTGTTAGGGTACGGGTTACGGTTAGGTTTCGGGTTAGGGTTAGGGTTCGTGTTAGGGTTAGGGTTCGGGTTCGTGTTCGGGTTCGGGTTAGGGTTAGGGTTCGTGTTAGGGTTCGGGTTAGTGTTTGGGTTAGAGTTAGGGTTAGGGTTAGGTTTCGGGTTCGGGTTATTGTTCGGGTTCGGTTTAGGGTTCGGGTTAGGGTTAAGGTTAGGTTTAGGGTTCGGGTTAGGGTTAGGGTTCGGGTTCGGGTTAGGGTTAGGTTTCCGGTTAGGGTTAGGTTTAGGGGTTAGGGTTAGGGTTGAGTTAGAGTTCGGGTTAGGGTTCGGGTTAGGGTTAGGGTTCGGGTTAGGTTTCGGGTTAGGGTTAGGTTTAGGATTCGTGTTAGGGTTAGGGTTAAGGTTCGGGTTAGTGTTAGGGTTCGGGTTAGGTTTAGGTTTAGGTTTCGGGTTAGGGTTAGGGTTAGGCTTCGGGTTAGGGTTAGGGTTCGGGTTCAGGTTATAGTTAGGTATCGGGTTCGGGTTAGGGTTCGGGTTTGGGTTAGGGTTCGGGCTAGGGTTAGGTTTAGGGTTAGGGATCGGGTTAGGGTTAGGGTTCGGGTTCGGGTTAGGGTTAGGGTTCGGGTTAGGGTTAGGTTTCGGGTTAGGGTTAGGGTTAGGGTTAGGGTTCGGGTTAGGGTTAGGGTTAGGGTTCGGGTTACGGTTAGGGTTCGGGTTAGGGATAGGGTTAGGGTTCGGGTTCGGGTTTGGGTTATGGTTAGGGTTAGGGTTATGGTTAGGGATCGGGTTCGGGTTAGGGTTAGGGTGCGTGTTAGGTTTAGGGTTATGGTTAGGGTTCGGGTACGGGTTAGGGTAAGGGTTCGTGTTAGGGTTTGGTTTCGGGTTAGGTTTAGGTTTAGGGTTCGGGTTAGGGTTCGGGTTCGGGTTAGGGTTAGGGTTAGGGTGCGGGTTAGGGTTAGGGTTTGGGTTCGCGTTAGGGTTAGGGTTAGGGTTAGGGTTAGGTTTAAGGTTCGGGTTCGGGTTAGGGTTAGGGGTTAGGGTTCGGGTTCGGGTAAGGGTTAGGGTTAGGGTTCGGGTTAGGGTTCGAGTCAGGGTTAGGGTTAGGTTTCGGGTTAGGGTTAGGGTTAGGGTTCGGGTTAGGGTTCGAGTCAGGGTTAGGGTTAGGTTTCGGGTTAGGGTTCGGTTTAGGGTTCGGGTTAGGGTTAGGGTTAGGGTTATGGATAGGGTTCGGGTTAGGGTTAAGGTTCGGGTTAGGGTTAGGGATCGGGTTAGGGTTCGGGTTAGGGTTCGGGTTAGGGTTAGGGATCAGGTTAGGGTTGGGTTCGGGTTAGGTTTCGGGTTAGGGTTAGGGTTCGGGTTCGGGTTAGGGTTCGGGTCGGGTTAGGGTTAGGGTTCGTGTTAGGGTTAGGTTTAGGGTTCGGGTTAGGGTTAGGGTTCGGGCTAGGGTTAGGGTTAAGGTTCGGGTTAGGGTTAGGGTTAGGGTTAGGGTTCGTGTTAGGGTTCGGTTTAGGGGTCGGTTTAGGGTTAGGGTTAGGTTTCGTGTTAGGGTTAGGGTTAGGGTTAGGGTCGGGTTAGGGTTAGGGTTCGGCTAGGGTTAGGGTTCGGGTTCGGGTTAGGGTTAGGGTTGGGGATCGGGTTAGGGTTCGGGTTAGGGTTCGGGTTAGGGTTAGGTTTAGGGTTAGGGTCCGGTTTCGGGGTTAGGTTTAGGGTTAGGTTTCGGGTTAGGGTTAGGGTTCGGGTTAGGGTTAGGGTTAGGTTTCGGGTTCGTGTTAGGGTTAGGGTTAGGGTTCGTGTTCGGGGTCGGGTTCGGTTTAGGGTTAGGGTTCGAGTTAGGGTTCGGGTTAGTGTTTGGGTTAGAGTTAGGGTTAGGGTTAGGGTTCGGGTTCGGGTTATTGTTCGGGTTCGGGTTAGGGTTCGGGTTAGTGTTAGGGTTAGGGTTAGGGTTCGGGTTAGGGTTAGGGTTTGGTTTCGGTTTAGGGTTAGGTTTTGGGTTAGGGTTAGAGTTAGGGGTTAGGGTTAGGGTCGAGTTAGAGTTCGGGTTAGGGAACGGGTTAGGGTTAGGGTTAGGTTTCGGGTTCGGGTTAGGGTTCAAGTTAGGGTTAAGGTTAGGGTTAGGGTTAGGGTTTGGGTTAGGGTTAGGTTTAGGGTTCGGGTTAGGTTTAGGGTTCGGGTTAGGTTTAGGGGTTATGGTTAGGGTTATGGTTAGGGTTAGGGTTCGGGTTAGGTTAGGGTTAGGGTTAGGGTTAGGGTTCGGGTTAGGGTTAGGGTTAGTGTTAGGGTTAGGGTTAGGGTCAGGGTTAGGGTTAGGGTTAGGTTTTAGGGTTAGGGTTAGGGTTAGGGTTAGGGTTAGGGGTTAGGGTTAGGATTAGGGTTAGTGTTAGGGTTAGGGTTCGGGTTAGCGTTAGGGTTCGGATTAGGTTTAGGGTTAGGTTTAGGGTTAGGGTTAGGGTTCGGGTTAGGGTTAGGGTTAGGGTTAGGGTTCGGGTTCGTTTTAGGGTTAGGGTTCGGGTTCGGGATAGGGTTAGGGTTAGGGTTAGGGTTAGGGTTAGGGTTCGGGTTAGGGTTAGGTTAGGGTTTGGGTTAGGGTTGGGATTAGGGTTAGGGTTCGGGTTAGGGTTCGGGTTAGGGTTAGGGTTAGGATTTGGGTTAGGATTAGGGTTAGGGTTCGGGTTAGGGTTAGGGTTAGGTTTCGGGTTAGGGTTAGGTTTAGTGTTCGGGTTCGGGTTATGGTTAGGGTTTGGGTTACGGTTAGGGTTCGGGTTCGGGTTATGGTTAGGGTTCGGTTTCGGGTTAGGGTTCGGGTTTTGGTTAGGGTTCGGGTTAGGGTTAGGTTTAGGGTTAGGGTTCAGTTTAGGGTTAGGGTTCGGGTTCGGGTTCGGGTTAGGGTTAGGGTTCGGGTTAGGGTTAGGTTTCGGGTTAGGGTTAGGGTTAGGGTTCGGGTTAGGGTTAGGGTTAGGGTTCGGGTTATGGTTAGGGTTCGGGTTAGGGTTAGGGTTCGGGTTAGGGTTAGGTTTCGGTTAGGGTTAGGGTTTGGGTTAGGGTTAGGGTTCGGGTTAGGGTTAGGGTTCGGGTTCGGGTTAAGGAAAGGGTTAGGGTTCGGGTTCGGGTTAGGGTTAGGTTTAGGGTTAGGGTTAGGGTTCGGATTAGGGTTAGGGGTACGGTTCGCGTTAGGGTTCGGGTTCGGGGTAGGGTTAGGGTTAGGGTTATGGTTAGGGTTCGGGTAAGGGTTAGGGTTCGGGTAAGGGTTAGGGGTTAGGGTTAGGGTTAGGTTTCGGTTTCGGGTTAGGGTTAGGGTTAGGGTTAGGGGTTAGGGTTAGGTTTCGCGTTAGGGTTAGTTTTAGGGTTAGGGTTAGGGTTCGGGTTAGAGTTAGGGTTAGGGTTCGGGTTAGGGTTAGGGTTCGGGTTAGGGTTAGGGTTAGGTTTCGGGTTCGTGTTAGGGTTAGGGTTAGGGTTCGTGTTCGGGGTCGGGTTCGGGTTAGGGTTAGGGTTCGAGTTAGGGTTCGGGTTAGTGTTTGGGTTAGAGTTAGGGTTAGGGTTAGGGTTCGGGTTCGGGTTATTGTTCGGGTTCGGGTTAGGGTTCGGGTTAGTGTTAGGGTTAGGGTTAGTGTTCGGGTTAGGGATAGGGTTTGGTTTCGGTTTAGGGTTAGGTTTCGGGTTAGGGTTAGAGTTAGGGGTTAGGGTTAGGGTCGAGTTAGAGTTCGGGTTAGGGAACGGGTTAGGGTTAGGGTTAGGTTTCGGGTTCGGGTTAGGGTTCAAGTTAGGGTTAAGGTTAGGGTTAGGGTTAGGGTTTGGGTTAGGGTTAGGGTTAGGGTTCGGGTTAGGTTTAGTGTTCGGGTTTGGTTTAGGGGTTATGGTTAGGTTTAGGGTTAGGGTTAGGGTTCGGGTTAGGTTAGGGTTAGGGTTAGGGTTAGGGTTCGGGTTAGGGTTAGGGTTAGTGTTAGGGTTAGGTTTAGGGTCAGGGTTAGGGTTAGGGTTAGGTTTTAGGGTTAGGGTTAGGGTTAGGGTTAGGGTTAGGGGTTAGGGTTAGGGTTAGGGTTAGGGTTAGGGTTAGGGTTAGGGTTCGGGTTAGCGTTAGGGTTCGGATTAGGTTTAGGGTTAGGTTTAGGGTTAGGGTTAGGGTTCGGGTTAGGGTTAGGGTTAGGGTTAGGGTTCGGGTTCGGTTTAGGGTTAGGGTTCGGGTTCGGGATAGGGTTAGGGTTAGGGTTAGGGTTAGGGTTCGGGTTAGGGTTAGGGTTAGGGTTCGGGTTAGGGTTAGGTTAGGGTTTGGGTTAGGGTTAGGGTTAGGGTTCGGGTTAGGGTTCGGGTTAGGGTTAGGGTTAGGATTCGGGTTAGGATTAGGGTTAGGGTTCGGGTTAGGGTTAGGGTTAGGTTTCGGGTTAGGGTTAGGTTTAGTGTTCGGGTTCGGGTTAGGGTTAGGGTTCGGTTTCGGGTTAGGTTTCGGGTTTTGGTTAGGGTTCGGGTTAGGGTTAGGTTTAGGGTTAGGGTTCAGTTTAGGGTTAGGGTTCGGGTTCGGGTTCGGGTTAGGGTTAGGGTTCGGGTTAGGGTTAGGTTTCGGGTTAGGGTTAGGGTTAGGGTTCGGGTTAGGGTTAGGGTTAGTGTTCGGGTTAGGGTTAGGGTTCGGGTTAGGGTTAGGGTTCGGGTTAGGGTTAGGTTTCGGTTAGGGTTAGGGTTTGGGTTAGGGTTAGGATTAGGGTTCGGGTTAGGGTTAGGGTTCGGGTTCGGGTTAAGGAAAGGGTTAGGGTTCGGGTTCGGGTTCGGGTTAGGTTTAGGGTTAGGGTTAGGGTTCGGATTAGGGTTAGGGGTACGGTTCGGGTTAGGGTTCGGGTTCGGGGTAGGGTTAGGGTTAGGGTTATGGTTAGGGTTCGGGTAAGGGTTAGGGTTCGGGTAATGGTTAGGGGTTAGGGTTAGGGTTAGGTTTCGGTTTCGGGTTAGGGTTAGGGTTAGGGTTAGGGGTTAGGGTTAGGTTTCGCGTTAGGGTTAGTATTAGGGTTAGGGTTAGGGTTCGGGTTAGAGTTAGGGTTAGGGTTCGGGTTCAGGTTAGGGTTAGGTTTAGGGTTAGAGTTAGGTTTAGGGTTCGGGTTCGGGTACGGTTAGGTTTCGGTTTAGGGTTAGGGCTAGGGTTCGGGTTAGGGTTAGGGTTAGGGTTCGGGTTAGGGTTCGGGTTAGGTTTAGGGTTACGGTTCGGGTTAGGTTAGGTTTCGGGGTAGGGTTAGGTTTAGGGTTAGGGTTCGGGTTAGGGTTATGGTTCGGTTTAGGGTTGGGCCGGTTAGGTTTCGGGTTAGGGTTAGGGTTTGGGTTCGGGTTAGGTTTAGGGTTCGGGTTAGGTTTAGGGTTAGGGTTCGGGTTAGGGTTAGGGTTCGGGTTAGGGTTAGGGTTAGGGTTCGGGTTAGGGTTAGGGTTAGGGTTAGGTTTAGGGTTCGTGTTAGGGTTCGGGTTCGGGTTAGGGGTCGGGTTAGGGTTAGGGTTAGGGTTCGGGTTAGGGTTAGGGTTCGGGTTCGGGTTAGGTTTAGGGTTCGGGTTAGGGTTAGGGTTAGGGTTCCGGTGAGCGTTAGGTTTAGGTTTAGGGTCCGGGTTCGGGGTTAGGGTTAGTGTTAGGGTACGGGTTACGGTTAGGTTTCGGGTTAGGGTTAGGGTTCGTGTTAGGGTTAGGGTTCGGGTTCGTGTTCGGGTTCGGGTTCGGGTTAGGGTTAGGGTTGGGGTTCGGGTTAGGGTTCGGGTTAGGGTTCGGGTTAGGGTTAGGTTTAGGTTTAGGGTCCGGGTTCGGGGTTAGGGTTAGTGTTAGGGTACGGGTTACGGTTAGGTTTCGGGTTAGGGTTAGGGTTCGTGTTAGGGTTAGGGTTCGGGTTCGTGTTCGGGTTCGGGTTAGGGTTAGGGTTCGTGTTAGGGTTCGGGTTAGTGTTTGGGTTAGAGTTAGGGTTAGGGTTAGGTTTCGGGTTCGGGTTATTGTTCGGGTTCGGTTTAGGGTTCGGGTTAGGGTTAAGGTTAGGTTTAGGGTTCGGGTTAGGGTTAGGGTTCGGGTTCGGGTTAGGGTTAGGTTTCCGGTTAGGGTTAGGTTTAGGGGTTAGGGTTAGGGTTGAGTTAGAGTTCGGGTTAGGGTTCGGGTTAGGGTTAGGGTTCGGGTTAGGTTTCGGGTTAGGGTTAGGTTTAGGATTCGTGTTAGGGTTAGGGTTAAGGTTCGGGTTAGTGTTAGGGTTCGGGTTAGGTTTAGGTTTAGGTTTCGGGTTAGGGTTAGGGTTAGGCTTCGGGTTAGGGTTAGGGTTCGGGTTCAGGTTATAGTTAGGTATCGGGTTCGGGTTAGGGTTCGGGTTTGGGTTAGGGTTCGGGCTAGGGTTAGGTTTAGGGTTAGGGATCGGGTTAGGGTTAGGGTTCGGGTTCGGGTTAGGGTTAGGGTTCGGGTTAGGGTTAGGTTTCGGGTTAGGGTTAGGGTTAGGGTTAGGGTTCGGGTTAGGGTTAGGGTTAGGGTTCGGGTTACGGTTAGGGTTCGGGTTAGGGATAGGGTTAGGGTTCGGGTTCGGGTTTGGGTTATGGTTAGGGTTAGGGTTATGGTTAGGGATCGGGTTCGGGTTAGGGTTAGGGTGCGTGTTAGGTTTAGGGTTATGGTTAGGGTTCGGGTACGGGTTAGGGTAAGGGTTCGTGTTAGGGTTTGGTTTCGGGTTAGGTTTAGGTTTAGGGTTCGGGTTAGGGTTCGGGTTCGGGTTAGGGTTAGGGTTAGGGTGCGGGTTAGGGTTAGGGTTTGGGTTCGCGTTAGGGTTAGGGTTAGGGTTAGGGTTAGGTTTAAGGTTCGGGTTCGGGTTAGGGTTAGGGGTTAGGGTTCGGGTTCGGGTAAGGGTTAGGGTTAGGGTTCGGGTTAGGGTTCGAGTCAGGGTTAGGGTTAGGTTTCGGGTTAGGGTTAGGGTTAGGGTTCGGGTTAGTGTTCGAGTCAGGGTTAGGGTTAGGTTTCGGGTTAGGGTTCGGTTTAGGGTTCGGGTTAGGGTTAGGGTTAGGGTTATGGATAGGGTTCGGGTTAGGGTTAAGGTTCGGGTTAGGGTTAGGGATCGGGTTAGGGTTCGGGTTAGGGTTCGGGTTAGGGTTAGGGATCAGGTTAGGGTTGGGTTCGGGTTAGGTTTCGGGTTAGGGTTAGGGTTCGGGTTCGGGTTAGGGTTCGGGTCGGGTTAGGGTTAGGGTTCGTGTTAGGGTTAGGTTTAGGGTTCGGGTTAGGGTTAGGGTTCGGGCTAGGGTTAGGGTTAAGGTTCGGGTTAGGGTTAGGGTTAGGGTTAGGGTTCGTGTTAGGGTTCGGTTTAGGGGTCGGTTTAGGGTTAGGGTTAGGTTTCGTGTTAGGGTTAGGGTTAGGGTTAGGGTCGGGTTAGGGTTAGGGTTCGGCTAGGGTTAGGGTTCGGGTTCGGGTTAGGGTTAGGGTTGGGGATCGGGTTAGGGTTCGGGTTAGGGTTCGGGTTAGGGTTAGGTTTAGGGTTAGGGTCCGGTTTCGGGGTTAGGTTTAGGGTTAGGTTTCGGGTTAGGGTTAGGGTTCGGGTTAGGGTTAGGGTTAGGTTTCGGGTTCGTGTTAGGGTTAGGGTTAGGGTTCGTGTTCGGGGTCGGGTTCGGTTTAGGGTTAGGGTTCGAGTTAGGGTTCGGGTTAGTGTTTGGGTTAGAGTTAGGGTTAGGGTTAGGGTTCGGGTTCGGGTTATTGTTCGGGTTCGGGTTAGGGTTCGGGTTAGTGTTAGGGTTAGGGTTAGGGTTCGGGTTAGGGTTAGGGTTTGGTTTCGGTTTAGGGTTAGGTTTTGGGTTAGGGTTAGAGTTAGGGGTTAGGGTTAGGGTCGAGTTAGAGTTCGGGTTAGGGAACGGGTTAGGGTTAGGGTTAGGTTTCGGGTTCGGGTTAGGGTTCAAGTTAGGGTTAAGGTTAGGGTTAGGGTTAGGGTTTGGGTTAGGGTTAGGGTTAGGGTTCGGGTTAGGTTTAGGGTTCGGGTTAGGTTTAGGGGTTATGGTTAGGGTTATGGTTAGGGTTAGGGTTCGGGTTAGGTTAGGGTTAGGGTTAGGGTTAGGGTTCGGGTTAGGGTTAGGGTTAGTGTTAGGGTTAGGGTTAGGGTCAGGGTTAGGGTTAGGGTTAGGTTTTAGGGTTAGGGTTAGGGTTAGGGTTAGGGTTAGGGGTTAGGGTTAGGATTAGGGTTAGTGTTAGGGTTAGGGTTCGGGTTAGCGTTAGGGTTCGGATTAGGTTTAGGGTTAGGTTTAGGGTTAGGGTTAGGGTTCGGGTTAGGGTTAGGGTTAGGGTTAGGGTTCGGGTTCGTTTTAGGGTTAGGGTTCGGGTTCGGGATAGGGTTAGGGTTAGGGTTAGGGTTAGGGTTAGGGTTCGGGTTAGGGTTAGGTTAGGGTTTGGGTTAGGGTTGGGATTAGGGTTAGGGTTCGGGTTAGGGTTCGGGTTAGGGTTAGGGTTAGGATTTGGGTTAGGATTAGGGTTAGGGTTCGGGTTAGGGTTAGGGTTAGGTTTCGGGTTAGGGTTAGGTTTAGTGTTCGGGTTCGGGTTATGGTTAGGGTTTGGGTTACGGTTAGGGTTCGGGTTCGGGTTATGGTTAGGGTTCGGTTTCGGGTTAGGGTTCGGGTTTTGGTTAGGGTTCGGGTTAGGGTTAGGTTTAGGGTTAGGGTTCAGTTTAGGGTTAGGGTTCGGGTTCGGGTTCGGGTTAGGGTTAGGGTTCGGGTTAGGGTTAGGTTTCGGGTTAGGGTTAGGGTTAGGGTTCGGGTTAGGGTTAGGGTTAGGGTTCGGGTTATGGTTAGGGTTCGGGTTAGGGTTAGGGTTCGGGTTAGGGTTAGGTTTCGGTTAGGGTTAGGGTTTGGGTTAGGGTTAGGGTTCGGGTTAGGGTTAGGGTTCGGGTTCGGGTTAAGGAAAGGGTTAGGGTTCGGGTTCGGGTTAGGGTTAGGTTTAGGGTTAGGGTTAGGGTTCGGATTAGGGTTAGGGGTACGGTTCGCGTTAGGGTTCGGGTTCGGGGTAGGGTTAGGGTTAGGGTTATGGTTAGGGTTCGGGTAAGGGTTAGGGTTCGGGTAAGGGTTAGGGGTTAGGGTTAGGGTTAGGTTTCGGTTTCGGGTTAGGGTTAGGGTTAGGGTTAGGGGTTAGGGTTAGGTTTCGCGTTAGGGTTAGTTTTAGGGTTAGGGTTAGGGTTCGGGTTAGAGTTAGGGTTAGGGTTCGGGTTAGGGTTAGGGTTCGGGTTAGGGTTAGGGTTAGGTTTCGGGTTCGTGTTAGGGTTAGGGTTAGGGTTCGTGTTCGGGGTCGGGTTCGGGTTAGGGTTAGGGTTCGAGTTAGGGTTCGGGTTAGTGTTTGGGTTAGAGTTAGGGTTAGGGTTAGGGTTCGGGTTCGGGTTATTGTTCGGGTTCGGGTTAGGGTTCGGGTTAGTGTTAGGGTTAGGGTTAGTGTTCGGGTTAGGGATAGGGTTTGGTTTCGGTTTAGGGTTAGGTTTCGGGTTAGGGTTAGAGTTAGGGGTTAGGGTTAGGGTCGAGTTAGAGTTCGGGTTAGGGAACGGGTTAGGGTTAGGGTTAGGTTTCGGGTTCGGGTTAGGGTTCAAGTTAGGGTTAAGGTTAGGGTTAGGGTTAGGGTTTGGGTTAGGGTTAGGGTTAGGGTTCGGGTTAGGTTTAGTGTTCGGGTTTGGTTTAGGGGTTATGGTTAGGTTTAGGGTTAGGGTTAGGGTTCGGGTTAGGTTAGGGTTAGGGTTAGGGTTAGGGTTCGGGTTAGGGTTAGGGTTAGTGTTAGGGTTAGGTTTAGGGTCAGGGTTAGGGTTAGGGTTAGGTTTTAGGGTTAGGGTTAGGGTTAGGGTTAGGGTTAGGGGTTAGGGTTAGGGTTAGGGTTAGGGTTAGGGTTAGGGTTAGGGTTCGGGTTAGCGTTAGGGTTCGGATTAGGTTTAGGGTTAGGTTTAGGGTTAGGGTTAGGGTTCGGGTTAGGGTTAGGGTTAGGGTTAGGGTTCGGGTTCGGTTTAGGGTTAGGGTTCGGGTTCGGGATAGGGTTAGGGTTAGGGTTAGGGTTAGGGTTCGGGTTAGGGTTAGGGTTAGGGTTCGGGTTAGGGTTAGGTTAGGGTTTGGGTTAGGGTTAGGGTTAGGGTTCGGGTTAGGGTTCGGGTTAGGGTTAGGGTTAGGATTCGGGTTAGGATTAGGGTTAGGGTTCGGGTTAGGGTTAGGGTTAGGTTTCGGGTTAGGGTTAGGTTTAGTGTTCGGGTTCGGGTTAGGGTTAGGGTTCGGTTTCGGGTTAGGTTTCGGGTTTTGGTTAGGGTTCGGGTTAGGGTTAGGTTTAGGGTTAGGGTTCAGTTTAGGGTTAGGGTTCGGGTTCGGGTTCGGGTTAGGGTTAGGGTTCGGGTTAGGGTTAGGTTTCGGGTTAGGGTTAGGGTTAGGGTTCGGGTTAGGGTTAGGGTTAGTGTTCGGGTTAGGGTTAGGGTTCGGGTTAGGGTTAGGGTTCGGGTTAGGGTTAGGTTTCGGTTAGGGTTAGGGTTTGGGTTAGGGTTAGGATTAGGTTTCGGGTTAGGGTTAGGGTTCGGGTTCGGGTTAAGGAAAGGGTTAGGGTTCGGGTTCGGGTTCGGGTTAGGTTTAGGGTTAGGGTTAGGGTTCGGATTAGGGTTAGGGGTACGGTTCGGGTTAGGGTTCGGGTTCGGGGTAGGGTTAGGGTTAGGGTTATGGTTAGGGTTCGGGTAAGGGTTAGGGTTCGGGTAATGGTTAGGGGTTAGGGTTAGGGTTAGGTTTCGGTTTCGGGTTAGGGTTAGGGTTAGGGTTAGGGGTTAGGGTTAGGTTTCGCGTTAGGGTTAGTATTAGGGTTAGGGTTAGGGTTCGGGTTAGAGTTAGGGTTAGGGTTCGGGTTCAGGTTAGGGTTAGGTTTAGGGTTAGAGTTAGGTTTAGGGTTCGGGTTCGGGTACGGTTAGGTTTCGGTTTAGGGTTAGGGCTAGGGTTCGGGTTAGGGTTAGGGTTAGGGTTCGGGTTAGGGTTCGGGTTAGGTTTAGGGTTACGGTTCGGGTTAGGTTAGGTTTCGGGGTAGGGTTAGGTTTAGGGTTAGGGTTCGGGTTAGGGTTATGGTTCGGTTTAGGGTTGGGCCGGTTAGGTTTCGGGTTAGGGTTAGGGTTTGGGTTCGGGTTAGGTTTAGGGTTCGGGTTAGGTTTAGGGTTAGGGTTCGGGTTAGGGTTAGGGTTCGGGTTAGGGTTAGGGTTAGGGTTCGGGTTAGGGTTAGGGTTAGGGTTAGGTTTAGGGTTCGTGTTAGGGTTCGGGTTCGGGTTAGGGGTCGGGTTAGGGTTAGGGTTAGGGTTCGGGTTAGGGTTAGGGTTCGGGTTCGGGTTAGGTTTAGGGTTCGGGTTAGGGTTAGGGTTAGGGTTCCGGTGAGCGTTAGGTTTAGGTTTCGGGTTAGGGTTAGGGTTAGGGTTAGGATTAGGGTTAGGGTTAGGGTTCGGGTTAGGGTTCGGGTTAGGGTTAGGGTTAGGGTTCGGGTTAGGGTTAGGGTTAGGGTTCGGGTTAGGTTTCGGGTTAGGGTTAGGGTTAGATTTCGGGTTAGGGTTAAGGTTAGGGTTCGGTTTAGGGTTCGGGTTAGGGTTCGGGTTAGGGTTAGGGTTAGGGTTAGGTTTAGGGTTCGGGTAAGGGTTACGGTTCGGTTTAGGTTTTGGGTTAGGGTTAGGGTTCGGGCGAGTGTTCGGTTTATGTTTCGGGTTAGAGTTAGGGTTCGGTTTAGGGTTAGGGTTAGGGTTAGGGTTAGGGTTCGGGTTAGGGTTAGGGTTCGGTTTCGTGTTAGGTTTAGGGTTAGGGTTCGGGTTAGGTTTCGGGTTCGGGTTAGGGGTTAGTGTTTAGGTTAGGGTTAGGATTAGGGTTTGGGTTAGGGTTCGGTTTAGGGTTAGGGTTAGGGTTCGGTTTCGGGTTAGGGTTAGGGTTAGGGTTAGGTTTCGGGTAGGGTTAGGGTTCGGGTTAGGAGTAGGGTTCGGGTTAGGGTTAGGGTTCGGGTTCGGGTTAGGGTAAGGGT
>JAVLSZ010000034.1:1737500-1910000 GCA_032313775.1 Urocyon cinereoargenteus
CGTCCCATGACCTTTGACCCACATGACCCGTGAGGATGTTCGTAACTTCATCTGGAGGCAGTGTGGAACTGGGAAGGACCGTGTGTCAGCTCATCTCACAGAAGGAAGTTCCCCCACACAGACAGCTTTCAACTAGCTACTCAGGTTTGGATGTTAGTATGTAGCTGCCATCCGAGGCAGGAATGGCTCAGAAGTCGCTGGATTGTGCTAAGAGACACTTGCCTCTCAGAAACACTGAATCCCGCATCGGGCGAAATCCTTTGGAAACCAAGCGTACAGGCGTTCAGCATGTGGGAGCTGCGAGCCATAAGCTCAATCCAAAGGCGTGTGCATGCTCTGGAGGAAGCTTTCCGCCTGGCGCGAAAGTGACAAGACAGACACTAGGTTCTCATTCCGCAACTATCCCGCATACAACGAAAAGCTGTGGAAGCGGACCCTTACAGGCAGCCAGGAGGAGGGAGGTATGGACCATAAGCACAACTCTCAGAAGTGTGTATGTCTGGGAGGCAGATGGCTGCTACACACTCCTACATGGGAGTTCCAAGCTAGCTGCACTCTAACTGAAGAAGGCCGTTGGAAATCGCTGGATTCAACTCAGGTACACCTGGGTACAGGCTTGACCCTTCCACATGCTTTTCTCACCACCTCTCCCTGCAACTAACCTAAGGATGTTAGCAGCCACGTCTACGGGCAGGCAGCATGCGGGAGGGTCCCGCCCTGAGCTCAGTTCTGCAAAGGGAGCACGCTTCAAAGCCAGCTTTCTCCTAGCTGCCTTCTTAGAGCCGTGAGAAGCTAGCAGAATTGCAACTTAGGACGTTCCATGAATACCTCTCTAGTGCCCTGGAGACACAGCCGTTGAAGCCAGCAGGATGCCCCTGGCGTCCCATGACCTTTGACCCACATGACCTGAGAGGATGTTCGTAACTCCATCTGGAGGCAGTGTGGAACTGGGAAGGACCGTGTGTCAGCTCATCTCACAGAAGGAAGTTCCCCCACACAGACAGCTTTCAACTAGCTACTCAGGTTTGGATGTTAGTATGTAGCTGCCATCCGAGGCAGGAATGGCTCAGAAGTCGCTGGATTGTGCTAAGAGACACTTGCCTCTCAGAAACACTGAATCCCGCATCGGGCGAAATCCTTTGGAAACCAAGCGTACAGGCATTCAGCATGTGGGAGCTGCGAGCCATAAGCTCAATCCAAAGGCGTGTGCATGCTCTGGAGGAAGCTTTCAACCTGGCGCGAAAGTGACAAGGCAGACACAAGGTTCTCATTCCGCAACTATCCCGCATACAACGAAAAGCTGTGGAAGCGGACCCTTACAGGCAGCCAGGAGGAGGGAGCTATGGACCATAAGCACAACTCTCAGAAGTGTGTATGTCTGGGAGGCAGATGGCTGCTACACACTCCTACATGGGAGTTCCAAGCTAGCTGCACTCTAACTGAAGAAGGCCGTTGGAAATCGCTGGATTCAACTCAGGTACACCTGGGTACAGGCTTGACACTTCCACATGCTTTTCTCACCACCTCTCCCTGCAACTAACCTAAGGATGTTAGCAGCCACGTCTACGGGCAGGCAGCATGTGGGAGGGTCCCGCCCTGAGCTCAGCTCTCCAAAGGGAGCACGCTTCAAAGCCAGCTTTCTCCTAGCTGCCTTCTTAAGGCCGTGAGAAGCTAGCAGAATTGCAACTTAGGACGTTCCATGAATACCGCTCCAGTGCCCCGGAGACACAGCCGTTGAAGCCAGCAGGTTGCCCCTGGCGTCCCATGACCTTTGACCCACATGACCCGTGAGGATGTTCGTAACTCCATCTGGAGGCAGTGTGGAACTGGGAAGGACCGTGTGTCAGCTCATCTCACAGAAGGAAGTTCCCCCACACAGACAGCTTTCAACTAGCTACTCAGGTTTGGATGTTAGTATGTAGCTGCCATCCGAGGCAGGAATGGCTCAGAAGTCGCTGGATTGTGCTAAGAGACACTTGCCTCTCAGAAACACTGAATCCCGCATCGGGCGAAATCCTTTGGAAACCAAGCGTACAGGCGTTCAGCATGTGGGAGCTGCGAGCCATAAGCTCAATCCAAAGGCGTGTGCATGCTCTGGAGGAAGCTTTCCGCCTGGCGCGAAAGTGACAAGGCAGACACTAGGTTCTCATTCCGCAACTATCCCGCATACAACGAAAAGCTGTGGAAGCGGACCCTTACAGGCAGCCAGGAGGAGGGAGGTATGGACCATAAGCACAACTCTCAGAAGTGTGTATGTCTGGGAGGCAGATGGCTGCTACACACTCCTACATTGGAGTTCCAAGCTAGGTGCACTCTAACTGAAGAAGGCCGTTGGAAATCGCTGGATTCAACTCAGGTACACCTGGGTACAGGCTTGACCCTTCCACATGCTTTTCTCACCACCTCTCCCTGCAACTAACCTAAGGATGTTAGCAGCCACGTCTACGGGCAGGCAGCATGCGGGAGGGTCCCGCCCTGAGCTCAGCTCTCCAAACGGAGCACACTTCAAAGCCAGCTTTCTCCTAGCTGCCTTCTTAGAGCCGTGAGAAGCCAGCAGAATTGCAACTTAGGACGTTCCATGAATACCGCTCTAGTGCCCCGGAGACACAGCCGTTGAAGGCAGCAGGTTGCCCCTGGCGTCCCATGACCTTTGACCCACATGACCCGTGAGGATGTTCGTAACTTCATCTGGAGGCAGTGTGGAACTGGGAAGGACCGTGTGTCAGCTCATCTCAGAGAAGGAAGTTCCCCCACACAGACAGCTTTCAACTAGCTACTCAGGATTGGATGTTAGTATGTAGCTGCCATCCGAAGCAGGAATGGCTCAGAAGTCGCTGGATTGTGCTAAGAGACACTTGCCTCTCAGAAACACTGAATCCCGCATCGGGCGAAATCCTTTGGAAACCAAGCGTACAGGCGTTCAGCATGTGGGAGCTGCGAGCCATAAGCTCAATCCATAGGCGTGTGCATGCTCTGGAGGAAGCTTTCCGCCTGGCGCGAAAGTGACAAGGCAGACACTAGGTTCTCATTCCGCAACTATCCCGCATACAACGAAAAGCTGTGGAAGCGGACCCTTACAGGCAGCCAGGAGGAGGGAGGTATGGACCATAAGCACAACTCTCAGAAGTGTGTATGTCTGGGAGGCAGATGGCTGCTACACACTCCTACATGGGAGTTCCAAGCTAGCTGCACTCTAACTGAAGAAGGCCGTTGGAAATCGCTGGATTCAACTCAGGTACACCTGGGTACAGGCTTGACCCTTCCACATGCTTTTCTCACCACCTCTCCCTGCAACTAACCTAAGGATGTTAGCAGCCACGTCTACGGGCAGGCAGCATGCGGGAGGGTCCCGCCCTGAGCTCAGCTCTCCAAAGGGAGCACGCTTCAAAGCCAGCTTTCTCCTAGCTGCCTTCTTAGAGCCGTGAGAAGCCAGCAGAATTGCAACTTAGGACGTTCCATGAATACCGCTCTAGTGCCCCGGAGACACAGCCGTTGAAGCCAGCAGGTTGCCCCTGGCGTCCCATGACCTTTGACCCACATGACCCGTGAGGATGTTCGTAACTCCATCTGGAGGCAGTGTGGAACTGGGAAGGACCGTGTGTCAGCTCATCTCACAGAAGGAAGTTCCCCCACACAGACAGCTTTCAACTAGCTACTCAGGTTTGGATGTTAGTATGTAGCTGCCATCCGAGGCAGGAATGGCTCAGAAGTCGCTGGATTGTGCTAAGAGACACTTGCCTCTCAGAAACACTGAATCCCGCATCGGGCGAAATCCTTTGGAAACCAAGCGTACAGGCGTTCAGCATGTGGGAGCTGCGAGCCATAAGCTCAATCCAAAGGCGTGTGCATGCTCTGGAGGAAGCTTTCCGCCTGGTGCAAAAGTGACAAGGCAGACACTAGGTTCTCATTCCGCAACTATCCCGCATACAACGAAAAGCTGTTTAAGCGGACCCTTACAGGCAGCCAGGAGGAGGGAGGTATGGACCATAAGCACAACTCTCAGAAGTGTGTATGTCTGGGAGGCAGATGGCTGCTACACACTCCTACATGGGAGTTCCAAGCTAGCAGCACTCTAACTGAAGAAGGCCGTTGGAAATCGCTGGATTCAACTCAGGTACACCTGGGTACAGGCTTGACCCTTCCACATGCTTTTCTCACCACCTCTCCCTGCAACTAACCTAAGGATGTTAGCAGCCACGTCTACGGGCAGGCAGCATGCGGGAGGGTCCCGTCCTGAGCTCAGCTCTCCAAAGGGAGCACGCTTCAAAGCCAGCTTTCTCCTAGCTGCCTTCTTAGAGCCGTGAGAAGCCAGCAGAATTGCAACTTAGGACGTTCCATGAATACCTCTCTAGTGCCCTGGAGACACAGCCGTTGAAGCCAGCAGGTTGCCCCTGGCGTCCCATGACCTTTGACCCACATGACCCGTGAGGATGTTCGTAACTCCATCTGGAGGCAGTGTGGAACTGGGAAGGACCGTGTGTCAGCTCATCTCACAGAAGGAAGTTCCCCCACACAGACAGCTTTCAACTAGCTACTCAGGATTGGATGTTAGTATGTAGCTGCCATCCGAGGCAGGAATGGCTCAGAAGTCGCTGGATTGTGCTAAGAGACACTTGCCTCTCAGAAACACTGAATCCCGCATCGGGCGAAATCCTTTGGAAACCAAGCGTACAGGCGTTCAGCATGTGGGAGCTGCGAGCCATAAGCTCAATCCAAAGGCGTGTGCATGCTCTGGAGGAAGCTTTCCGCCTGGCGCGAAAGTGACAAGGCAGACACTAGGTTCTCATTCCGCAACTATCCCGCATACAACGAAAAGCTGTGGAAGCGGACCCTTACAGGCAGCCAGGAGGAGGGAGGTATGGACCATAAGCACAACTCTCAGAAGTGTGTATGTCTGGGAGGCAGATGGCTGCTACACACTCCTACATGGGAGTTCCAAGCTAGCTGCACTCTAACTGAAGAAGGCCGTTGGAAATCGCTGGATTCAACTCAGGTACACCTGGGTACAGGCTTGACCCTTCCACATGCTTTTCTCACCACCTCTCCCTGCAACTAACCTAAGGATGTTAGCAGCCACGTCTACGGGCAGGCAGCATGCGGGAGGGTCCCGCCCTGAGCTCAGCTCTCCAAAGGGAGCACGCTTCAAAGCCAGCTTTCTCCTAGCTGCCTTCTTAGAGCCGTGAGAAGCCAGCAGAATTGCAACTTAGGACGTTCCATGAATACCGCTCTAGTGCCCTGGAGACACAGCCATTGAAGCCAGCAGGTTGCCCCTGGCGTCCCATGACCTTTGACCCACATGACCCGTGAGGATGTTCGTAACTCCATCTGGAGGCAGTGTGGAACTGGGAAGGACCGTGTGTCAGCTCATCTCACAGAAGGAAGTTCCCCCACACAGACAGCTTTCAACTAGCTACTCAGGATTGGATGTTAGTGTGTAGCTGCCATCCGAGGCAGGAATGGCTCAGAAGTCGCTGGATTGTGCTAAGAGACACTTGCCTCTCAGAAACACTGAATCCCGCATCGGGCGAAATCCTTTGGAAACCAAGCGTACAGGCGTTCAGCATGTGGGAGCTGCGAGCCATAAGCTCAATCCAAAGGCGTGTGCATGCTCTGGAGGAAGCTTTCCGCCTGGCGCGAAAGTGACAAGGCAGACACTAGGTTCTCATTCCGCAACTATCCCGCATACAACGAAAAGCTGTGGAAGCGGACCCTTACAGGCAGCCAGGAGGAGGGAGGTATGGACCATAAGCACAACTCTCAGAAGTGTGTATGTCTGGGAGGCAGATGGCTGCTACACACTCCTACATGGGAGTTCCAAGCTAGCTGCACTCTAACTGAAGAAGGCCGTTGGAAATCGCTGGATTCAACTCAGGTACACCTGGGTACAGGCTTGACCCTTCCACATGCTTTTCTCACCACCTCTCCCTGCAACTAACCTAAGGATGTTAGCAGCCACGTCTACGGGCAGGCAGCATGCGGGAGGGTCCCGCCCTGAGCTCAGCTCTCCAAAGGGAGCACGCTTCAAAGCCAGCTTTCTCCTAGCTGCCTTCTTAGAGCCGTGAGAAGCCAGCAGAATTGCAATTTAGGACGTTCCATGATACCGCTCTAGTGCCCCGGAGACACAGCCGTTGAAGGCCGCAGGTTGCCCCTGGCGTCCCATGACCTTTGACCCACATGACCCGTGAGGATGTTCGTAACTTCATCTGGAGGCAGTGTGGAACTGGGAAGGACCGTGTGTCAGCTCATCTCACAGAAGGAAGTTCCCCCACACAGACAGCTTTCAACTAGCTACTCAGGTTTGGATGTCAGTATGTAGCTGCCATCCGAGGCAGGAATGGCTCAGAAGTCACTGGATTGTGCTAAGAGACACTTGCCTCTCAGAAACACTGAATCCCGCATCGGGCGAAATCCTTTGGAAACCAAGCGTACAGGCGTTCAGCATGTGGGAGCTGCGAGCCGTAAGCTCAATCCAAAGGCGTGTGCATGCTCTGGAGGAAGCTTTCCGCCTGGCGCGAAAGTGACAAGGCAGACACTAGGTTCTCATTCCGCAACTATCCCGCATACAACGAAAAGCTGTGGAAGCGGACCCTTACAGGCAGCCAGGAGGAGGGAGGTATGGACCATAAGCACAACTCTCAGAAGTGTGTATGTCTGGGAGGCAGATGGCTGCTACACACTCCTACATGGGAGTTCCAAGCTAGCTGCACTCTAACTGAAGAAGGCCGTTGGAAATCGCTGGATTCAACTCAGGTACACCTGGGTACAGGCTTGACCCTTCCACATGCTTTTCTCACCACCTCTCCCTGCAACTAACCTAAGGATGTTAGCAGCCACGTCTACGGGCAGGCAGCATGCGGGAGGGTCTCGCCCTGAGCTCAGCTCTCCAAAGGGAGCACGCTTCAAAGCCAGCTTTCTCCTAGCTGCCTTCTTAGAGCCGTGAGAAGCCAGCAGAATTGCAACTTAGGACGTTCCATGAATACCGCTCTAGTGCCCTGGAGACACAGCCGTTGAAGCCAGCAGGTTGCCCCTGGCGTCCCATGACCTTTGACCCACATGACCCGTGAGGATGTTCGTAACTCCATCTGGAGGCAGTGTGGAACTGGGAAGGACCGTGTGTCAGCTCATCTCACAGAAGGAAGTTCCCCCACACAGACAGGTTTCAACTAGCTACTCAGGTTTGGATGTTAGTATGTAGCTGCCATCCGAGGCAGGAATGGCTCAGAAGTCGCTGGATTGTGCTAAGAGACACTTGCCTCTCAGAAACACTGAATCCCGCATCGGGGGAAATCCTTTGGAAACCAAGCGTACAGGCGTTCAGCATGTGGGAGCTGCGAGCCATAAGCTCAATCCAAAGGCGTGTGCATGCTCTGGAGGAAGCTTTCCGCCTGGCGCGAAAGTGACAAGGCAGACACTAGGTTCTCATTCCGCAACTATCCCGCATACAACGAAAAGCTGTGGAAGCGGACCCTTACAGGCAGCCAGGAGGAGGGAGGTATGGACCATAAGCACAACTCTCAGAAGTGTGTATGTCTGGGAGGCAGATGGCTGCTACACACTCCTACATGGGAGTTCCAAGCTAGCTGCACTCTAACTGAAGAAGGCCGTTGGAAATCGCTGGATTCAACTCAGGTACACCTGGGTACAGGCTTGACCCTTCCACATGCTTTTCTCACCACCTCTCCCTGCAACTAACCTAAGGATGTTAGCAGCCACGTCTACGGGCAGGCAGCATGCGGGAGGGTCCCGCCCTGAGCTCAGCTCTCCAAAGGGAGCACGCTTCAAAGCCAGCTTTCTCCTAGCTGCCTTCTTAGAGCCGTGAGAAGCCAGCAGAATTGCAACTTAGGACGTTCCATGAATACCGCTCTAGTGCCCTGGAGACACAGCCGTTGAAGCCAGAAGGTTGCCCCTGGCGTCCCATGACCTTTGACCCACATGACCCGTGAGGATGTTCGTAACTCCATCTGGAGGCAGTGTGGAACTGGGAAGGACCGTGTGTCAGCTCATCTCACAGAAGGAAGTTCCCCCACACAGACAGCTTTCAACTAGCTACTCAGGATTGGATGTTAGTATGTAGCTGCCATCCGAGGCAGGAATGGCTCAGAAGTCGCTGGATTGTGCTAAGAGACACTTGCCTCTCAGAAACACTGAATCCCGCATCGGGCGAAATCCTTTGGAAACCAAGCGTACAGGCGTTCAGCATGTGGGAGCTGCGAGCCATAAGATCAATCCAAAGGCGTGTGCATGCTCTGGAGGAAGCTTCCCAACTGGCGCGAAAGTGACAAGGCAGACACTAGGTTCTCATTCCGCAACTATACCGCATACAACGAAAAGCTGTGGAAGCGGACCCTTACAGGCAGCCAGGAGGAGGGAGGTATGGACCATAAGCACAACTCTCAGAAGTGTGTATGTCTGTGAGGCAGATGGCTGCTACACACTCCTACATGGGAGTTCCAAGCTAGCTGCACTCTAACTGAAGAAGGCCGTTGGAAATCGCTGGATTCAACTCAGGTACACCTGGGTACAGGCTTGACCCTTCCACATGCTTTTCTCACCACCTCTCCCTGCAACTAACCTAAGGATGTTAGCAGCCACGTCTACGGGCAGGCAGCATGTGGGAGGGTCCCGCCCTGAGCTCAGCTCTCCAAAGGGAGCACGCTTCAAAGCCAGCTTTCTCCTAGCTGCCTTCTTAGAGCCGTGAGAAGCTAGCAGAATTGCAACTTAGGACGATCCATGAATAGCGCTCTAGTGCCCCGGAGACACAGCCGTTGAAGCCAGCAGGTTGCCCCTGGCGTCCCATGACCTTTGACCCACATGACCCATGAGGATGTTCGTAACTCCATCTGGAGGCAGTGTGGAACTGGGAAGGACCGTGTGTCAGCTCATCTCACAGAAGGAAGTTCCCCCACACAGACAGCTTTCAACTAGCTACTCAGGTTTGGATGTTAGTATGTAGCTGCCATCCGAGGCAGGAATGGCTCAGAAGTCGCTGGATTGTGCTAAGAGACACTTGCCTCTCAGAAACACTGAATCCCGCATCGGGCGAAATCCTTTGGAAACCAAGCGTACAGGCGTTCAGCATGTGGGAGCTGCGAGCCATAAGCTCAATCCAAAGGCGTGTGCATGCTCTGGAGGAAGCTTTCCGCCTGTCGCGAAAGTGACAAGGCAGACACTAGGTTCTCATTCCGCAACTATCCCGCATACAACGAGAAGCTGTGGAAGCGGACCCTTACAGGCAGCCAGGAGGAGGGAGGTATGGACCATAAACACAACTCTCAGAAGTGTGTATGTCTGGGAGGCAGATGGCTGCTACACTCTCCTACATGGGAGTTCCAAGCTAGCTGCACTCTAACTGAAGAAGGCCGTTGGAAATCGCTGGATTCAACTCAGGTACACCTGGGTACAGGCTTGACCCTTCCACATGCTTTTCTCACCACCTCTCCCTGCAACTAACCTAAGGATGTTAGCAGCCACGTCTACGGGCAGGCAGCATGCGGGAGGGTCCCGCCCTGAGCTCAGCTCTCCAAAGGGAGCACGCTTCAAAGCCAGCTTTCTCCTAGCTGCCTTATTAGAGCCGTGAGAAGCCAGCCGAATTGCAACTTAGGACGTTCCATGAATACCGCTCTAGTGCCCTGGAGACACAGCCGTTGAAGCCAGCAGGTTGCCCCTGGCGTCCCATGACCTTTGACCCACATGACCCGTGAGGATGTTCGTAACTCCATCTGGAGGCAGTGTGGAACTGGGAAGGACCGTGTGTCAGCTCATCTCACAGAAGGAAGTTCCCCCACACAGACAGCTTTCAACTAGCTACTCAGGTTTGGATGTTAGTATGTAGCTGCCATCCGAGGCAGGAATGGCTCAGAAGTCGCTGGATTGTGCTAAGAGACACTTGCCTCTCAGAAACACTGAATCCCGCATCGGGCGAAATCCTTTGGAAACCAAGCGTACAGGCGTTCAGCATGTGGGAGCTGCGAGCCATAAGCTCAATCCAAAGGCGTGTGCATGCTCTGGAGGAAGCTTTCCGCCTGGCGCGAAAGTGACAAGGCAGACACTAGGTTCTCATTCCGCAACTATCCCGCATACAACGAAAAGCTGTGGAAGCGGACCCTTACAGGCAGCCAGGAGGAGGGAGGTATGGACCATAAGCACAACTCTCAGAAGTGTGTATGTCTGGGAGGCAGATGGCTGCTACACACTCCTACATGGGAGTTCCAAGCTAGCTGCACTCTAACTGAAGAAGGCCGTTGGAAATCGCTGGATTCAACTCAGGTACACCTGGGTACAGGCTTGACCCTTCCACATGCTTTTCTCACCACCTCTCCCTGCAACTAACCTAAGGATGTTAGCAGCCACGTCTACGGGCAGGCAGCATGCGGGAGGGTCCCGCCCTGAGCTCAGCTCTCCAAAGGGAGCACGCTTCAAAGCCAGCTTTCTCCTAGCTGCCTTCTTAGAGCCGTGAGAAGCTAGCAGAATTGCAACTTAGGACGTTCCATGAATACCGCTCTAGTGCCCCGGAGACATAGCCGTTGAAGGCAGCAGGTTGCCCCTGGCGTCCCATGACCTTTGACCCACATGACCCGTGAGGATGTTCGTAACTCCATCTGGAGGCAGTGTGGAACTGGGAAGGACCGTGTGTCAGCTCATCTCACAGAAGGAAGTTCCCCCACACAGACAGCTTTCAACTAGCTACTCAGGTTTGGATGTCAGTATGTAGCTGCCATCCGAGGCAGGAAAGGCTCAGAAGTCACTGGATTGTGCTAAGAGACACTTGCCTCTCAGAAACACTGAATCCCGCATCGGGCGAAATCCTTTGGAAACCAAGCGTACAGGCGTTCAGCATGTGGGAGCTGCGAGCCATAAGCTCAATCCAAAGGCATGTGCATGCTCTGGAGGAAGCTTTCCCCCTGGCGCAAAAGTGACAAGGCAGACACTAGGTTCTCATTCCGCAACTATCCCGCATACAACGAAAACCTGTGGAAGCGGACCCTTACAGGCAGCCAGGAGGAGGGAGGTATGGACCATAAGCACAACTCTCAGAAGTGTGTATGTCTGGGAGGCAGATGGCTGCTACACACTCCTACATGGGAGTTCCAAGCTAGCTGCACTCTAACTGAAGAAGGCCGTTGGAAATCGCTGGATTCAACTCAGGTACACCTGGGTACAGGCTTGACCCTTCCACATGCTTTTCTCACCACCTCTCCCTGCAACTAACCTAAGGATGTTAGCAGCCACGTCTACGGGCAGGCAGCATGCGGGAGGGTCCCGCCCTGAGCTCAGCTCTCCAAAGGGAGCACGCTTCAAAGCCAGCTTTCTCCTAGCTGCCTTCTTAGAGCCGTGAGAAGCCAGCAGAATTGCAACTTAGGACGTTCCATGAATACCGCTCTAGTGCCCTGGAGACACAGCCGTTGAAGCCAGAAGGTTGCCCCTGGCGTCCCATGACCTTTGACCCACATGACCCGTGAGGATGTTCGTAACTCCATCTGGAGGCAGTGTGGAACTGGGAAGGACCGTGTGTCAGCTCATCTCACAGAAGGAAGTTCCCCCACACAGACAGCTTTCAACTAGCTACTCAGGATTGGATGTTAGTATGTAGCTGCCATCCGAGGCAGGAATGGCTCAGAAGTCGCTGGATTGTGCTAAGAGACACTTGCCTCTCAGAAACACTGAATCCCGCATCGGGCGAAATCCTTTGGAAACCAAGCGTACAGGCGTTCAGCATGTGGGAGCTGCGAGCCATAAGATCAATCCAAAGGCGTGTGCATGCTCTGGAGGAAGCTTCCCAACTGGCGCGAAAGTGACAAGGCAGACACTAGGTTCTCATTCCGCAACTATACCGCATACAACGAAAAGCTGTGGAAGCGGACCCTTACAGGCAGCCAGGAGGAGGGAGGTATGGACCATAAGCACAACTCTCAGAAGTGTGTATGTCTGGGAGGCAGATGGCTGCTACACACTCCTACATGGGAGTTCCAAGCTAGCTGCACTCTAACTGAAGAAGGCCGTTGGAAATCGCTGGATTCAACTCAGGTACACCTGGGTACAGGCTTGACCCTTCCACATGCTTTTCTCACCACCTCTCCCTGCAACTAACCTAAGGATGTTAGCAGCCACGTCTACGGGCAGGCAGCATGTGGGAGGGTCCCGCCCTGAGCTCAGCTCTCCAAAGGGAGCACGCTTCAAAGCCAGCTTTCTCCTAGCTGCCTTCTTAGAGCCGTGAGAAGCTAGCAGAATTGCAACTTAGGACGATCCATGAATAGCGCTCTAGTGCCCCGGAGACACAGCCGTTGAAGCCAGCAGGTTGCCCCTGGCGTCCCATGACCTTTGACCCACATGACCCCTGAGGATGTTCGTAACTCCATCTGGAGGCAGTGTGGAACTGGGAAGGACCGTGTGTCAGCTCATCTCACAGAAGGAAGTTCCCCCACACAGACAGCTTTCAACTAGCTACTCAGGTTTGGATGTTAGTATGTAGCTGCCATCCGAGGCAGGAATGGCTCAGAAGTCGATGGATTGTGCTAAGAGACACTTGCCTCTCAGAAACACTGAATCCCGCATCGGGCGAAATCCTTTGGAAACCAAGCGTACAGGCGTTCAGCATGTGGGAGCTGCGAGCCATAAGCTCAATCCAAAGGCGTGTGCATGCTCTGGAGGAAGCTTTCCGCCTGTCGTGAAAGTGACAAGGCAGACACTAGGTTCTCATTCCGCAACTATCCCGCATACAAAGAGAAGCTGTGGAAGCGGACCCTTACAGGCAGCCAGGAGGAGGGAGGTATGGACCATAAGCACAACTCTCAGAAGTGTGTATGTCTAGGAGGCAGATGGCTGCTACACTCTCCTACATGGGAGTTCCAAGCTAGCTGCACTCTAACTGAAGAAGGCCGTTGGAAATCGCTGGATTCAACTCAGGTACACCTGGGTACAGGCTTGACCCTTCCACATGCTTTTCTCACCACCTCTCCCTGCAACTAACATAAGGATGTTAGCAGCCACGTCTACGGGCAGGCAGCATGCGGGAGGGTCCCGCCCTGAGCTCAGCTCTCCAAAGGGAGCACGCTTCAAAGCCAGCTTTCTCCTAGCTGCCTTCTTAGAGCCGTGAGAAGCTAGCAGAATTGCAACTTAGGACGTTCCATGAATACCGCTCTAGTGCCCCGGAGACACAGCCGTTGAAGGCAGCAGGTTGCCCCTGGCGTCCCATGACCTTTGACCCACATGACCCGTGAGGATGTTCGTAACTCCATCTGGAGGCAGTGTGGAACTGGGAAGGACCGTGTGTCAGCTCATCTCACAGAAGGAAGTTCCCCCACACAGACAGCTTTCAACTAGCTACTCAGGTTTGGATGTCAGTATGTAGCTGCCATCCGAGGCAGGAATGGCTCAGAAGTCACTGGATTGTGCTAAGAGACACTTGCCTCTCAGAAACACTGAATCCCGCATCGGGCGAAATCCTTTGGAAACCAAGCGTACAGGCGTTCAGCATGTGGGAGCTGCGAGCCATAAGCTCAATCCAAAGGCGTGTGCATGCTCTGGAGGAAGCTTTCCGCCTGGCGCGAAAGTGACAAGGCAGACACTAGGTTCTCATTCCGCAACTATACCGCATACAACGAAAAGCTGTGGAAGCGGACCCTTACAGGCAGCCAGGAGGAGGGAGGTATGGACCATAAGCACAACTCTCAGAAGTGTGTATGTCTGGGAGGCAGATGGCTGCTACACACTCCTACATGGGAGTTCCAAGCTAGCTGCACTCTAACTGAAGAAGGCCATTGGAAATCGCTGGATTCAACTCAGGTACACCTGGGTACAGGCTTGACCCTTCCACATGCTTTTCTCACCACCTCTCCCTGCAACTAACCTAAGGATGTTAGCAGCCACGTCTACGGGCAGGCAGCATGCGGGAGGGACCCACCCTGATCTCAGCTCTCCAAAGGGAGCACGCTTCAAAGCCAGCTTTCTCCTAGCTGCCTTCTTAGAGCCGTGAGAAGCCAGCAGAATTGCAACTTAGGACGTTCCATGAATACCGCTCTAGTGCCCTGGAGACACAGCCGTTGAAGCCAGCAGGTTGCCCCTGGCGTCCCATGACCTTTGACCCACATGACCCGTGAGGATGTTCGTAACTCCATCTGGAGGCAGTGTGGAACTGGGAAGGACCGTGTGTCAGCTCATCTCACAGAAGGAAGTTCCCCCACACAGACAGCTTTCAACTAGCTACTCAGGTTTGGATGTCAGTATGTAGCTGCCATCCGTGGCAGGAATGGCTCAGAAGTCACTGGATTGTGCTAAGAGACACTTGCCTCTCAGAAACACTGAATCCCGCATCGGGCGAAATCCTTTGGAAACCAAGCGTACAGGCGTTCAGCATGTGGGAGCTGCGAGCCATAAGCTCAATCCAATGGCGTGTGCATGCTCTGGAGGAAGCTTTCCGCCTGGCGCAAAAGTGACAAGGCAGACGCTAGGTTCTCATTCCGCAACTATCCCGCATACAACGAAAAGCTGTGGAAGCGGACCCTTACAGGCAGCCAGGAGGAGGGAGGTATGGACCATAAGCACAACCCTCAGAAGGGTGTATGTCTGGGAGGCAGCAACTAACCTAAGGATGTTAGCAGCCACGTCTACGGGCAGGCAGCATGCGGGAGGGTCCCGCCCTGAGCTCAGCTCTCCAAAGGGAGCACGCTTCAAAGCCAGCTTTCTCCTAGCTGCCTTCTTAGAGCCGTGAGAAGCCAGCAGAATTGCAACTTAGGACGTTCCATGAATACCGCTCTAGTGCCCCGGAGACACAGCCGTTGAAGGCAGCAGGTTGCCCCTGGAATCCCATGACTTTGACCCACATGACCAGTGAGGATGTTCGTAACTCCATCTGGAGGCAGTGTGGAACTGGGAAGGACCGTGTGTCAGCTCATCTCACAGAAGGAAGTTCCCCCACACAGACAGCTTTCAACTAGCTACTCAGGTTTGGATGTTAGTATGTAGCTGCCATCCGAAGCAGGAATGGCTCAGAAGTCGCTGGATTGTGCTAAGAGTCACTTGCCTCTCAGAAACACTGAATCCCGCATCGGGCGAAATCCTTTGGAAACCAAGCGTACAGGCGTTCAGCATGTGGGAGCTGCGAGCCATAAGCTCAATCCAAAGGCGTGTGCATGCTCTGGAGGAAGCTTTCCGCCTGGCGCGAAAGTGACAAGGCAGACACTAGGTTCTCATTCCGCAACTATCCCGCATACAACGAAAAGCTGTGGAAGCGGACCCTTACAGGCAGCCAGGAGGAGGGAGGTATGGACCATAAGCACAACTCTCAGAAGTGTGTATGTCTGGGAGGCAGATGGCTGCTACACACTCCTACATGGGAGTTCCAAGCTAGCTGCACTCTAACTGAAGAAGGCCGTTGGAAATCGCTGGATTCAACTCAGGTACACCTGGGTACAGGCTTGACCCTTCCACATGCTTTTCTCACCACCTCTCCCTGCAACTAACCTAAGGATGTTAGCAGCCACGTCTACGGGCAGGCAGCATGCGGGAGGGTCCCGCCCTGAGCTCAGCACTCCAAAGGGAGCATGCTTCAAAGCCAGCTTTCTCCTAGCTGCCTTCTTAGAGCCATGAGAAGCTAGCAGAATTGCAACTTAGGACGTTCCATGAATACCGCTCTAGTGCCCCGGAGACACAGCCGTTGAATCCAGCAGGTTGCCCCTGGAATCCCATGACTTTGACCCACATGACCAGTGAGGATGTTCGTAACTCCATCTGGAGGCAGTGTGGAACTGGGAAGGACCGTGTGTCAGCTCATCTCACAGAAGAAGTTCCCCCACACAGACAGCTTTTAACTAGCTACTCAGGTTTGGATGTTAGTATGTAGCTGCCATCCGAAGCAGGAATGGCTCAGAAGTCGCTGGATTGTGCTAAGAGACACTTGCCTCTCAGAAACACTGAATCCCGCATCGGGCGAAATCCTTTGGAAACCAAGCGTACAGGCGTTCAGCATGTGGGAGCTGCGAGCCATAAGCTCAATCCAAAGGCGTGTGCATGCTCTGGAGGAAGTTTTCCGCCTGGCGCGAAAGTGACAAGGCAGACACTAGGTTCTCATTCCGCAACTATCCCGCATACAACGAAAGCTGTGGAAGCGGACCCTTACAGGCAGCCAGGAGGAGGGAGGTATGGACCATAAGCACAACTCTCAGAAGTGTGTATGTCTGGGAGGCAGATGGCTGCTACACACTCCTACATGGGAGTTCCAAGCTAGCTGCACTCTAACTGAAGAAGGCCGTTGGAAATCGCTGGATTCAACTCAGGTACACCTGGGTACAGGCTTGACCCTTCCACATGCTTTTCTCACCACCTCTCCCTGCAACTAACCTAAGGATGTTAGCAGCCACGTCTACGGGCAGGCAGCATGCGGGAGGGTCCCGCCCTGAGCTCAGCTCTCCAAAGGGAGCACGCTTCAAAGCCAGCTTTCTCCTAGCTGCCTTCTTAGAGCCGTGAGAAGCTAGCAGAATTGCAACTTAGGACGTTCCATGAATACCTCTCTAGTGCCCTGGAGACACAGCCGTTGAAGCCAGCAGGGTGCCCCTGGCGTCCCATGACCTTTGACCCACATGACCAGTGAGGATGTTCGTAACTCCATCTGGAGGCAGTGTGGAACTGGGAAGGACCGTGTGTCAGCTCATCTCACAGAAGGATGTTCCCCCACACAGACAGCTTTCAACTAGCTACTCAGGTTTGGATGTTAGTATGTAGCTGCCATCCGAGGCAGGAATGGCTCAGAAGTCGCTGGATTGTGCTAAGAGACACTTGCCTCTCAGAAACACTGAATCCCGCATCGGGCGAAATCCTTTGGAAACCAAGCGTACAGGCGTACAGCATGTGGGAGCTGCGAGCCATAAGCTCAATCCAAAGGCGTGTGCATGCTCTGGAGGAAGCTTTCCGCCTGGCGCGAAAGTGACAAGGCAGACACTAGGTTCTCATTCCGCAACTATCCCGCATACAACGAAAAGCTGTGGAAGCGGACCCTTACAGGCAGCCAGGAGGAGGGAGGTATGGACCATAAGCACAACTCTCAGAAGTGTGTATGTCTGTGAGGCAGATGGCTTCTACACACTCCTACATGGGAGTTCCAAGCTAGCTGCACTCTAACTGAAGAAGGCCGTTGGAAATCGCTGGATTCAACTCAGGTACACCTGGGTACAGGCTTTACCCTTCCACATGCTTTTCTCACCACCTCTCCCTGCAACTAACTTAAGGATGTTAGCAGCCACGTCTACGGGCAGGCAGCATGCGGGAGGGTCCCGCCCTGAGCTCAGCTCTCCAAAGGGAGCACGCTTCAAAGCCAGCTTTCTCCTAGCTGCCTTCTTAGAGCCGTGAGAAGCTAGCAGAATTGTAACTTAGGACGTTCCATGAATACCTCTCTAGTGCCCTGGAGACACAGCCGTTGAAGCCAGCAGGTTGCCCCTGGCGTCCCATGACCTTTGACCCACATGACCCGTGAGGATGTTCGTAACTCCATCTGGAGGCAGTGTGGAACTGGGAAGGACCGTGTGTCAGCTCATCTCACAGAAGGAAGTTCCCCCACACAGACAGCTTTCAACTAGCTACTCAGGTTTGGATGTCAGTATGTAGCTGCCATCCGAGGCAGGAATGGCTCAGAAGTCGCTGGATTGTGCTAAGAGACACTTGCCTCTCAGAAACACTGAATCCCGCATCGGGCGAAATCCTTTGGAAACCAAGCGTACAGGCGTTCAGCATGTGGGAGCTGCGAGCCATAAGCTCAATCCAAAGGCGTGTGCATGCTCTGGAGGAAGCTTTCCGCCTGGCGCGAAAGTGACAAGGCAGACACTAGGTTCTCATTCCGCAACTATCCCGCATACAACGAAAAGCTGTGGAAGCGGACCCTTACAGGCAGCCAGGAGGAGGGAGGTATGGACCATAAGCACAACTCTCAGAAGTGTGTATGTCTGGGAGGCAGATGGCTGCTACACACTCCTACATGGGAGTTCCAAGCTAGCTGCACTCTAACTGAAGAAGGCCGTTGGAAATCGCTGGATTCAACTCAGGTACACCTGGGTACAGGCTTGACCCTTCCACATGCTTTTCTCACCACCTCTCCCTGCAACTAACCTAAGGATGTTAGCAGCCACGTCTACGGGCAGGCAGCATGCGGGAGGGTCCCGCCCTGAGCTCAGCTCTCAAAGGGAGCACGCTTCAAAGCCAGCTTTCTCCTAGCTGGTTCTTAGAGCCGTGAGAAGCTAGCAGAATTGCAACTTAGGACGTTCCATGAATACCTCTCTAGGGCCCTGGAGACAGAGCCGTTGAAGCCAGCAGGTTGCCCCTGGCGTCCCATGACCTTTGACCCACATGACCCATGAGAATGTTCGTAACTCCATCTGGAGGCAGTGTGGAACTGGGAAGGACCGTGTGTCAGCTCATCTCACAGAAGGAAGTTCCCCCACACAGACAGCTTTCAACTAGCTACTCAGGATTGGATGTTAGTATGTAGCTGCCATCCGAGGCAGGAATGGCTCAGAAGTCGCTGGATTGTGCTAAGAGACACTTGCCTCTCAGAAACACTGAATCCCGCATCGGGCGAAATCCTTTGGAAACCAAGGGTACAGGCGTTCAGCATGTGGGAGCTGCAAGCCATAAGCTCAATCCAAAGGCGTGTGCATGCTCTGGAGGAAGCTTTCCGCCTGGCGCGAAAGTGACAAGGCAGACACTAGGTTCTCATTCCGCAACTATCCCGCATACAACGAAAAGCTGTGGAAGCGGACCCTTACAGGCAGCCAGGAGGAGGGAGGTATGGACCATAAGCACAACTCTCAGAAGTGTGTATGTCTGGGAGGCAGATGGCTGCTACACACTCCTACATGGGAGTTCCAAGCTAGCTGCACTCTAACTGAAGAAGGCCGTTGGAAATCGCTGGATTCAACTCAGGTACACCTGGGTACAGGCTTGACCCTTCCACATGCTTTTCTCACCACCTCTCCCTGCATCAAACCTAAGGATGTTAGCAGCCACGTCTACGGGCAGGCAGCATGCGGGTGGGTCCCGCCCTGAGCTAAGCTCTCCAAAGGGAGCACGCTTCAAAGCCAGCTTTCTCCTAGCTGCCTTCTTAGAGCCGTGAGAAGCTAGCAGAATTGCAACTTAGGACGTTCCATGAATACCTCTCTAGTGCCCTGGAGACACAGCCGTTGAAGCCAGCAGGTTGCCCCTGGCGTCCCATGACCTTTGACCCACATGACCCGTGAGGATGTTCCTAACTCCATCTGGAGGCAGTGTGGAACTGGGAAGGACCGTGTGTCAGCTCATCTCACAGAAGGAAGTTCCCCCACACAGACAGCTTTCAACTAGCTACTCAGGTTTGGATGTTAGTATGTAGCTGCCATCCGAGGCAGGAATGGCTCAGAAGTCGCTGGATTGTGCTAAGAGACACTTGCCTCTCAGAAACACTGAATCCCGCATCGGGCGAAATCCTTTGGAAACCAAGCGTACAGGCGTTCAGCATGTGGGAGCTGCGAGTCATAAGCTCAATCCAAAGGCGTGTGCATGCTCTGGAGGAAGCTTCCCAACTGGTGCGAAAGTGACAAGGCAGACACTAGGGTCTCATTCCGCAACTCTCCCGCATACAACGAAAAGCTGTGGAAGCGGACCCTTACAGGCAGCCAGGAGGAGGGAGGTATGGACCATAAGCACAACTCTCAGAAGTGTGTATGTCTGGGAGGCAGATGGCTGCTACACACTCCTACATGGGAGTTCCAAGCTAGCTGCACTCTGACTGAAGAAGGCCGTTGGAAATCGCTGGATTCAACTCAGGTACACCTGGGTACAGGCTTGACCCTTCCACATGCTTTTCTCACCACCTCTCCCTGCAACTAACCTAAGGATGTTAGCAGCCACGTCTACGGGCAGGCAGCATGCGGGAGGGTCCCGCCCTGAGCTCAGCTCTCCAAAGGGAGCACGCTTCAAAGCCAGCTTTCTCCTAGCTGCCTTCTTAGAGCCGTGAGAAGCTAGCAGAATTGCAACTTAGGACGTTCCATGAATACCTCTCTAGTGCCCTGGAGACACAGCCGTTGAAGCCAGCAGGTTGCCCCTGGCGTCCCATGACCTTTGACCCACATGACCCGTGAGGATGTTCGTAACTCCATCTGGAGGCAGTGTGGAACTGGGAAGGACCGTGTGTCAGCTCATCTCACAGAAGGAAGTTCCCCCACACAGACAGCTTTCAACTAGCTACTCAGGTTTGGATGTTAGTATGTAGCTGCCATCCGAGGCAGGAATGGCTCAGAAGTCGCTGGATTGTGCTAAGAGACACTTGCCTCTCAGAAACACTGAATCCCGCATCGGGCGAAATCCTTTGGAAACCAAGCGTACAGGCGTTCAGCATGTGGGAGCTGCGAACCATAAGCTCAATCCAAAAGCGTCTGCATGCTCTGGAGGAAGCTTTCCGCCTGGCGCGAAAGTGACAAGGCAGACACTAGGTTCTCATTCCGCAACTATCCCGCATACAACGAAAAGCTGTGGAAGCGGACCCTTACAGAGAGCCAGGAGGAGGGAGGTATGGACCATAAGCACAATCTCAGAAGTGTGTATGTCTGGGAGGCAGATGGCTGCTACACACTCCTACATGGGAGTTCCAAGCTAGCTGCACTCTAACTGAAGAAGGCCGTTGGAAATCGCTGGATTCAACTCAGGTACACCTGGGTACAGGCTTGACCCTTCCACATGCTTTTCTCACCACCTCTCCCTGCAACTATCCTAAGGATGTTAGCAGCCACGTCTACGGGCAGGCAGCATGCGGGAGGGTCCCGCCCTGAGCTCAGCTCTGCAAAGGGAGCACGCTTCAAAGCCAGCTTTCTCCTAGCTGCCTTCTTAGAGCCGTGAGAAGCTAGCAGAATTGCAACTTAGGACGTTCCATGAATACCTCTCTAGTGTCCTGGAGACACAGCCCTTGAAGCCAGCAGGTTGCCCCTGGCGTCCCATGAACTTTGACCCACATGACCCGTGAGGATGTTCGTAACTCCATCTGGAGGCAGTGTGGAACTGGGAAGGACCGTGTGTCAGCTCATCTCACAGAAGGAAGTTCCCCCACACAGACAGCTTTCAACTAGCTACTCAGGTTTGGATGTCAGTATGTAGCTGCCATCCGAGGCAGGAATGGCTCAGAAGTCGCTGGATTGTGCTGAGAGACACTTGCCTCTCAGAAACACTGAATCCCGCATCGGGCGAAATCCTTTGGAAACCAAGCGTACAGGCGTACAGCATGTGGGAGCTGCGAGCCATAAGCTCAATCCAAAAGCGTGTGCATGCTCTGGAGGAAGCTTTCCGCCTGGCGTGAAAGTGACAAGGCAGACACTAGGTTCTCATTCCGCAACTATCCCGCATACAACGAAAAGCTGTGGAAGCGGACCCTTACAGGCAGCCAGGAGGAGGGAGGTATGGACCATAAGCACAACTCTCAGAAGTGTGTATGTCTGGGAGGCAGATGGCTGCTACACACTCCTACATGGGAGTTCCAAGCTAGCTGCACTCTAACTGAAGAAGGCCGTTGGAAATCGCTGGATTCAACTCAGGTACACCTGGGTACAGGCTTGACCCTTCCACATGGTTTTTTCACCACCTCTCCCTGCAACTAACCTAAGGATGTTAGCAGCCACGTCTATGGGCAGGCAGCATGCGGGAGGGGCCCGCCCTGAGCTCAGCTCTCCAAAGGGAGCACGCTTCAAAGCCAGCTTTCTCCTAGCTGCCTTCTTAGAGCCGTGAGAAGCTAGCAGAATTGCAACTTAGGACGTTCCATGAATACCGCTCTAGTGCCCCGGAGACACAGCCGTTGAAGCCAGCAGGTTGCCCCTGGCGTCCCATGACCTTTGACCCACTTGACCCGTGAGGATGTTCGTAACTCCATCTGGAGGCAGTGTGGAACTGGGAAGGACCGTGTGTCAGCTCATCTCACAGAAGGAAGTTCCCCCACACAGACAGCTTTCAACTAGCTACTCAGGTTTGGATATTAGTATGTAGCTGCCATCCGAGGCAGGAATGGCTCAGAAGTCGCTGGATTGTGCTAAGAGACACTTGCCTCTCAGAAACACTGAATCCCGCATCGGGCGAAATCCTTTGGAAACCAAGCGTACAGGTGTTCAGCATGTGGGAGCTGCGAGCCATAAGCTCAATCCAAAGGCGTGTGCATTCTCTGGAGGAAGCTTTCCGCCTGGCACGAAAGTGACAAGGCAGACACTAGGTTCTCATTCCGCAACTATCCCGCATACAACGAAAAGCTGTGGAAGCGGACCCTTACAGGCAGCCAGGAGGAGGGAGGTATGGACCATAAGCACAACTCTCAGAAGTGTGTATGTCTGGGAGGCAGATGCCTGCTACACACTCCTACATGGGAGTTCCAAGCTAGCTGCACTCTAACTGAAGAAGGCCGTTGGAAATCGCTGGATTCAACTCAGGTACACCTGGGTACAGGCTTGACCCTTCCACATGCTTTTCTCACCACCTCTCCCTGCAACTAACCTAAGGATGTTAGCAGCCACGGCTACGGGCAGGCAGCATGCGGGAGGGTCCCGCCCTGAGCTCAGCTCTCCAAAGGGAGCATGCTTCAAAGCCATCTTTCTCCTAGCTGCCTTCTTAGAGCCGTGAGAAGCTAGCAGAATTGCAACTTAGGACGTTCCTTGAATACCTCTCTAGTGCCCTGGAGACACAGACTTTGAAGCCAGAAGGTTGCCCCTGGAGTCCCATGACCTTTGACTCACATGACCCGTGAGGATGTTCGTAACTCCATCTGGAGGCAGTGTGGAACTGGGAAGGACCGTGTGTCAGCTCATCTCACAGAAGGAAGTTCCCCCACAGAGACAGCTTTCAACTAGCTACTCAGGTTTGGATGTCAGTATGTAGCTGCCATCGGAGGCAGGAATGGCTCAGAAGTCGCTGGATTGTGCTAAGAGACACTTGCCTCTCAGAAACACTGAATCCCGCATCGGGCGAAATCCTTTGGAAACCAAGCATACAGGCGTTCAGCATGTGGAAGCTGCGAGCCATAAGCTCAATCCAAAGGCGTGTGCATCCTCTGGAGGAAGCTTTCCGCCTGGCGCGAAAGTGACAAGGCAGACACTAGGTTCTCATTCCGCAACTATCCCGCATACAACGAAAAGCTGTGGAAGCGGACCCTTACAGGCAGCCAGGAGGAGGGAGGTATGGACCATAAGCACAACTCCCAGAAGTGTGTATGTCTGGGAGGCAGATGGCTGCTACACACTCCTACATGGGAGTTCCAAGCTAGCTGCACTCTAACTGAAGAAGGCCGTTGGAAATCGCTGGATTCAACTCAGGTACACCTGGGTACAGGCTTGACCCTTCCACATGCTTTTCTCACCACCTCTCCCTGCAACTAACCTAAGGATGTTAGCAGCCACGTCTACGGGCAGGCAGCATGCGGGAGGGTCCCGCCCTGAGCTCAGCTCTCAAAGGGAGCACGCTTCAAAGCCAGCTTTCTCCTAGCTGGTTCTTAGAGCCGTGAGAAGCTAGCAGAATTGCAACTTAGGACGTTCCATGAATACCTCTCTAGGGCCCTGGAGACAGAGCCGTTGAAGCCAGCAGGTTGCCCCTGGCGTCCCATGACCTTTGACCCACATGACCCATGAGAATGTTCGTAACTCCATCTGGAGGCAGTGTGGAACTGGGAAGGACCGTGTGTCAGCTCATCTCACAGAAGGAAGTTCCCCCACACAGACAGCTTTCAACTAGCTACTCAGGATTGGATGTTAGTATGTAGCTGCCATCCGAGGCAGGAATGGCTCAGAAGTCGCTGGATTGTGCTAAGAGACACTTGCCTCTCAGAAACACTGAATCCCGCATCGGGCGAAATCCTTTGGAAACCAAGGGTACAGGCGTTCAGCATGTGGGAGCTGCGAGCCATAAGCTCAATCCAAAGGCGTGTGCATGCTCTGGAGGAAGCTTTCCGCCTGGCGCGAAAGTGACAAGGCAGACACTAGGTTCTCATTCCGCAACTATCCCGCATACAACGAAAAGCTGTGCAAGCGGACCCTTACAGGCAGCCAGGAGGAGGGAGGTATGGACCATAAGCACAACTCTCAGAAGTGTGTATGTCTGGGAGGCAGATGGCTGCTACACACTCCTACATGGGAGTTCCAAGCTAGCTGCACTCTAACTGAAGAAGGCCGTTGGAAATCGCTGGATTCAACTCAGGTACACCTGGGTACAGGCTTGACCCTTCCACATGCTTTTCTCACCACCTCTCCCTGCAACTAACCTAAGGATGTTAGCAGCCACGTCTACGGGCAGGCAGCATGCGGGAGGGTCCCGCCCTGAGCTAAGCTCTCCAAAGGGAGCACGCTTCAAAGCCAGCTTTCTCCTAGCTGCCTTCTTAGAGCCGTGAGAAGCTAGCAGAATTGCAACTTAGGACGTTCCATGAATACCTCTCTAGTGCCCTGGAGACACAGCCGTTGAAGCCAGCAGGTTGCCCCTGGCGTCCCATGACCTTTGACCCACATGACCCGTGAGGATGTTCGTAACTCCATCTGGAGGCAGTGTGGAACTGGGAAGGACCGTGTGTCAGCTCATCTCACAGAAGGAAGTTCCCCCACACAGACAGCTTTCAACTAGCTACTCAGGTTTGGATGTTAGTATGTAGCTGCCATCCGAGGCAGGAATGGCTCAGAAGTCACTGGATTGTGCTAAGAGACACTTGCCTCTCAGAAACACTGAATCCCGCATCGGGCGAAATCCTTTGGAAACCAAGCGTACAGGCGTTCAGCATGTGGGAGCTGCGAACCATAAGCTCAATCCAAAAGCGTGTGCATGCTCTGGAGGAAGCTTTCCGCCTGGCGCGAAAGTGACAAGGCAGACACTAGGTTCTCATTCCGCAACTATCCCGCATACAACGAAAAGCTGTGGAAGCGGACCCTTACAGAGAGCCAGGAGGAGGGAGGTATGGACCATAAGCACAATCTCAGAAGTGTGTATGTCTGGGAGGCAGATGGCTGCTACACACTCCTACATGGGAGTTCCAAGCTAGCTGCACTCTAACTGAAGAAGGCCGTTGGAAATCGCTGGATTCAACTCAGGTACACCTGGGTACAGGCTTGACCCTTCCACATGCTTTTCTCACCACCTCTCCCTGCAACTAACCTAAGGATGTTAGCAGCCACGTCTACGGGCAGGCAGCATGCGGGAGGGTCCCGCCCTGAGCTCAGCTCTGCAAAGGGAGCACGCTTCAAAGCCAGCTTTCTCCTAGCTGCCTTCTTAGAGCCGTGAGAAGCTAGCAGAATTGCAACTTAGGACGTTCCATGAATACCTCTCTAGTGTCCTGGAGACACAGCCCTTGAAGCCAGCAGGTTGCCCCTGGCGTCCCATGAACTTTGACCCACATGACCCGTGAGGATGTTCGTAACTCCATCTGGAGGCAGTGTGGAACTGGGAAGGACCGTGTGTCAGCTCATCTCACAGAAGGAAGTTCCCCCACACAGACAGCTTTCAACTAGCTACTCAGGTTTGGATGTCAGTATGTAGCTGCCATCCGAGGCAGGAATGGCTCAGAAGTCGCTGGATTGTGCTGAGAGACACTTGCCTCTCAGAAACACTGAATCCCGCATCGGGCGAAATCCTTTGGAAACCAAGCGTACAGGCGTACAGCATGTGGGAGCTGCGAGCCATAAGCTCAATCCAAAAGCGTGTGCATGCTCTGGAGGAAGCTTTCCGCCTGGCGCGAAAGTGACAAGGCAGACACTAGGTTCTCATTCCGCAACTATCCCGCATACAACGAAAAGCTGTGGAAGCGGACCCTTACAGGCAGCCAGGAGGAGGGAGGTATGGACCATAAGCACAACTCTCAGAAGTGTGTATGTCTGGGAGGCAGATGGCTGCTACACACTCCTACATGGGAGTTCCAAGCTAGCTGCACTCTAACTGAAGAAGGCCGTTGGAAATCGCTGGATTCAACTCAGGTACACCTGGGTACAGGCTTGACCCTTCCACATGGTTTTTTCACCACCTCTCCCTGCAACTAACCTAAGGATGTTAGCAGCCACGTCTATGGGCAGGCAGCATGCGGGCGGGGCCCGCCCTGAGCTCAGCTCTCCAAAGGGAGCACGCTTCAAAGCCAGCTTTCTCCTAGCTGCCTTCTTAGAGCCGTGAGAAGCTAGCAGAATTGCAACTTAGGACGTTCCATGAATACCGCTCTAGTGCCCCGGAGACACAGCCGTTGAAGCCAGCAGGTTGCCCCTGGCGTCCCATGACCTTTGACCCACTTGACCCGTGAGGATGTTCGTAACTCCATCTGGAGGCAGTGTGGAACTGGGAAGGACCGTGTGTCAGCTCATCTCACAGAAGGAAGTTCCCCCACACAGACAGCTTTCAACTAGCTACTCAGGTTTGGATGTTAGTATGTAGCTGCCATCCGAGGCAGGAATGGCTCAGAAGTCGCTGGATTGTGCTAAGAGACACTTGCCTCTCAGAAACACTGAATCCCGCATCGGGCGAAATCCTTTGGAAACCAAGCGTACAGGCGTTCAGCATGTGGGAGCTGCGAGCCATAAGCTCAATCCAAAGGCGTGTGCATTCTCTGGAGGAAGCTTTCCGCCTGGCACGAAAGTGACAAGGCAGACACTAGGTTCTCATTCCGCAACTATCCCGCATACAACGAAAAGCTGTGGAAGCGGACCCTTACAGGCAGCCAGGAGGAGGGAGGTATGGACCATAAGCACAACTCTCAGAAGTGTGTATGTCTGGGAGGCAGATGCCTGCTACACACTCCTACATGGGAGTTCCAAGCTAGCTGCACTCTAACTGAAGAAGGCCGTTGGAAATCGCTGGATTCAACTCAGGTACACCTGGGTACAGGCTTGAACCTTCCAAATGCTTTTCTCACCACCTCTCCCTGCAACTAAACTAAGGATGTTAGCAGCCACGGCTACGGGCAGGCAGCATGCGGGAGGGTCCCGCCCTGAGCTCAGCTCTCCAAAGGGAGCATGCTTCAAAGCCATCTTTCTCCTAGCTGCCTTCTTAGAGCCGTGAGAAGCTAGCAGAATTGCAACTTAGGACGTTCCTTGAATACCTCTCTAGTGCCCTGGAGACACAGCCGTTGAAGCCAGAAGGTTGCCCCTGGAGTCCCATGACCTTTGACTCACATGACCCGTGAGGATGTTCGTAACTCCATCTGGAGGCAGTGTGGAACTGGGAAGGACCGTGTGTCAGCTCATCTCACAGAAGGAAGTTCCCCCACAGAGACAGCTTTCAACTAGCTACTCAGGTTTGGATGTCAGTATGTAGCTGCCATCGGAGGCAGGAATGGCTCAGAAGTCGCTGGATTGTGCTAAGAGACACTTGCCTCTCAGAAACACTGAATCCCGCATCGGGCGAAATCCTTTGGAAACCAAGCATACAGGCGTTCAGCATGTGGAAGCTGCGAGCCATAAGCTCAATCCAAAGGCGTGTGCATCCTCTGGAGGAAGCTTTCCGCCTGGCGCGAAAGTGACAAGGCAGACACTAGGTTCTCATTCCGCAACTATCCCGCATACAACGAAAAGCTGTGGAAGCGGACCCTTACAGGCAGCCAGGAGGAGGGAGGTATGGACCATAAGCACAACTCCCAGAAGTGTGTATGTCTGGGAGGCAGATGGCTGCTACACACTCCTACATGGGAGTTCCAAGCTAGCTGCACTCTAACTGAAGAAGGCCGTTGGAAATCGCTGGATTCAACTCAGGTACACCTGGGTACAGGCTTGACCCTTCCACATGCTTTTCTCACCACCTCTCCCTGCAACTAACCTAAGGATGTTAGCAGCCACGTCTACGGGCAGGCAGCATGCGGGAGGGTCCCGCCCTGAGCTCAGCTCTCAAAGGGAGCACGCTTCAAAGCCAGCTTTCTCCTAGCTGGTTCTTAGAGCCGTGAGAAGCTAGCAGAATTGCAACTTAGGACGTTCCATGAATACCTCTCTAGGGCCCTGGAGACAGAGCCGTTGAAGCCAGCAGGTTGCCCCTGGCGTCCCATGACCTTTGACCCACATGACCCATGAGAATGTTCGTAACTCCATCTGGAGGCAGTGTGGAACTGGGAAGGACCGTGTGTCAGCTCATCTCACAGAAGGAAGTTCCCCCACACAGACAGCTTTCAACTAGCTACTCAGGATTGGATGTTAGTATGTAGCTGCCATCCGAGGCAGGAATGGCTCAGAAGTCGCTGGATTGTGCTAAGAGACACTTGCCTCTCAGAAACACTGAATCCCGCATCGGGCGAAATCCTTTGGAAACCAAGGGTACAGGCGTTCAGCATGTGGGAGCTGCGAGCCATAAGCTCAATCCAAAGGCGTGTGCATGCTCTGGAGGAAGCTTTCCGCCTGGCGCGAAAGTGACAAGGCAGACACTAGGTTCTCATTCCGCAACTATCCCGCATACAACGAAAAGCTGTGCAAGCGGACCCTTACAGGCAGCCAGGAGGAGGGAGGTATGGACCATAAGCACAACTCTCAGAAGTGTGTATGTCTGGGAGGCAGATGGCTGCTACACACTCCTACATGGGAGTTCCAAGCTAGCTGCACTCTAACTGAAGAAGGCCGTTGGAAATCGCTGGATTCAACTCAGGTACACCTGGGTACAGGCTTGACCCTTCCACATGCTTTTCTCACCACCTCTCCCTGCAACTAACCTAAGGATGTTAGCAGCCACGTCTACGGGCAGGCAGCATGCGGGAGGGTCCCGCCCTGAGCTAAGCTCTCCAAAGGGAGCACGCTTCAAAGCCAGCTTTCTCCTAGCTGCCTTCTTAGAGCCGTGAGAAGCTAGCAGAATTGCAACTTAGGACGTTCCATGAATACCTCTCTAGTGCCCTGGAGACACAGCCGTTGAAGCCAGCAGGTTGCCCCTGGCGTCCCATGACCTTTGACCCACATGACCCGTGAGGATGTTCGTAACTCCATCTGGAGGCAGTGTGGAACTGGGAAGGACCGTGTGTCAGCTCATCTCACAGAAGGAAGTTCCCCCACACAGACAGCTTTCAACTAGCTACTCAGGTTTGGATGTTAGTATGTAGCTGCCATCCGAGGCAGGAATGGCTCAGAAGTCGCTGGATTGTGCTAAGAGACACTTGCCTCTCAGAAACACTGAATCCCGCATCGGGCGAAATCCTTTGGAAACCAAGCGTACAGGCGTTCAGCATGTGGGAGCTGCGAGTCAGAAGCTCAATCCAAAGGCGTGTGCATGCTCTGGAGGAAGCTTCCCAACTGGTGCGAAAGTGACAAGGCAGACACTAGGGTCTCATTCCGCAACTATCCCGCATACAACGAAAAGCTGTGGAAGCGGACCCTTACAGAGAGCCAGGAGGAGGGAGGTATGGACCATAAGCACAACTCTCAGAAGTGTGTATGTCTGGGAGGCAGATGGCTGCTACACACTCCTACATGGGAGTTCCAAGCTAGCTGCACTCTAACTGAAGAAGGCCGTTGGAAATCGCTGGATTCAACTCAGGTACACCTGGGTACAGGCTTGACCCTTCCACATGCTTTTCTCACCACCTCTCCCTGCAACTAACCTAAGGATGTTAGCAGCCACGTCTACGGGCAGGCAGCATGCGGGAGGGTCCCGCCCTGAGCTCAGCTCTGCAAAGGGAGCACGCTTCAAAGCCAGCTTTCTCCTAGCTGCCTTCTTAGAGCCGTGAGAAGCTAGCAGAATTGCAACTTAGGACGTTCCATGAATACCTCTCTAGGGCCCTGGAGACACAGCCGTTGAAGCCAGCAGGTTGCCCCTGGCGTCCCATGACCTTTGACCCACATGACCCGTGAGGATGTTCGTAACTCCATCTGGAGGCAGTGTGGAACTGGGAAGGACCGTGTGTCAGCTCATCTCACAGAAGGAAGTTCCCCCACACAGACAGCTTTCAACTAGCTACTCAGGTTTGGATGTTAGTATGTAGCTGCCATCCGAGGCAGGAATGGCTCAGAAGTCGCTGGATTGTGCTAAGAGACACTTGCCTCTCAGAAACACTGAATCCCGCATCGGGCGAAATCCTTTGGAAACCAAGCGTACAGGCGTTCAGCATGTGGGAGCTGCGAACCATAAGCTCAATCCAAAAGCGTGTGCATGCTCTGGAGGAAGCTTTCCGCCTGGCGCGAAAGTGACAAGGCAGACACTAGGTTCTCATTCCGCAACTATCCCGCATACAACGAAAAGCTGTGGAAGCGGACCCTTACAGAGAGCCAGGAGGAGGGAGGTATGGACCATAAGCACAACTCTCAGAAGTGTGTATGTCTGGGAGGCAGATGGCTGCTACACACTCCTACATGGGAGTTCCAAGCTAGCTGCACTCTAACTGAAGAAGGCCGTTGGAAATCGCTGGATTCAACTCAGGTACACCTGGGTACAGGCTTGACCCTTCCACATGCTTTTCTCACCACCTCTCCCTGCAAATATCCTAAGGATGTTAGCAGCCAAGTCTACGGGCAGGCAGCATGCGGGAGGGTCCCGCCCTGAGCTCAGCTCTGCAAAGGGAGCACGCTTCAAAGCCAGCTTTCTCCTAGCTGCCTTCTTAGAGCCGTGAGAAGCTAGCAGAATTGCAACTTAGGACGTTCCATGAATACCTCTCTAGTGCCCTGGAGACACAGCCCTTGAAGCCAGCAGGTTGCCCCTGGCGTCCCATGACCTTTGACCCACATGACCCGTGAGGATGTTCGTAACTCCATCTGGAGGCAGTGTGGAACTGGGAAGGACCGTGTGTCAGCTCATCTCACAGAAGGAAGTTCCCCCACACAGACAGCTTTCAACTAGCTACTCAGGTTTGGATGTCAGTATGTAGCTGCCATCCGAGGCAGGAATGGCTCAGAAGTCGCTGGATTGTGCTGAGAGACACTTGCCTCTCAGAAACACTGAATCCCGCATCGGGCGAAATCCTTTGGAAACCAAGCGTACAGGCGTACAGCATGTGGGAGCTGCGAGCCATAAGCTCAATCCAAAAGCGTGTGCATGCTCTGGAGGAAGCTTTCCGCCTGGCGCGAAAGTGACAAGGCAGACACTAGGTTCTCATTCCGCAACTATCCCGCATACAACGAAAAGCTGTGGAAGCGGACCCTTACAGGCAGCAAGGAGGAGGGAGGTATGGACCATAAGCACAACTCTCAGAAGTGTGTATGTCTGGGAGGCAGATGGCTGCTAAACACTCCTACATGGAAGTTCTAAGCTAGCTGCACTCTAACAGAAGAAGGCCGTTGGAAATCGCTGGATTCAACTCAGGTACACCTGGGTACAGGCTTGACCCTTCCACATGCTTTTCTCACCACCTCTCCCTGCAACTAACCTAAGGATGTTAGCAGCCACGTCGACGGGCAGGCAGCATGCGGGAGGGTCCCGCCCTGAGCTCAGCTCTCCAAAGGGAGCACGCTTCAAAGCCAGCTTTCTCCTACCTGCCTTCTTAGAGCCGTGAGAAGCTAGCAGAATTGCAACTTAGGACGTTCCATGAATACCTCTCTAGTGCCCTGGAGACACAGCCATTGAAGCCAGCAGGTTGCCCCTGGCGTCCCATGACCTTTGACCCACATGACCCGTGAGGATGTTCGTAACTCCATCTGGAGGCAGTGTGGAACTGGGAAGGACCGTGTGTCAGCTCATCTCACAGAAGGAAGTTCCCCCACACAGACAGCTTTCAACTAGCTACTCAGGTTTGGATGTCAGTATGTAGCTGCCATCCGAGGCAGGAATGGCTCAGAAGTCGCTGGATTGTGCTAAGAGACACTTCCTCTCAGAAACACTGAATCCCGCATCGGGTGAAATCCTTTGGAAACCAAGCGTACAGGCGTTCAGCATGTGGGAGCTGCGAGCCATAAGCTCAATCCAAAGGCGTGTGCATGCTCTGGAGGAAGCTTTCCGCCTGGCGCGAAAGTGACAAGGCAGACACTAGGTTCTCATTCCGCAACTATCCCGCATACAACGAAAAGCTGTGGAAGCGGACCCTTACAGGCAGCCAGGAGGAGGGAGGTATGGACCATAAGCACAACTCTCAGAAGTGTGTATGTCTGGGAGGCAGATGGCTGCTACACACTCCTACATGGGAGTTCCAAGCTAGCTGCACTCTAACTGAAGAAGGCCGTTGGAAATCGCTGGATTCAACTCAGGTACACCTGGGTACAGGCTTGACCCTTCCACATGCTTTTCTCACCACCTCTCCCTGCAACTAACCTAAGGATGTTAGCAGCCACGTCTACGGGCAGGCAGCATGCGGGAGGGTCCCGCCCTGAGCTCAGCTCTCCAAAGGGAGCACGCTTCAAAGCCAGCTTTCTCCTAGCTGCCTTCTTAGAGCCGTGAGAAGCTAGCAGAATTGCAACTTAGGACGTTCCATGAATACCTCTCTAGTGCCCTGGAGACACAGCCGTTGAAGGCAGCAGGTTGCCCCTGGCGTCCCATGACCTTTGACCCACATGACCCGTGAGGATGTTCGTAACTCCATCTGGAGGCAGTGTGGAACTGGGAAGGACCGTGTGTCAGCTCATCTCACAGAAGGAAGTTCCCCCACACAGACAGCTTTCAACTAGCTACTCAGGTTTGGATATTAGTATGTAGCTGCCATCCGAGGCAGGAATGGCTCAGAAGTCGCTGGATTGTGCTAAGAGACACTTGCCTCTCAGAAACACTGAATCCCGCATCGGGCGAAATCCTTTGGAAACCAAGCGTACAGGCGTTCAGCATGTGGGAGCTGCGAGCCATAAGCTCAATCCAAAGGCGTGTGCATTCTCTGGAGGAAGCTTTCCGCCTGGCACGAAAGTGACAAGGCAGACACTAGGTTCTCATTCCGCAACTATCCCGCATACAACGAAAAGCTGTGGAAGCGGACCCTTACAGGCAGCCAGGAGGAGGGAGGTATGGACCATAAGCACAACTCTCAGAAGTGTGTATGTCTGGGAGGCAGATGCCTGCTACACACTCCTACATGGGAGTTCCAAGCTAGCTGCACTCTAACTGAAGAAGGCCGTTGGAAATCGCTGGATTCAACTCAGGTACACCTGGGTACAGGCTTGAACCTTCCAAATGCTTTTCTCACCACCTCTCCCTGCAACTAACCTAAGGATGTTAGCAGCCACGGCTACGGGCAGGCAGCATGCGGGAGGGTCCCGCCCTGAGCTCAGCTCTCCAAAGGGAGCATGCTTCAAAGCCATCTTTCTCCTAGCTGCCTTCTTAGAGCCGTGAGAAGCTAGCAGAATTGCAACTTAGGACGTTCCTTGAATACCTCTCTAGTGCCCTGGAGACACAGCCGTTGAAGCCAGAAGGTTGCCCCTGGAGTCCCATGACCTTTGACTCACATGACCCGTGAGGATGTTCGTAACTCCATCTGGAGGCAGTGTGGAACTGGGAAGGACCGTGTGTCAGCTCATCTCACAGAAGGAAGTTCCCCCACAGAGACAGCATTCAACTAGCTACTCAGGTTTGGATGTCAGTATGTAGCTGCCATCGGAGGCAGGAATGGCTCAGAAGTCGCTGGATTGTGCTAAGAGACACTTGCCTCTCAGAAACACTGAATCCCGCATCGGGCGAAATCCTTTGGAAACCAAGCATACAGGCGTTCAGCATGTGGGAGCTGCGAGCCATAAGCTCAATCCAAAGGCGTGTGCATCCTCTGGAGGAAGCTTTCCGCCTGGCGCGAAAGTGACAAGGCAGACACTAGGTTCTCATTCCGCAACTATCCCGCATACAACGAAAAGCTGTGGAAGCGGACCCTTACAGGCAGCCAGGAGGAGGGAGGTATGGACCATAAGCACAACTCCCAGAAGTGTGTATGTCTGGGAGGCAGATGGCTGCTACACACTCCTACATGGGAGTTCCAAGCTAGCTGCACTCTAACTGAAGAAGGCCGTTGGAAATCGCTGGATTCAACTCAGGTACACCTGGGTACAGGCTTGACCCTTCCACATGCTTTTCTCACCACCTCTCCCTGCAACTAACCTAAGGATGTTAGCAGCCACGTCTACGGGCAGGCAGCATGCGGGAGGGTCCCGCCCTGAGCTCAGCTCTCAAAGGGAGCACGCTTCAAAGCCAGCTTTCTCCTAGCTGGTTCTTAGAGCCGTGAGAAGCTAGCAGAATTGCAACTTAGGACGTTCCATGAATACGTCTCTAGGGCCCTGGAGACAGAGCCGTTGAAGCCAGCAGGTTGCCCCTGGCGTCCCATGACCTTTGACCCACATGACCCATGAGAATGTTCGTAACTCCATCTGGAGGCAGTGTGGAACTGGGAAGGACCGTGTGTCAGCTCATCTCACAGAAGGAAGTTCCCCCACACAGACAGCTTTCAACTAGCTACTCAGGAATGGATGTTAGTATGTAGCTGCCATCCGAGGCAGGAATGGCTCAGAAGTCGCTGGATTGTGCTAAGAGACACTTGCCTCTCAGAAACACTGAATCCCGCATCGGGCGAAATCCTTTGGAAACCAAGCGTACAGGCGTTCAGCATGTGGGAGCTGCGAGTCATAAGCTCAATCCAAAGGCGTGTGCATGCTCTGGAGGAAGCTTCCCAACTGGTGCGAAAGTGACAAGGCAGACACTAGGGTCTCATTCCGCAACTATCCCGCATACAACGAAAAGCTGTGGAAGCGGACCCTTACAGAGAGCCAGGAGGAGGGAGGTATGGACCATAAGCACAACTCTCAGAAGTGTGTATGTCTGGGAGGCAGATGGCTGCTACACACTCCTACATGGGAGTTCCAAGCTAGCTGCACTCTAACTGAAGAAGGCCGTTGGAAATCGCTGGATTCAACTCAGGTACACCTGGGTACAGGCTTGACCCTTCCACATGCTTTTCTCACCACCTCTCCCTGCAACTAACCTAAGGATGTTAGCAGCCACGTCTACGGGCAGGCAGCATGCGGGAGGGTCCCGCCCTGAGCTCAGCTCTGCAAAGGGAGCACGCTTCAAAGCCAGCTTTCTCCTAGCTGCCTTCTTAGAGCCGTGAGAAGCTAGCAGAATTGCAACTTAGGACGTTCCATGAATACCTCTCTAGGGCCCTGGAGACATAGCCGTTGAAGCCAGCAGGTTGCCCCTGGCGTCCCATGACCTTTGACCCACATGACCCGTGAGGATGTTCGTAACTCCATCTGGAGGCAGTGTGGAACTGGGAAGGACCGTGTGTCAGCTCATCTCACAGAAGGAAGTTCCCCCACACAGACAGCTTTCAACTAGCTACTCAGGTTTGGATGTTAGTATGTAGCTGCCATCCGAGGCAGGAATGGCTCAGAAGTCGCTGGATTGTGCTAAGAGACACTTGCCTCTCAGAAACACTGAATCCCGCATCGGGCGAAATCCTTTGGAAACCAAGCGTACAGGCGTTCAGCATGTGGGAGCTGCGAACCATAAGCTCAATCCAAAAGCGTGTGCATGCTCTGGAGGAAGCTTTCCGCCTGGCGCAAAAGTGACAAGGCAGACACTAGGTTCTCATTCCGCAACTATCCCGCATACAACGAAAAGCTGTGGAAGCGGACCCTTACAGAGAGCCAGGAGGAGGGAGGTATGGACCATAAGCACAACTCTCAGAAGTGTGTATGTCTGGGAGGCAGATGGCTGCTACACACTCCTACATGGGAGTTCCAAGCTAGCTGCACTCTAACTGAAGAAGGCCGTTGGAAATCGCTGGATTCAACTCAGGTACACCTGGGTACAGGCTTGACCCTTCCACATGCTTTTCTCACCACCTCTCCCTGCAACTATCCTAAGGATGTTAGCAGCCACGTCTACGGGCAGGCAGCATGCGGGAGGGTCCCGCCCTGAGCTCAGCTCTGCAAAGGGAGCACGCTTCAAAGCCAGCTTTCTCCTAGCTGCCTTCTTAGAGCCGTGAGAAGCTAGCAGAATTGCAACTTAGGACGTTCCATGAATACCTCTCTAGTGCCCTGGAGACACAGCCCTTGAAGCCAGCAGGTTGCCCCTGGCGTCCCATGACCTTTGACCCACATGACCCGTGAGGATGTTCGTAACTCCATCTGGAGGCAGTGTGGAACTGGGAAGGACCGTGTGTCAGCTCATCTCACAGAAGGAAGTTCCCCCACACAGACAGCTTTCAACTAGCTACTCAGGTTTGGATGTCAGTATGTAGCTGCCATCCGAGGCAGGAATGGCTCAGAAGTCGCTGGATTGTGCTGAGAGACACTTGACTCTCAGAAACACTGAATCCCGCATCGGGCGAAATCCTTTGGAAACCAAGCGTACAGGCGTACAGCATGTGGGAGCTGCGAGCCATAAGCTCAATCCAAAAGCGTGTGCATGCTCTGGAGGAAGCTTTCCGCCTGGCGCGAAAGTGACAAGGCAGACACTAGGTTCTCATTCCGCAACTATCCCGCATACAACGAAAAGCTGTGGAAGCGGACCCTTACAGGCAGCAAGGAGGAGGGAGGTATGGACCATAAGCACAACTCTCAGAAGTGTGTATGTCTGGGAGGCAGATGGCTGCTACACACTCCTACATGGAAGTTCTAAGCTAGCTGCACTCTAACTGAAGAAGGCCGTTGGAAATCGCTGGATTCAACTCAGGTACACCTGGGTACAGGCTTGACCCTTCCACATGCTTTTCTCACCACCTCTCCCTGCAACTAACCTAAGGATGTTAGCAGCCACGTCGACGGGCAGGCAGCATGCGGGAGGGTCCCGCCCTGAGCTCAGCTCTCCAAAGGGAGCACGCTTCAAAGCCAGCTTTCTCCTACCTGCCTTCTTAGAGCCGTGAGAAGCTAGCAGAATTGCAACTTAGGACGTTCCATGAATACCTCTCTAGTGCCCTGGAGACACAGCCATTGAAGCCAGCAGGTTGCCCCTGGCGTCCCATGACCTTTGACCCACATGACCCGTGAGGATGTTCGTAACTCCATCTGGAGGCAGTGTGGAACTGGGAAGGACCGTGTGTCAGCTCATCTCACAGAAGGAAGTTCCCCCACACAGACAGCTTTCAACTAGCTACTCAGGTTTGGATGTCAGTATGTAGCTGCCATCCGAGGCAGGAATGGCTCAGAAGTCGCTGGATTGTGCTAAGAGACACTTGCCTCTCAGAAACCCTGAATCCCGCATCGGGCGAAATCCTATGGAAACCAAGCGTACAGGCGTTCAGCATGTGGGAGCTGCGAGCCATAAGCTCAATCCAAAGGCGTGTGCATGCTCTGGAGGAAGCTTTCCGCCTGGCGCGAAAGTGACAAGGCAGACACTAGGTTCTCATTCCGCAACTATCCCGCATACAACGAAAAGCTGTGGAAGCGGACCCTTACAGGCAGCCAGGAGGAGGGAGGTGTGGACCATAAGCACAACTCTCAGAAGTGTGTATGTCTGGGAGGCAGATGGCTGCTACACACTCCTACATGGGAGTTCCAAGCTAGCTGCACTCTAACTGAAGAAGGCCGTTGGAAATCGCTGGATTCAACTCAGGTACACCTGGGTACAGGCTTGACCCTTCCACATGCTTTTCTCACCACCTCTCCCTGCAACTAACCTAAGGATGTTAGCAGCCACGTCTACGGGCAGGCAGCATGCGAGAGGGTCCCGCCCTGAGCTCAGCTCTCCAAAGGGAGCACGCTTCAAAGCCAGCTTTCTCCTAGCTGCCTTCTTAGAGCCGTGAGAAGCTAGCAGAATTGCAACTTAGGACGTTCCTAGAATACCGCTCTAGTGCCCTGGAGACACAGCCTTTGAAGCCAGCAGGTTGCCCCTGGCGTCCCATGACCTTTAACCCACATGACCCGTGAGGATGTTCGTAACTCCATCTGGAGGCAGTGTGGAACTGGGAAGGACAGTGTGTCAGCTCATCTCACAGAAGGAAGTTCCCCCACACAGACAGCTTTCAACTAGCTACTCAGGTTTGGATGTCAGTATGTAGCTGCCATCCGAGGCAGGAATGGCTCAGAAGTCGCTGGATTGTGCTAAGAGACACTTCCTCTCAGAAACACTGAATCCCGCATCGGGTGAAATCCTTTGGAAACCAAGCGTACAGGCGTTCAGCATGTGGGAGCTGCGAGCCATAAGCTCAATCCAAAGGCGTGTGCATGCTCTGGAGGAAGCTTTCCGCCTGGCGCGAAAGTGACAAGGCAGACACTAGGTTCTCATTCCGCAACTATCCCGCATACAACGAAAAGCTGTGGAAGCGGACCCTTACAGGCAGCCAGGAGGAGGGAGGTATGGACCATAAGCACAACTCTCAGAAGTGTGTATGTCTGGGAGGCAGATGGCTGCTACACACTCCTACATGGGAGTTCCAAGCTAGCTGCACTCTAACTGAAGAAGGCCGTTGGAAATCGCTGGATTCAACTCAGGTACACCTGGGTACAGGCTTGACCCTTCCACATGCTTTTCTCACCACCTCTCCCTGCAACTAACCTAAGGATGTTAGCAGCCACGTCTACGGGCAGGCAGCATGCGGGAGGGTCCCGCCCTGAGCTCAGCTCTCCAAAGGGAGCACGCTTCAAAGCCAGCTTTCTCCTAGCTGCCTTCTTAGAGCCGTGAGAAGCTAGCAGAATTGCAACTTAGGATGTTCCATGAATACCTCTCTAGTGCCCTGGAGACACAGCCGTTGAAGGCAGCAGGTTGCCCCTGGAATCCCATGACCTTTGACCCACATGACCCGTGAGGATGTTCGTAACTCCATCTGGAGGCAGTGTGGAACTGGGAAGGACCGTGTGTCAGCTCATCTCACAGAAGGAAGTTCCCCCACACAGACAGCTTTCAACTAGCTACTCAGGTTTGGATGTCAGTATGTAGCTGCCATCCGAGGCAGGAATGGCTCAGAAGTCGCTGGATTGTGCTAAGAGACACTTGCCTCTCAGAAACACTGAATCCCGCATCGGGCGAAATCCTTTGGAAACCAAGCGTACAGGCGTTCAGCATGTGGGAGCTGCGAGCCATAAGCTCAATCCAAAGGCGTGTGCATGCTCTGGAGGAAGCTTTCCGCCTGGCGCGAAAGTGACAAGGCAGACACTAGGTTCTCATTCCGCAACTATCCCGCATACAACGAAAAGCTGTGGAAGCGCACCCTTACAGAGAGCCAGGAGGAGGGAGGTATGGACCATAAGCACAACTCTCAGAAGTGTGTATGTCTGGGAGGCAGATGGCTGCTACACACTCCTACATGGGAGTTCCAAGCTAGCTGCACTCTAACTGAAGAAGGCCGTTGGAAATCGCTGGATTCAACTCAGGTACACCTGGGTACAGGCTTGACCCTTCCACATGCTTTTCTCACCACCTCTCCCTGCAACTAACCTAAGGATGTTAGCAGCCACGTCGACGGGCAGGCAGCATGCGGGAGGGTCCCGCCCTGAGCTCAGCTCTGCAAAGGGAGCACGCTTCAAAGCCAGCTTTCTCCTAGCTGCCTTCTTAGAGCCGTGAGAAGCTAGCAGAATTGCAACTTAGGACGTTCCATGAATACCTCTCTAGTGCCCTGGAGACACAGCCCTTGAAGCCAGCAGGTTGCCCCTGGCGTCCCATGACCTTTGACCCACATGACCCGTGAGGATGTTCGTAACTCCATCTGGAGGCTGTGTGGAACTGGGAAGGACCGTGTGTCAGCTCATCTCACAGAAGGAAGTTCCCCCACACAGACAGCTTTCAACTAGCTACTCAGGTTTGGATGTCAGTATGTAGCTGCCATCCGAGGCAGGAATGGCTCAGAAGTCGCTGGATTGTGCTGAGAGACACTTGCCTCTCAGAAACACTGAATCCCGCATCGGGCGAAATCCTTTGGAAACCAAGCGTACAGGCGTACAGCATGTGGGAGCTGCGAGCCATAAGCTCAATCCAAAAGCGTGTGCATGCTCTGGAGGAAGCTTTCCGCCTGGCGCGAAAGTGACAAGGCAGACACTAGGTTCTCATTCCGCAACTATCCCGCATACAACGAAAAGCTGTGGAAGCGGACCCTTACAGGCAGCCAGGAGGAGGGAGGTATGGACCATAAGCACAACTCTCAGAAGTGTGTATGTCTGGGAGGAAGATGGCTGCTACACACTCCTACATGGGAGTTCCAAGCTAGCTGCACTCTAACTGAAGAAGGCCGTTGGAAATCGCTGGATTCAACTCAGGTACACCTGGGTACAGGCTTGACCCTTCCACATGCTTTTCTCACCACCTCTCCCTGCAACTAACCTAAGGATGTTAGCAGCCACGTCTACGGGCAGGCAGCATGCGGGAGGGTCCCGCCCTGAGCTCAGCTCTCCAAAGGGAGCACGCTTCAAAGCCAGCTTTCTCCTAGCTGCCTTCTTAGAGCCGTGAGAAGCTAGCAGAATTGCAACTGAGGACCTTCCATGAATACCTCTCTAGTGCCCTGGAGACACAGCCGTTGAAGGCAGCAGGTTGCCCCTGGCGTCCCATGACCTTTGACCCACATGACCCGTGAGGATGTTCGTAACTCCATCTGGAGGCAGTGTGGAACTGGGAAGGACCGTGTGTCAGCTCATCTCACAGAAGGAAGTTCCCCCACACAGACAGCTTTCAACTAGCTACTCAGGTTTGGATGTCAGTATGTAGCTGCCATCCGAGGCAGGAATGGCTCAGAAGTCGCTGGATTGTGCTAAGAGACACTTGCCTCTCAGAAACACTGAATCCCGCATCGGGCGAAATCCTTTGGAAACCAAGCGTACAGGCGTTCAGCATGTGGGAGCTGCGAGCCATAAGCTCAATCCAAAGGCGTGTGCATGCTCTGGAGGAAGCTTTCCGCCTGGCGCGAAAGTGACAAGGCAGACACTAGGTTCTCATTCCGCAACTATCCCGCATACAACGAAAAGCTGTGGAAGCGGACCCTTACAGGCAGCCAGGAGGAGGGAGGTATGGACCATAAGCACAACTCTCAGAAGTGTGTATGTCTGGGAGGCAGATGGCTGCTACACACTCCTACATGGGAGTTCCAAGCTAGCTGCACTCTAACTGAAGAAGGCCGTTGGAAATCGCTGGATTCAACTCAGGTACACCTGGGTACAGGCTTGACCCTTCCACATGCTTTTCTCACCACCTCTCCCTGCAACTAACCTAAGGATGTTAGCAGCCACGTCTACGGGCAGGCAGCATGCGGGAGGGTCCCGCCCTGAGCTCAGCTCTGCAAAGGGAGCACGCTTCAAAGCCAGCTTTCTCCTAGCTGCCTTCTTAGAGCCATGAGAAGCTAGCAGAATTGCAACTTAGGACGTTCCATGAATACCTCTCTAGTGACCTGGAGACACAGCCCTTGAAGCCAGCAGGTTGCCCCTGGCGTCCCATGACCTTTGACCCACATGACCCGTGAGGATGTTCGTAACTCCATCTGGAGGCTGTGTGGAACTGGGAAGGACCGTGTGTCAGCTCATCTCACAGAAGGAAGTTCCCCCACACAGACAGCTTTCAACTAGCTACTCAGGTTTGGATGTCAGTATGTAGCTGCCATCCGAGGCAGGAATGGCTCAGAAGTCGCTGGATTGTGCTGAGAGACACTTGCCTCTCAGAAACACTGAATCCCGCATCGGGCGAAATCCTTTGGAAACCAAGCGTACAGGCGTACAGCATGTGGGAGCTGCGAGCCATAAGCTCAATCCAAAAGCGTGTGCATGCTCTGGAGGAAGCTTTCCGCCTGGCGCGAAAGTGACAAGGCAGACACTAGGTTCTCATTCCGCAACTATCCCGCATACAACGAAAAGCTGTGGAAGCGGACCCTTACAGGCAGCCAGGAGGAGGGAGGTATGGACCATAAGCACAACTCTCAGAAGTGTGTATGTCTGGGAGGCAGATGGCTGCTACACACTCCTACATGGGAGTTCCAAGCTAGCTGCACTCTAACTGAAGAAGGCCGTTGGAAATCGCTGGATTCAACTCAGGTACACCTGGGTACAGGCTTTACCCTTCCACATGCTTTTCTCACCACCTCTCCCTGCAACTAACTTAAGGATGTTAGCAGCCACGTCTACGGGCAGGCAGCATGCGGGAGGGTCCCGCCCTGAGCTCAGCTCTCCAAAGGGAGCACGATTCAAAGCCAGCTTTCTCCTAGCTGCCTTCTTAGAGCCGTGAGAAGCTAGCAGAATTGCAACTTAGGATGTTCTATGAATACCGCTCTAGTGCCCCGGAGACACAGCCATTGAAGCCAGCAGGTTGCCCCTGGCGTCCCATGACCTTTGACCCACATGACCCGTGAGGATGTTCGTAACTCCATCTGGAGGCAGTGTGGAACTGGGAAGGACCGCGTGTCAGCTCTTCTCACAGAAGGAAGTTCCCCCACACAGACAGCTTTCAACTAGCTACTCAGGTTTGGATGTCAGTATGTAGCTGCCATCCGAGGCAGGAATGTCTCAGAAGTCGCTAGATTGTGCTAAGAGACACTTGCCTCTCAGAAACACTGAATCCCGCATCGGGCGAAATCCTTTGGAAACCAAGCGTACAGGCGTTCAGCATTTGGGAGCTGCGAGCCATTAGCCCAATCCAAAGGCGTGTGCATGCTCTGGAGGAAGCTTTCCGCCTGGCGCGAAAGTGACAAGGCAGACACTAGGTTCTCATTCCGCAACTATCCCACATACAACGAAAAGCTGTGGAAGCGGACCCTTACAGGCAGCCAGGAGGAGGGAGGTATGGACCATAAGCACAACTCTCAGAAGTGTGTATGTCTGGGAGGCAGATGGCTGCTACACACTCCTACATGGGAGTTCCAAGCTAGCTGCACTCTAACTAAAGAAGGCCGATGGAAATCGCTGGATTCAACTCAGGTACACCTGGGTACAGGCTTGACCCTTCCACATGCTTTTCTCACCACCTCTCCCTGCAACTAACTTAAGGATGTTAGCAGCCACGTCTACGGGCAGGCAGCATGCGGGAGGGTCCCGCCCTGAGCTCAGCTCTCCAATGGGAGCACGCTTCAAAGCCAGCTTTCTCCTAGCTGCCTTCCTAGAGCCGTGAGAAGCTAGCAGAATTGCAACTTAGGACGTTCCATGAATACCTCTCTAGTGCCCTGGAGACACATCCGTTGAAGCCAGCAGGTTGCCCCTGGCGTCCCATGACCTTTGACCCACATGACCCGTGAGGATATTCGTAACTCCTTCTGGAGGCAGTGTGGAACTGGGAAGGACCGTGTGTCACCTCATCTCACAGAAGGAAGTTCTCCCACACAGACAGCTTTCAACTAGCTACTCAGGTTTGGATGTTAGTATGTAGCTGCCATCCGAGGCAGGAATGGCTCAGAAGTCGCTGGATTGTGCTAAGAGACACTTGCCTCTCAGAAACACTGAATCCCGCATCGGGCGAAATCCTTTGGAAACCAAGCGTACAGGCGTTCAGCATGTGGGAGCTGCGAGCCATAAGCTCAATCCAAAGGCGTGTGCATGCTCTGGAGGAAGCTTTCCGCCTGGCGCGAAAGTGACAAGGCAGACACTAGGTTCTCATTCCCCAACTATCCCGCATACAACGAAAAGCTGTGGAAGCGGACCCTTACAGGCAGCCAGGAGGAGGGAGGTATGGACCATAAGCACAACTCTCAGAAGTGTGTATGTCTGGGAGACAGATGGCTGCTACACACTCCTACATGGGAGTTCCAAGCTAGCTGCACTCTAACTGAAGAAGGCCGTTGGAAATCGCTGGATTCATCTCAGGTACACCTGGGTACAGGCTTGACCCTTCCACATGCTTTTCTCACCACCTCTCCCTGCAACTAACCTAAGGATGTTAGCAGCCACGTCTACGGGCAGGCAGCATGCGGGAGGGTCCCGCCCTGAGCTCAGCTCTCCAAAGGGAGCACGCTTCAAAGCCAGCTTTCTCCTAGCTGTTTCTTAGAGCCGTGAGAAGCTAGCAGAATTGCAACTTAGGACGTTCCATGAATACCTCTCTAGTGCCCTGGAGACACAGCCGTTGAAGCCAGCAGGTTGCCCCTGGCGTCCCATGACCTTTGACCCACATGACCCTTGAGGATGTTCGTAACTCCATCTGGAGGCAGTGTGGAACTGGGAAGGACCGTGTGTCAGCTCATCTCACAGAAGGAAGTTCCCCCACACAGACAGCTTTCAACTAGCTACTCAGGATTGGATGTCAGTATGTAGCTGCCATCCGAGGCAGGAATGGCTCAGAAGTCGCTGGATTGTGCTAAGAGACACTTGCCTCTCAGAAACACTGAATCCCGCATCGGGCAAAATCCTTTGGAAACCAAGTGTACAGGCGTTCAGCATGTGGGAGCTGCGAGCCATAAGCTCAATCCAAAGGCGTGTGCATGCTTTGGAGGAAGCTTTCCGCCTGGCGTGAAAGTGACAAGGCAGACACTAGGTTCTCATTCCGCAACTATCCCGCATACAACGAAAAGCTGTGGAAGCGGACCCTTACAGGCAGCCAGGAGGAGGGAGGTATGGACCATAAGCACAACTCTCAGAAGTGTGTATGTCTGGGAGGCAGATGGCTGCTACACACTCCTACATGGGAGTTCCAAGCTAGCTGCACTCTAACTGAAGAAGGCCGTTGGAAATCGCTGGATTCAACTCAGGTACACCTGGGTACAGGCTTGACCCTTCCACATGCTTTTCTCACCACCTCTCCCTGCAACTAACCTAAGGATGTTAGCAGCCATGTCTACGGGCAGGCAGCATGTGGGAGGGTCCCGCCCTGAGCTCAGCTCTCCAAAGGGAGCACGCTTCAAAGCCAGCTTTCTCCTAGCTGCCTTCTTAGAGCCGTGAGAAGCTAGCAGAATTGCAACATAGGACGTTCCATGAATACCGCTCTAGTGCCCCGGAGACACAGGGGTTGAAGCCAGCAGGTTGCCCCTGGCGTCCCATGACCTTTGATCCCCATGACCCGTGAGGATGTTCGTAACTCCATCTGGAGGCAGTGTGGAACTGGGAAGGACCGTGTATCAGCTCATCTCACAGAAGGAAGTTCCCCCACACAGACAGCTTTCAACTAGCTACTCAGGTTTGGATGTTAGTATGTAGCTGCCATCCGAGGCAGGAATGGCTCAGAAGTCGCTGGATTGTGCTAAGAGACACTTGCCTCTCAGAAACACTGAATCCCGCATCGGGCGAAATCATTTGGAAACCAAGCGTACAGGCGTTCAGCATGTGGGAGCTGCGAGCCATAAGCTCAATCCAAATGCGTGTGCATTCTCTGGAGGAAGCTTTCCGCCTGGCGCGAAAGTGACAAGGCAGACACTAGGTTCTCATTCCGCAACTATCCCACATACAACGAAAAGCTGTGGAAGCGGACCCTTACAGGCAGCCAGGAGGAGGGAGGTATGGACCATAAGCACAACTCTCAGAAGTGTGTATGTCTGGGAGGCAGATGGCTGCTACACACTCCTACATGGGAGTTCCAAGCTAGCTGCACTCTAACTGAAGAAGGCCGTTGGAAATCGCTGGATTCAACTCAGGTACACCTGGGTACAGGCTTGACCCTTCCACATGCTTTTCTCACCACCTCTCCCTGCAACTAACTTAAGGATGTTAGCAGCCACGTCTACGGGCAGGCAGCATGCGGGAGGGTCCCGCCCTGAGCTCAGCTCTCCAAAGGGAGCACGCTTCAAAGCCAGCTTTCTCCTAGCTGCCTTCCTAGAGCCGTGAGAAGCTAGCAGAATTGCAACTTAGGACGTTCCATGAATACCTCTCTAGTGCCCTGGAGACACATCCGTTGAAGCCAGCAGGTTGCCCCTGGCGTCCCATGACCTTTGACCCACATGACCCGTGAGGATATTCGTAACTCCTTCTGGAGGCAGTGTGGAACTGGGAAGAACCGTGTGTCAGCTCATCTCACAGAAGGAAGTTCCCCCACACAGACAGCTTTCAACTAGCTACTCAGGTTTGGATGTCAGTATGTAGCTGCCATCCGAGGCAGGAATGGCTCAGAAGTCGCTGGATTGTGCTAAGAGACACTTGCCTCTCAGAAACACTGAATCCCGCATCGGGCGAAATCCTTTGGAAACCAAGTGTACAGGCGTTCAGCATGTGGGAGCTGCGAGCAATAAGCTCAATCCAAAGGCGTGTGCATGCTCTGGAGGAAGCTTTCCGCCTGGCGCGAAAGTGACAAGGCAGACACTAGGTTCTCATTCCCCAACTATCCCGCATACAACGAAAAGCTGTGGAAGCGGACCCTTACAGGCAGCCATAGGACGGAGGTATGGACCATAAGCACAACTCTCAGAAGTGTGTATGTCTGGGAGGCAGATGGCTGCTACACACTCCTACATGGGAGTTCCAAGCTAGCTGCACTCTAACTGAAGAAGGCCGTTGGAAATCGCTGGATTCAACTCAGGTACACCTGGGTACAGGCTTGACCCTTCCACATGCTTTTCTCACCACCTCTCCCTGCAACTAACCTAAGGATGTTAGCAGCCACGTCTACGGGCAGGCAGCATGCGGGAGGGTCCCGCCCTGAGCTCTGTTCTCCAAAGGGAGCATGCTTCAAAGCCAGCTTTCTCCTAGCTGCCTTCTTAGAGCCGTGAGAAGCTAGCAGAATTGCAACTTAGGACGTTCTATGAATACCGCTCTAGTGCCCCGGAGACACAGCCATTGAAGCCAGCAGGTTGCCCCTGGCGTCCCATGACCTTTGACCCACATGACCCGTGAGGATGTTCGTAACTCCATCTGGAGGCAGTGTGGAACTGGGAAGGACCGTGTGTCAGCTCATCTCACAGAAGGAAGTTCCCCACACAGACAGCTTTCAACTAGCTACTCAGGTTTGGATGTCAGTATGTAGCTGCCATCCGAGGCAGGAATGGCTCAGAAGTCGCTGGATTGTGCTAAGAGACACTTGCCCCTCAGAAACACTGAATCCCGCATCGGGCGAAATCCTTTGGAAACCAAGCGTACAGGTGTTCAGCATGTGGGAGCTGCGAGCCATAAGCTCAATCCAAAGGCGTGTGCATGCTCTGGAGGAAGCTTTCCGCCTGGCGCGAAAGTGACAAGGCAGACACTAGGTTCTCATTCCGCAACTATCCCGCATACAACGAAAAGCTGTGGAAGCGGACCCTTACAGGCAGCCAGGAGGAGGGAGGTATGGACCATAAGCACAACTCTCAGAAGTGTGTATGTCTGGGAGGCAGATGGCTGCTACACACTCCTACATGGGAGTTCCAAGCTAGCTGCACTCTAAATGAAGAAGGCCATTGGAAATCGCTGGATTCAACTCAGGTACACCTGGGTACAGGCTTGACCCTTCCACATGCTTTTCTCACCACCTCTCCCTGCAACTAACCTAAGGATGTTAGCAGCCACGTCTACGGGCAGGCAGCATGCGGGAGGGTCCCGCCCTGAGCTCAGCTCTCCAAAGGGAGCACGCTTCAAAGCCAGCTTTCTCCTAGCTGTTTCTTAGAGCCGTGAGAAGCTAGCAGAATTGCAACTTAGGACGTTCCATGAATACCTCTCTAGTGCCCTGGAGACACAGCCGTTGAAGCCAGCAGGTTGCCCCTGGCGTCCCATGACTTTTGACCCACATGACCCGTGAGGATGTTCATAACTCCATCTGGAGGCAGTGTGGAATTGGGAAGGACCGTGTGTCAGCTCATCTCACAGAAGGAAGTTCCCCCACACAGACAGCTTTCAACTAGCTACTCAGGTTTAGATGTTAGTATGTAGCTGCCATCCGAGGCAGGAATGGCTCAGAAGTCGCTGGATTGTGCTAAGAGACACTTGCCTCTCAGAAACACTGAATCCCGCATCGGGCGAAATCCTTTGGAAACCAAGCGTACAGGCGTTCAGCATGTGGGAGCTGCGAGCCATAAGCTCAATCCAAAGGCGTGTGCATTCTCTGGAGGAAGCTTTCCGCCTGGCGCGAAAGTGACAAGGCAGACACTAGGTTCTCATTCCGCAACTATCCCACATACAACGAAAAGCTGTGGAAGCGGACCCTTACAGGCAGCCAGGAGGAGGGAGGTATGGACCATAAGCACAACTCTCAGAAGTGTGTATGTCTGGGAGGCAGATGGCTGCTACACACTCCTACATGGGAGTTCCAAGCTAGCTGCACTCTAACTGAAGAAGGCCGTTGGAAATCGCTGGATTCAACTCAGGTACACCTGGGTACAGGCTTGACCCTTCCACATGCTTTTCTCACCACCTCTCCCTGCAACTAACTTAAGGATGTTAGCAGCCACGTCTACGGGCAGGCAGCATGCGGGGGGGTCCCGCCCTGAGCTCAGCTCTCCAAAGGGAGCACGCTTCAAAGCCAGCTTTCTCCTAGCTGCCTTCCTAGAGCCGTGAGAAGCTAGCAGAATTGCAACTTAGGACGTTCCATGAATACCTCTCTAGTGCCCTGGAGACACAGCCGTTGAAGCCAGCAGGTTGCCCCTGGCGTCCCATGACCTTTGATCCCCATGACCCGTGAGGATGTTCGTAACTCCTTCTGGAGGCAGTGTGGAACTGGGAAGGACCGTGTGTCAGCTCATCTCACAGAAGGAAGTTCCCCCACACAGACAGCTTTCAACTAGCTACTCAGGTTTGGATGTCAGTATGTAGCTGCCATCCGAGGCAGGAATGGCTCAGAAGTCGCTGGATTGTGCTAAGAGACACTTGCCTCTCAGAAACACTGAATCCCACATCGGGCGAAATCCTTTGGAAACCAAGTGTACAGGCGTTCAGCATGTGGGAGCTGCGAGCCATAAGCTCAATCGAAAGGCGTGTGCATGCTCTGGAGGAAGCTTTCCGCCTGGCACGAAAGTGACAAGGCAGACACTAGGTTCTCATTCCCCAACTATCCCGCATACAACGAAAAGCTGTGGAAGCGGACTCTTACAGGCAGCCATAGGAGGGAGGTATGGACCATAAGCACAACTCTCAGAAGTGTGTATGTCTGGGAGGCAGATGGCTGCTACACTCTCCTACATGGGAGTTCCAAGCTAGCTGCACTCTAACTGAAGAAGGCCGTTGGAAATCGCTGGATTCAACTCAGGTACACCTGGGTACAGGCTTGACCCTTCCACATGCTTTTCTCACCACCTCTCCCTGCAACTAACCTAAGGATGTTAGCAGCCACGTCTACGGGCAGGCAGCATGCGGGAGGGTCCCGCCCTGAGCTCAGCTCTCCAAAGGGAGCACGCTTCAAAGCCAGCTTTCTCCTAGCTGCCTTCTTAGAACCGTGAGAAACTAGCAGAATTGCAACTTAGGACGTTCCATGAACACCGCTCTAGTGCCCCGGACACAGCCGTTGAAGGCAGCAGGTTGCCCCTGGCGTCCCATGACCTTTGACCCACATGACCCGTGAGGATGTTCGTAACTCCATCTGGAGGCAGTGTGGAACTGGGAAGGACCGTGTGTCAGCTCATCTCACAGAAGGAAGTTCCCCCACACAGACAGCTTTCAACTAGCTACTCAGGATTGGATGTCAGTATGTAGCTGCCATCCGAGGCAGGAATGGCTCAGAAGTCGCTGGATTGTGCTAAGAGACACTTGCCTCTCAGAAACACTGAATCCCGCATCGGGTGAAATCCTTTGGAAACCAAGCGTACAGGCGTTCAGCATGTGGGAGCTGCGAGCCATAAGCTCAATCCAAAGGCGTGTGCATGCTCTGGAGGAAGCTTTCCGCCTGGTGCGAAAGTGACAAGGCAGACACTAGGTTCTCATTCCGCAACTATCCCGCATACAACGAAAAGCTGTGGAAGCGGACACTTACAGGCAGCCAGGAGGAGGGAGGTATGGACCATAAGCACAACTCTCAGAAGTGTGTATGTCTGGGAGGCAGATGGCTGCTACACACTCCTACTTGGGAGTTCCAAGCTAGCTGCACTCTAACTGAAGAAGGCCGTTGGAAATCGCTGGATTCAACTCAGGTACACCTGGGTACAGGCTTGACCCTTCCACATTCTTTTCTCACCACCTCTCCCTGCAACTAACCTAAGGATGTTAGCAGCCACGTCTATGGGCAGGCAGCATGCGGGAGGGTCCTGCCCTGAGCTCAGCTCTCCAAAGGGAGCACGCTTCAAAGCCAGCTTTCTCCTAGCTGCCTTCTTAGAGCCGTGAGAAGCTAGCAGAATTGCAAATTAGGACGTTCCAAGAATACCGCTCTAGTGCCCTGGACACACAGCCGTTGAAGGCAGCAGCTTGCCCCTGGCGTCCCATGACCTTTGACCCACATGACCCGTGAGGATGTTCGTAACTCCATCTGGAGGCAGTGTGGAACTGGGAAGGACCGTGTGTCAGCTCATCTTACAGAAGGAAGTTCCCCCACACAGACAGCTTTCAAATAGCTACTCAGGTTTGGATGTTAGTATGTAGCTGTCATCCGAGCAGGAATGGCTCAGAAGTCGCTGGATTGTGCTAAGAGACACTTGCCTCTCAGAAACACTGAATCCCGCATCGGGCGAAATCCTTTGGAAACCAAGCGTACAGGCGTTCAGCATGTGGGAGCTGCGAGCCATAAGCTCAATCCAAAGGCGTGTGCATGCTCTGGAGGAAGCTTTCCGCCTGGCGCGAAAGTGACAAGGCAGACACTAGGTTCTCATTCCGCAACTATCCCGCATACAACGAAAAGCTGTGGAAGCGGACCCTTACAGGCAGCCAGGAGGAGGGAGCTATGGACCATAAGCACAACTCTCAGAAGTGTGTATGTCTGGGAGGCAGATGGCTGCTACACACTCCTACATGGGAGTTCCAAGCTAGCTGCACTCTAACTGAAGAAGGCCGTTGGAAATCGCTGGATTCAACTCAGGTACACCTGGGTACAGGCTTGACCCTTCCACATGCTTTTCTCACCACCTCTCCCTGCAACTAACCTAAGGATGTTAGCAGCCACGTCTATGGGCAGGCAGCATGCGGGAGGGTCCCGCCCTGAGCTCAGCTCTCCAAAGGGAGCACGCTTCAAAGCCAGCTTTCTCCTAGCTGTTTCTTAGAGCCGTGAGAAGCTAGCAGAATTGCAACTTAGGACGTTCCATGAATACCTCTCTAGTGCCCTGGAGACACAGCCGTTGAAGCCAGCAGGTTGCCCCTGGCGTCCCATGACCTTTGACCCACATGACCCGTGAGGATGTTCGTAACTCCATCTGGAGGCAGTGTGGAACTGGGAAGGACCGTGTGTCAGCTCATCTCACAGAAGGAAGTTCCCCCACACAGACAGCTTTCAACTAGCTACTCAGGTTTGGATGTCAGTATGTAGCTGCCATCCGAGGCAGGAATGGCTCAGAAGTCGCTGGATTGTGCTAAGAGACACTTGCCTCTCAGAAACACTGAATCCCGCATCGGGCGAAATCCTTTGGAAACCAAGCGTACAGGCGTTCAGCATGTGGGAGCTGCGAGCCATAAGCTCAATCCAAAGGCGTGTGCATGCTCTGGAGGAAGCTTTCCGCCTGGCGCGAAAGTGACAAGGCAGACACTAGGTTCTCATTCCGCAACTATCCCGCATACAACGAAAAGCTGTGGAAGCGGACCCTTACAGGCAGCCAGGATGAGGGAGGTATGGACCATAAGCACAACTCTCAGAAGTGTGTATGTCTGGGAGGCAGATGGCTGCTACACACTCCTACTTGGGAGTTCCAAGCTAGCTGCACTCTAACTGAAGAAGGCCGTTGGAAATCGCTGGATTCAACTCAGGTACACCTGGGTACAGGCTTGACCCTTCCACATTCTTTTCTCACCACCTCTCCCTGCAACTAACCTAAGGATGTTAGCAGCCACGTCTATGGGCAGGCAGCATGCGGGAGGGTCCCGCCCTGAGCTCAGCTCTCCAAAGGGAGCACGCTTCAAAGCCAGCTTTCTCCTAGCTGCCTTCTTAGAGCCGTGAGAAGCTAGCAGAATTGCAACATAGGACGTTCCAAGAATACCGCTCTAGTGCCCTGGAGACACAGCCGTTGAAGCCAGCAGGTTGCCCCTGGGGTCCCATGACCTTTGACCCACATGACCCGTGAGGATGTTCGTAACTCCATCTGGAGGCAGTGTGGAACTGGGAAGGACCGTGTGTCAGCTCATCTCACAGAAGGAAGTTCCCCCACACAGACAGCTTTCAACTAGCTACTCAGGTTTGGATGTTAGTATGTAGCTGCCATCCGAGGCAGGAATGGCTCAGAAGTCGCTGGATTGTGCTAAGAGACACTTGCCTCTCAGAAACACTGAATCCCGCATCGGGCGAAATCCTTTGGAAACCAAGCGTACAGGCGTTCAGCATGTGGGAGCTGCGAGCCATAAGCTCAATCCAAAGGCGTGTGCATGCTCTGGAGGAAGCTTTCCGCCTGGCGCGAAAGTGACAAGGCAGACACTAGGTTCTCATTCCGCAACTATCCCGCATACAACGAAAAGCTGTGGAAGCGGACCCTTACAGGCAGCCAGGAGGAGGGAGCTATGGACCATAAGCACAACTCTCAGAAGTGTGTATGTCTGGGAGGCAGATGGCTGCTACACACTCCTACATGGGAGTTCCAAGCTAGCTGCACTCTAACTGAAGAAGGCCGTTGGAAATCGCTGGATTCAACTCAGGTACACCTGGGTACAGGCTTGACCCTTCCACATGCTTTTCTCACCACCTCTCCCTGCAACTAACCTAAGGATGTTAGCAGCCACGTCTACGGGCAGGCAGCATGCGGGAGGGTCCCGCCCTGAGCTCAGCTCTCCAAAGGGAGCACGCTTCAAAGCCAGCTTTCTCCTAGCTGTTTCTTAGAGCCGTGAGAAGCTAGCAGAATTGCAACTTAGGACGTTCCATGAATACCTCTCTAGTGCCCTGGAGACACAGCCGTTGAAGCCAGCAGGTTGCCCCTGGCGTCCCATGACCTTTGACCCACATGACCCGTGAGGATGTTCGTAACTCCATCTGGAGGCAGTGTGGAACTGGGAAGGACCGTGTGTCAGCTCATCTCACAGAAGGAAGTTCCCCCACACAGACAGCTTTCAACTAGCTACTCAGGTTTGGATGTCAGTATGTAGCTGCCATCCGAGGCAGGAATGGCTCAGAAGTCGCTGGATTGTGCTAAGAGACACTTGCCTCTCAGAAACACTGAATCCCGCATCGGGCGAAATCCTTTGGAAACCAAGCGTACAGGCGTTCAGCATGTGGGAGCTGCGAGCCATAAGCTCAATCCAAAGGCGTGTGCATGCTCTGGAGGAAGCTTTCCGCCTGGCGCGAAAGTGACAAGGCAGACACTAGGTTCTCATTCCGCAACTATCCCGCATACAACGAAAAGCTGTGGAAGCGGACCCTTACAGGCAGCCAGGATGAGGGAGGTATGGACCATAAGCACAACTCTCAGAAGTGTGTATGTCTGGGAGGCAGATGGCTGCTACACACTCCTACTTGGGAGTTCCAAGCTAGCTGCACTCTAACTGAAGAAGGCCGTTGGAAATCGCTGGATTCAACTCAGGTACACCTGGGTACAGGCTTGACCCTTCCACATTCTTTTCTCACCACCTCTCCCTGCAACTAACCTAAGGATGTTAGCAGCCACGTCTATGGGCAGGCAGCATGCGGGAGGGTCCCGCCCTGAGCTCAGCTCTCCAAAGGGAGCACGCTTCAAAGCCAGCTTTCTCCTAGCTGCCTTCTTAGAGCCGTGAGAAGCTAGCAGAATTGCAACATAGGACGTTCCAAGAATACCGCTCTAGTGCCCTGGAGACACAGCCGTTGAAGCCAGCAGGTTGCCCCTGGGGTCCCATGACCTTTGACCCACATGACCCGTGAGGATGTTCGTAACTCCATCTGGAGGCAGTGTGGAACTGGGAAGGACCGTGTGTCAGCTCATCTCACAGAAGGAAGTTCCCCCACACAGACAGCTTTCAACTAGCTACTCAGGTTTGGATGTTAGTATGTAGCTGCCATCCGAGGCAGGAATGGCTCAGAAGTCGCTGGATTGTGCTAAGAGACACTTGCCTCTCAGAAACACTGAATCCCGCATCGGGCGAAATCCTTTGGAAACCAAGCGTACAGGCGTTCAGCATGTGGGAGCTGCGAGCCATAAGCTCAATCCAAAGGCGTGTGCATGCTCTGGAGGAAGCTTTCCGCCTGGCGCGAAAGTGACAAGGCAGACACTAGGTTCTCATTCCGCAACTATCCCGCATACAACGAAAAGCTGTGGAAGCGGACCCTTACAGGCAGCCAGGAGGAGGGAGGTATGGACCATAAGCACAACTCTCAGAAGTGTGTATGTCTGGGAGGCAGATGGCTGCTACACACTCCTACATGGGAGTTCCAAGCTAGCTGCACTCTAACTGAAGAAGGCCGTTGGAAATCGCTGGATTCAACTCAGGTACACCTGGGTACAGGCTTGACCCTTCCACATGCTTTTCTCACCACCTCTCCCTTCAACTAACCTAAGGATGTGAGCAGCCACGTCTACGGGCAGGCAGCATGCGGGTGGGTCCCGCCCTGAGCTCAGCTCTCCAAAGGGAGCACGCTTCAAAGCCAGTTTTCGCCTAGCTGGTTCTTAGAGCCGTTAGAAGGTAGCAGAATCGCAACTTAGGACCTTCCATGAATACCTCTCTAGTGCCCTGGAGACACAGCCGTTGAAGCCAGCAGGTTGCCCCTGGCGTCCCATGACCTTTGACCCACATGACCCGTGAGGATGTTCGTAACTCCATCTGGAGGCAGTGTGGAACTGGGAAGGACCGTGTGTCAGCTCATCTCACAGAAGGAAGTTCCCCCACACAGACAGCTTTCAACTAGCTACTCAGGTTTGGATGTCAGTAGGTAGCTGCCATCCGAGGCAGGAATGGCTCAGAAGTCGCTGGATTGTGCTAAGAGACACTTGCCTCTCAGAAACACTGAATCCCACATCGGGCGAAATCCTTTGGAAACCAAGCGTACAGGCTTTCAGCATGTGGGAGCTGCGAGCCATAAGCTCAATCCAAAGGCGTGTGCATGCTCTGGAGGAAGCTTTCCGCCTGGCGGGAAAGTGACAAGGCAGACACTAGGTTCTCATTCCGCAACTATCCCGCATACAACGAAAAGCTGTGGAAGCGGACCCTTACAGGCTACCTGGAGGAGGGAGGTATGGACCATAAGCACAACTCTCAGAAGTGTGTATGTCTGGGAGGCAGATGGCTGCTACACACTCCTACATGGGAGTTCCAAGCTAGCTGCACTCTAACTGAAGAAGGCCGTTGGAAATCGCTGGATTCAACTCAGGTACACCTGGGTACAGGCTTGACCCTTCCACATGCATTTCTCACCACCTCTCCCTGCAACTAACCTAAGGATGTTAGCAGCCACGTCTACGGGCAGGCAGCATGCGGGAGGGTCCCGCCCTGAGCTCAGCTCTCCAAAGGGAGCACGCTTCAAAGCCAGCATTCTCCTAGCTGCCTTCTTAGAGCCGTGAGAAGCTAGCAGAATTGCAACTTAGGACCTTCCATGAATACCTCTCTAGTGCCCTGGAGACACAGCCGTTGAAGCCAGCAGGTTGCCCCTGGCGTCCCATGACTTTTGACCCACATGACTCGTGAGGAGGTTCGTAACTCCATCTGGAGGCAGTGTGGAACTGGGAAGGACCGTGTGTCAGCTCATCTCAGAGAAGGAAGTTCCCCCACACAGACAGCTTTCAACTAGCTACTCAGGTTTGGATGTCAGTATGTAGCTGCCATCCGAGGCAGGAATGGCTCAGAAGTCGCTGGATTGTGCTAAGAGACACTTGCCTCTCAGAAACACTGAATCCCGCATCGGGCGAAATCCTTCGGAAACCAAGCGTACAGGCGTTCAGCATGTGGGAGCTGCGAGTCATAAGCTCAATCCAAAGGCGTGTGCATGCTCTGGAGGAAGCTTTCCGCCTGGCGCGAAAGTGACAAGGCAGACACTAGGTTCTCATTCCGCAACTATCCCGCATACAACGAAAAGCTGTGGCAGCGGACCCTTACAGGCAGCCAGGAGGAGGGAGGTATGGGCCATAAGCACAACTCCCAGAAGTGTGTATGTCTGGGAGGCAGATGGCTGCTACACACTCCTACATGGGAGTTCCAAGCTAGCTGCACTCTAACTGAAGAAGGCCGTTGGAAATCGCTGGATTCAACTCAGGTACACCTGGGTACAGGCTTGACCCTTCCACATGCTTTTCTCACCACCTCTCCCTGCTACTAACTTAAGGATGTTAGCAGCCACGTCTACGGGCAGGCAGCATGCGGGAGGGTCCCGCCCTGAGCTTAGCTCTCCAAAGGGAGCACGCTTCAAAGCCAGCTTTCTCCTAGCTGCCTTCTTAGAGCCGTGAGAAGCTATCAGAATTGCAACATAGGACGTTCCAAGAATACCGCTCTAGTGCCCTGGAGACACAGCCGTTGAAGCCAGCAGGTTGCCCCTGGGGTCCCATGACCTTTGACCCACATGACCCGTGAGGATGTTCGTAACCCCATCTGGAGGCAGTGTGGAACTGGGAAGGACCGTGTGTCAGCTCATCTCACAGAAGGAAGTTCCCCCACACAGACAGCTTTCAACTAGCTACTCAGGTTTGGATGTTAGTATGTAGCTGCCATCCGAGGCAGGAATGGCTCAGAAGTCGCTGGATTGTGCTAAGAGACACTTGCCTCTCAGAAACACTGAATCCCGCATCGGGCGAAATCCTTTGGAAACCAAGCGTACAGGCGTTCAGCATGTGGGAGCTGCGAGCCATAAGCTCAATCCAAAGGCGTGTGCATGATCTGGAGGAAGTTTTTCGCCTGGCGCGAAAGTGACAAGGCAGACACTAGGTTCTCATTCCGCAACTATCCCGCATACAACGAAAAGCTGTGGAAGCGGACCCTTACAGGCAGCCAGGAGGAGGGAGGTATGGACCATAAGCACAACTCTCAGAAGTGTGTATGTCTGGGAGGCAGATGGCTGCTACACACTCCTACATGGGAGTTCCAAGCTAGCTGCACTCTAACTGAAGAAGGCCGTTGGAAATCGCTGGATTCAACTCAGGTACACCTGGGTACAGGCTTGACCCTTCCACATGCTTTTCTCACCACCTCTCCCTTCAACTAACCTAAGGATGTTAGCAGCCACGTCTACGGGCAGGCAGCATGCGGGTGGGTCCCGCCCTGAGCTCAGCTCTCCAAAGGGAGCACGCTTCAAAGCCAGCTTTCGCCTAGCTGGTTCTTAGAGCCCTGAGAAGCTAGCAGAATTGCAACTTAGGACCTTCCATGAATACCTCTCTAGTGCCCTGGAGACACAGCCGTTGAAGCCAGCAGGTTGCCCCTGGCGTCCCATGACCTTTGACCCACATGACCCGTGAGGAGGTTCGTAACTCCATCTGGAGGCAGTGTGGAACTGGGAAGGACCGTGTGTCAGCTCATCTCACAGAAGGAAGTTCCCCCACACAGACAGCTTTCAACTAGCTACTCAGGTTTGGATGTCAGTATGTAGCTGCCATCCGAGGCAGGAATGGCTCAGAAGTCGCTGGATTGTGCTAAGAGACACTTGCCTCTCAGAAACACTGAATCCCGCATCGGGCGAAATCCTTTGGAAACCAAGCGTACAGGCGTTCAGCATGTGGGAGCTGCGAGTCATAAGCTCAATCCAAAGGCGTGTGCATGCTCTGGAGGAAGCTTTCCGCCTGGCGCGAAAGTGACAAGGCAGACACTAGGTTCTCATTCCGCAACTATCCCGCATACAACGAAAAGCTGTGGAAGCGGACCCTTACAGGCAGCCAGGAGGAGGGAGGTATGGACCATAAGCACAACTCTCAGAAGTGTGTATGTCTGGGAGGCAGATGGCTGCTACACACTCCTACATGGGAGTTCCAAGCTAGCTGCACTCTAACTGAAGAAGGCCGTTGGAAATCGCTGGATTCAACTCAGGTACACCTGGGTACAGGCTTGACCCTTCCACATGCTTTTCTCACAACCTCTCCCTGCAACTAACCTAAGGATGTTAGCAGCCACGTCTACGGGCAGGCAGCATGCGGGAGGGTCCCGCCCTGAGCTCAGCTCTCCAAAGGGAGCACGCTTCATAGCCAGCATTCTCCTAGCTGCCTTCTTAGAGCCATGAGAAGCTAGCAGAATTGCAACTTAGGACCTTCCATGAATACCTCTCTAGTGCCCTGGAGACACAGCCGTTGAAGCCAGCAGGTTGCCCCTGGCGTCCCATGACCTTTGACCCACATGACCCGTGAGGATGTTCGTAACTCCATCTGGAGGCAGTGTGGAACTGGGAAGGACCGTGTGTCAGCTCATCTCAGAGAAGGAAGTTCCCCCACACAGACAGCTTTCAACTAGCTACTCAGGTTTGGATGTCAGTATGTAGCTGCCATCCGAGGCAGGAATGGCTCAGAAGTCGCTCGATTGTGCTAAGAGACACTTGCCTCTCAGAAACACTGAATCCCGCATCTGGCGAAATCCTTTGGAAAACAAGCGTACAGGCGTTCAGCATGTGGGAGCTGCGAGCCATAAGCTCAATCCAAAGGCGTGTGCATGCTCTGGAGGAAGCTTTCCGCCTGGCGCGAAAGTGACAAGGCAGACACTAGGTTCTCATTCCGCAACTATCCCGCATACAACGAAAAGCTGTGGAAGCGACCCTTACAGGCAGCCAGGAGGAGGGAAGTATGGGCCATAAGCACAACTCCCAGAAGTGTGTATGTCTGGGAGGCAGATGGCTGCTACACACTCCTACATGGGAGTTCCAAGCTGGCTGCACTCTAACTGAAGAAGGCTGTTGGAAATCGCTGGATTCAACTCAGGTACACCTGGGTACAGGCTTGACCCTTCCACATGCTTTTCTCACCACCTCTCACTGCAACTAACCTAAGGATGTTAGCAGCCACGTCTACGGGCAGGCAGCATGCGGGAGGGTCCTGCCCTGAGCTCAGCTCTCCAAAGGGAGCACACTTCAAAGCCAGCTTTCTCCAGCTGCCTTCTTAGAGCCGTGAGAAGCTAGCAGAATTGCAACTTAGGACGTTCCATGAATACCGCTCTAGTGCCCCGGAGACACAGCCGTTGAAGCCAGCAGGTTGCCCCTGGCGTCCCATGACCTTTGAGCCACATGACCCGTGAGGATGTTCCTAACTCCATCTGGAGGCAGTGTGGAACTGGGAAGGACCGTGTGTCAGCTCATCTCACAGAAGGAAGTTCCCCCACACAGACAGCTTTCAACTAGCTTCAGGTTTGGATGTCAGTATGTAGCTGCCATCCGAGGCAGGAATGGCTCAGTAGTCGCTGGATTGTGCTAAGAGACACTTGCCTCTCAGAAACACTGAATCCCGCATCGGGTGAAATCCTTTGGAAACCAAGCGTACAGGTGATCAGCATGTGGAAGCTGCGAGCCATAAGCTCAATCCAAAGGCGTGTGCATGCTCTGGAGGAAGCTTTCCGCCTGGCGCGAAAGTGACAAGGCAGACACTAGGTTCTCATTCCGCAACTATTCCGCATACAACGATAAGCTGTGGAAGCGGACCCTTACAGGCAGCCAGGAGGAGGGAGGTATGGACCATAAGCACAACTCTCAGAAGTGTGTATGTCTGGGAGGCAGATGGCTGCTACACACTCCTACATGGGAGTTCCAAGCTAGCTGCACTCTAACTGAAGAAGGCCGTTGGAAATCGCTGGATTCAACTCAGGTACACCTGGGTACAGGCTTGACCCTTCCACATGCTTTTCTCACCACTTCTCCCTGCAACTAACCTAAGGATGTTAGCAGCCAGGTCTACGGGCAGGCAGCATGCGGGAGGGCCCCGCCCTGAGCTCAGCTCTCCAAAGGGAGCACGCTTCAAAGCCAGCTTTCTCCTAGCTGCCTTCTTAGAGCCGTGAGAAGCTAGCAGAATTGCAACTTAGGAAGTTCTATGAATACCGCTCTATTGCCCCGGAGACACAGCCATTGAAGCCAGCAGGTTGCCCCTGGCGTCCCATGACCTTTGACCCACATGACCCGTGAGGATGTTCGTAACTCCATCTGGAGGCAGTGTGGAACTGGGAAGGACCGTGTGTCAGCTCATCTCACAGAAGGAAGTTCCCCCACACAGACAGCTTTCAACTAGCTACTCAGGTTTGGATGTCAGTATGTAGCTGCCATCCGAGGCAGGAATGGCTCAGAAGTCGCTGGATTGTGCTAAGAGACACTTGCCTCTCAGAAACACTGAATCCCGCATCGGGCGAAATCCTTTGGAAACCAAGCGTACAGGCGTTCAGCATGTGGGAGCTGCGAGCCATAAGCTCAATCCAAAGGCGTGTGCATGCTCTGGAGGAAGCTTTCCGCCTGGCGCGAAAGTGACAAGGCAGACACTAGGTTCTCATTCCGCAACTATCCCGCATACAACGAAAAGCTGTGGAAGCGGACCCTTACAGGCAGCCAGGAGGAGGGAGGTATGGACCATAAGCACAACTCTCAGAAGTGTGTATGTCTGGGAGGCAGATGGCTGCTACACACTCCTACATGGGAGTTCCAAGCTAGCTGCACTCTAACTGAAGAAGGCCGTTGGAAATCGCTGGATTCAACTCAGGTACACCTGGGTACAGGCTTGACCCTTCCACATGCTTTTCTCACCACCTCTCCCTGCAACTAACCTAAGGATGTTAGCAGCCAGGTCTACGCGCAGGCAGCATGTGGGAGGGTCCCGCCCTGAGCTTAGCTCTCCAAAGGGAGCACGCTTCAAAGCCAGCTTTCTCCTAGCTGCCTTCTTAGAGCCGTGAGAAGCTAGCAGAATTGCAACATAGGACGTTTCAAGAATACCGCTCTAGTGCCCTGGAGACACAGCCGTTGAAGCCAGCAGGTTGCCCCTGGGGTCCCATGACCTTTGACCCACATGACCCGTGAGGATGTTCGTAACTCCATCTGGAGGCAGTGTGGAACTGGGAAGGACCATGTGTCAGCTCATCTCACAGAAGGAAGTTCCCCCACACAGACAGCTTTCAACTAGCTACTCAGGTTTGGATGTCAGTATGTAGCTGCCATCCGAGGCAGGAATGGCTCAGAAGTCGCTGGATTGTGCTAAGAGACACTTGCCTCTCAGAAACACTGAATCCCGCATCGGGCGAAATCCTTTGGAAACCAAGCGTACAGGCGTTCAGCATGTGGGAGCTGCGAGCCATAAGCTCAATCCAAAGGCGTGTGCATGCTCTGGAGGAAGCTTTCCGCCTGGCGCGAAAGTGACAAGGCAGACACTAGGTTCTCATTCCGCAACTATCCCGCATACAACGAAAAGCTGTGGAAGCGACCCTTACAGGCAGCCAGGAGGAGGGAGGTATGGACCATAAGCACAACTCCCAGAAGTGTGTATGTCTGGGAGGCAGATGGCTGCTCCACACTCCTACATGGGAGTTCCAAGCTAGCTGCACTCTAACTGAAGAAGGCTGTTGGAAATCGCTGGATTCAACTCAGGTACACCTGGGTAGAGGCTTGACCCTTCCACATGCTTTTCTCACCACCTCTCACTGCAACTAACCTAAGGATGTTAGCAGCCACGTCTACGGGCAGGCAGCATGCGGGAGGGTCCTGCCCTGAGCTCAGCTCTCCAAAGGGAGCACGCTTCAAAGCCAGCTTTATCCTAGCTGCCTTCTTAGAGCCGTGAGAAGCTAGCAGAATTGCAACGTAGGACGTTCCAAGAATACCGCTCTAGTGCCCTGGAGACACAGCCGTTGAAGCCAGTAGGTTGCCCCGGGGTTCCATGACCTTTGACCCACATGACCCGTGAGGATGTTCGTAACTCCATCTGGAGGCAGTGTGGAACTGGGAAGGACCGTGTGTCAGCTCATCTCACAGAAGGAAGTTCCCCCACACAGACAGCTTTCAACTAGCTACTCAGGTTTGGATGTTAGTATGTAGCTGCCATCCGAGGCAGGAATGGCTCAGAAGTCGCTGGATTGTGCTAAGAGACACTTGCCTCTCAGAAACACTGAATCCCGCATCGGGCGAAATCCTTTGGAAACCAAGCGTACAGGCGTTCAGCATGTGGGAGCTGCGAGCCATAAGCTCAATCCAAAGGCGTGTGCATGCTCTGGAGGAAGCTTTCCGCCTGGCGCGAAAGTGACAAGGCAGACACTAGGTTCTCATTCCGCAACTATCCCGCATACAACGAAAAGCTGTGGAAGCGGACCCTTACAGGCAGCCAGGAGGAGGGAGGTATGGACCATAAGCACAACTCTCAGAAGTGTGTATGTCTGGGAGGCAGATGGCTGCTACACACTCCTACATGGGAGTTCCACGCTAGCTGCACTCTAACTGAAGAAGGCCGTTGGAAATCGCTGGATTCAACTCAGGTACACCTGGGTACAGGCTTGACCCTTCCACATGCTTTTCTCACCACCTCTCCCTGCAACTAACCTAAGGATGTTAGCAGCCACGTCTACGGGCAGGCAGCATGCGGGAGGGTCCCGCCCTGAGCTCAGCTCTCCAAAGGGAGCACGCTTCAAAGCCAGCATTCTCCTAGCTGCCTTCTTAGAGCCGTGAGAAGCTAGCAGAATTGCAACGTAGGACCTGCCATGAATACCTCTCTAGTGCCCTGGAGACACAGCCGTTGAAGCCAGCAGGTTGCCCCTGGCGTCCCATGACCTTTGACCCACATGACCCGTGAGGATGTTCGTAACTCCATCTGGAGGCAGTGTGGAACTGGGAAGGACCGTGTGTCAGCTCATCTCACAGAAGGAAGTTCCCCCACACAGACAGCTTTCAACTAGCTACTCAGGTTTGGATGTCAGTATGTAGCTGCCATCCGAGGCAGGAATGGCTCAGTAGTCGCTGGATTGTGCTAAGAGACACTTGCCTCTCAGAAACACTGAATCCCGCATCGGGCGAAATCCTTTGGAAACCAAGCGTACAGGCGTTCAGCATGTGGGAGCTGTGAGCCATAAGCTCAATCCAAAGGCGTGTGCATGCTCTGGAGGAAGCTTTCCGCCTGGCGCGAAAGTGACAAGGCAGACACTAGGTTCTCATTCCGCAACTATCCCACATACAACGAAAAGCTGTGGAAGCGGACCCTTACAGGCAGCCAGGAGGAGGGAGGTATGGACCATAAGCACAACTCCCAGAAGTGTGTATGTCTGGGAGGCAGATGGCTGCTACACACTCCTACATGGGAGTTCCAAGCTAGCTGCACTCTAACTGAAGAAGGCCGTTGGAAATCGCTGGATTCATCTCAGGTACACCTGGGTACAGGCTTGACCCTTCCACATGCTTTTCTCACCACCTCTCCCTGCAACTAACCTAAGGATGTTAGCAGCCACGTCTACGGGCAGGCAGCATGCGGGAGGGTCCCGCCCTGAGCTCAGCTCTCCAAAGGGAGCACGCTTCAAAGCCAGCATTCTCCTAGCTGCCTTCTTAGAGCCATGAGAAGCTAGGAGAATTGCAACTTAGGACCTGCCATGAATACCTCTCTAGTGCCCTGGAGACACAGCCGTTGAAGCCAGCAGGTTGCCCCTGGCGTCCCATGACCTTTGACCCACATGACCCGTGAGGATGTTCGTAACTCCATCTGGAGGCAGTGTGGAACTGGGAAGGACCGTGTGTCAGCTCATCTCACAGAAGGAAGTTCCCCCACACAGACAGCTTTCAACTAGCTACTCAGGTTTGGATGTCAGTATGTAGCTGCCATCCGAGGCAGGAATGGCTCAGAAGTCGCTGGATTGTGCTAAGAGACACTTGCCTCTCAGAAACACTGAATCCTGCATCGGGCGAAATCCTTTGGAAACCAAGCGTACAGGCGTTCAGCATGTGGGAGCTGCGAGCCATAAGCTCAATCCAAAGGCGTGTGCATGCTCTGGAGGAAGCTTTCCGCCTGGCGCAAAAGTGACAAGGCAGACGCTAGGTTCTCATTCCGCAACTATCCCGCATACAACGAAAAGCTGTGGAAGCGGACCCTTACAGGCAGCCAGGAGGAGGGAGGTATGGACCATAAGCACAACTCTCAGAAGTGTGTATGTCTGGGAGGCAGATGGCTGCTACACACTCCTACATGGGAGTTCCAAGCTAGCTGCACTCTAACTGAAGAAGGCCGTTGGAAATCACTGGATTCAACTCAGGTACACCTGGGTACAGGCTTGACCCTTCCACATGCTTTTCTCACCACCTCTCCCTGCAACTAACCTAAGGATGTTAGCAGCCACGTCTATGGGCAGGCAGCATGCGGGAGGGTCCCGCCCTGAGCTCAGCTCTCCAAAGGGAGCACGCTTCAAAGCCAGCATTCTCCTAGCTGCCTTCTTAGAGCCGTGAGAAGCTAGCAGAATTGCAACTTAGGACCTTCCATGAATACCTCTCTAGTGTCCTGGAGACACAGCCGTTAAAGCCAGCAGTTTGCCCCTGGCGTCCCATGACCTTTGACCCACATGACCCGTGAGGATGTACGTAACTCCATCTGGAGGCAGTGTGGAACTGGGAAGGACCTTGTGTCAGCTCATCTCAGAGAAGGAAGTTCCCCCACACAGACAGCATTCAACTAGCTACTCAGGTTTGGATGTCAGTATGTAGCTGCCATCCGAGGCAGGAATGGCTCAGAAGTCGCTGGATTGTGCTAAGAGACACTTGCCTCTCAGAAACACTGAATCCCGCATCGGGCGAAATCCTTTGGAAACCAAGCGTACAGGCGTTCAGCATGTGGGAGCTGCGAGCCATAAGCTCAATCCAAAGGCGTGTGCATGCTCTGGAGGAAGCTTTCTGCCTGGCGCGAAAGTGACAAGGCAGACACTAGGTTCTCATTCCGCAACTATCCCGCATACAACGAAAAGCTGTGGAAGCGGACCCTTACAGGCAGCCAGGAGGAGGGAGGTATGGACGATAAGCACAAATCTAAGAAGTGTGTATGTCTGGGAGGCAGATGGCTGCTACACACTCCTACATGGGAGTTCCAAGCTAGCTGCACTCTAACTGAAGAAGGCCGTTGGAAATCGCTGGATTCAACTCAGGTACACCTGGGTACAGGCTTGACCCTTCCACATGCTTTTCTCACCACCTCTCCGTGCAACTAACCTAAGGATGTTAGCAGCCACGTCTACGGGCAGGCAGCATGCGGGAGGGTCCCGCCCTGAGCTCAGCTCTCCAAAGGGAGCACGCTTCAAAGCCAGCTTTCTCCTAGCTGCCTTCTTAGAGCCGTGAGAAGCTAGCAGAATTGCAACTTAGGACCTTCCATGAATACCTCTCTAGTGCCCTGGAGACACAGCCGTTGAAGCCAGCAGGTTGCCCCTGGCGTCCCATGACCTTTGACCCACATGACCCGTGAGGATGTTCGTAACTCCATCTGGAGGCAGTGTGGAACTGGGAAGGACCTTGTGTCAGCTCATCTCAGAGAAGGAAGTTCCCCCACACAGACAGCATTCAACTAGCTACTCATGTTTGGATGTCAGTATGTAGCTGCCATCCGAGGCAGGAATGGCTCAGAAGTCGCTGGATTGTGCTAAGAGACACTTCCCTCTCAGAAACACTGAATCCCGCATCGGGCGAAATCCTTTGGAAGCGAAGCGTACAGGCGTTCAGCATGTGGGACCTGCGAGCCATAAGCTCAATCCAAAGGCGTGTGCATGCTCTGGAGGAAGCTTTCCGCCTGGCGCGAAAGTGACAAGGCAGACACTAGGTTCTCATTCCGCAACTATCCCGCATACAACGAAAAGCTGTGGAAGCGGACCCTTACAGGCAGCCAGGAGGAGGGAGGTATGGACCATAAGCACAACTCTCAGAAGTGTGTATGTCTGGGAGGCAGATGGCTGCTACACACTCCTACATGGGAGTTCCAAGCTAGCTGCACTCTAACTGAAGAAGGCTGTTGGAAATCGCTGGATTCAACTCAGGTACACCTGGGTACAGGCTTGACCCTTCCACATGCTTTTCTCACCACCTCTCCCTGCAACTAACCTAAGGATGTTAGCAGCCACGTCTACGGGCAGGCAGCATGCGGGAGGGTCCCGCCCTGAGCTCAGCTCTCCAAAGGGAGCACGCTTCAAAGCAAGCTTTCTCCTAGCTGCCTTCTTAGAGCCGTGAGAAGCTAGCAGAATTGCAACTTAGGACGTTCCATGAATACCGCTCTCGTGCCCCGGAGACACAGCCGTTGAAGCCAGCAGGTTGCCCCTGGTGTCCTATGACCTTTGTCCCACATGACCCGTGAGGATGTTCCTAACTCCATCTGGAGGCAGTGTGGAACTGGGAAGGACCGTGTGTTAGCTCATCTCACAGAAGGAAGTTCCCCCACAAAGAAAGCTTTCAACTAGCTACTCAGGTTTGGATGTTAGTATGTAGCTGTCATCCGAGGCAGGAATGGCTCAGAAGTCGCTGGATTGTGCTAAGAGACACTTGCCTCTCAGAAACACTGAATCCCGCATCGGGCGAAATCCTTTGGAAACCAAGCGTACAGGCGTTCAGCATGTGGGAGCTGCGAGCCATAAGCTCAAACCAAAGGCGTGTGCATGCTCTGGAGGAAGCTTTCCGCCTGGCGCGAAAGTGACAAGGCAGACACTAGGTTCTCATTCCGCAACTATCCCGCATACAACGAAAAGCTGTGGAAGCGGACCCTTACAGGCAGCCAGGAGGAGGGAGGTATGGACCATAAGCACAACTCCCAGAAGTGTGTATGTCTGGGAGGCAGATGGCTGCTACACACTCCTACATGGGAGTTCCAAGCTAGCTGCACTCTAACTGAAGAAGGCCGTTGGAAATCGCGGGATTCAACTCAGGTACACCTGGGTACAGGCTTGACCCTTCCACATGCTTTTCTCACCACCTCTCCGTGCAACTAACTTAAGGATGTTAGCAGCCACATCTACGGGCAGGCAGCATGCGGGAGGGTCCCGCCCTGAGCTCAGCTCTCCAAAGGGAGCACGCTTCAAAGCCAGCATTCTCCTAGCTGCCTTCTTAGAGCCGTGAGAAGCTAGCAGAATTGCAACTTAGGACGTTCCATGAATACCGCTCTAGTGCCCTGGAGACACAGCCGTTGAAGCCAGCAGGTTGCCCCTGGCGTCCCATGACCTTTGACCCACATGACCCGTGAGGATGTTCCTAACTCCATCTGGAGGCAGTGTGGAACTGGGAAGGACCGTGTGTCAGCTCATCTCACAGAAGGAAGTTCCCCCACACAGAGAGCTTTCAACTAGCTACTCAGGTTTGGATGTTAGTATGTAGCTGCCATCCGAGGCAGGAATGGCTCAGAAGTCGCTGGATTGTGCTAAGAGACACTTGCCTCTCAGAAACACTGAATCCCGCATCGGGCGAAATCCTTTGGAAACCAAGGGTACAGGCGTTCAGCATGTGGGAGCTGCGAGCCATAAGCTCAATCCAAAGGCGTGTGCATGCTCTGGAGGAAGCTTTCCGCCTGGCGCGAAAGTGACAAGGCAGACACTAGGTTCTCATTCCGCAACTATCCCGCATACAACGAAAAGCTGTGGAAGCGGACCCTTACAGGCAGCCAGGAGGAGGGAGGTATGGACCATAAGCACAACTCTCAGAAGTGTGTATGTCTGGGAGGCAGATGGCTGCTACACACTCCTACATGGGAGTTCCAAGCTAGCTGCACTCTAACTGAAGAAGGCCGTTGGAAATCGCTGGATTCAACTCAGGTACACCTGGGTACAGGCTTGACCCTTCCACATGCTTTTCTCACCACCTCTCCCTGCAACTAACCTAAGGATGTTAGCAGCCACGTCTATGGGCAGGCAGCATGCGGGAGGGTCCCGCCCTGAGCTCAGCTCTCCAAAGGGTGCACGCTTCAAAGCCAGCATTCTCCTAGCTGCCTTCTTAGAGCCGTGAGTAGCTAGCAGAATTGCAACTTAGGACCTTCCATGAATACCTCTCTAGTGCCCTGGAGACACAGCCTTTGAAGCCAGCATGTTGCCCCTGGCGTCCCATGACCTTTGACCCACATGACCCGTGAGGATGTTCGTAACTCCATCTGGAGGCAGTGTGGAACTGGGAAGGACCATGTGTCAGCTCATCTCACAGAAGGAAGTTCCCCCACACAGACAGCTTTCAACTAGCTACTCAGGTTTGGATGTCAGTATGTAGCTGCCATCCGAGGCAGGAATGGCTCAGAAGTCGCTGGATTGTGCTAAGAGACACTTGCCTCTCAGAAACACTGAATCCCGCATCGGGCGATATCCTTTGGAAACCAAGCGTACAGGCGTTCAGCATGTGGGAGCTGCGAGCCATAAGCTCAATCCAAAGGCGTGTGCATGCTCTGGAGGAAGCTTTCCGCCTGGCGCTAAAGTGACAAGGCAGACACTAGGTTCTCATTCCGCAACTATCCCGCATACAACGAAAAGCTGTGGAAGCGACCCTTACAGGCAGCCAGGAGGAGGGAGGTATGGACCATAAGCACAACTCCCAGAAGTGTGTATGTCTGGGAGGCAGATGGCTGCTACACACTCCTACATGGGAGTTCCAAGCTAGCTGCACTCTAACTGAAGAAGGCCGTTGGAAATCGCTGGATTCAACTCAGGTACACCTGGGTACAGGCTTGACCCTTCCACATGCTTTTCTCACCACCTCTCACTGCAACTAACCTAAGGATGTTAGCAGCCACGTCTACGGGCAGGCAGCATGCGGGAGGGTCCTGCCCTGAGCTCAGCTCTCCAAAGGGAGCACGCTTCAAAGCCAGCTTTATCCTAGCTGCCTTCTTAGAGTCGTGAGAACCTAGCAGAATTGCAACTTAGGACGTTCCAAGAATACCGCTCTAGTGCCCTGGAGACACAGCAGTTGAAGCCAGTAGGTTGCCCCGGGGTCGCATGACCTTTGACCCACATGACCCGTGAGGATGTTCGTAACTCCATCTGGAGGCAGTGTGGAACTGGGAAGGACCGTGTGTCAGCTCATCTCACAGAAGGAAGTTCCCCCACACAGACAGCTTTCAACTAGCTACTCAGGTTTGGATGTCAGTATGTAGCTGCCATCCGAGGCAGGAATGGCTCAGAAGTCGCTGGATTGTGCTAAGAGACACTTGCCTCTCAGAAACACTGAATCCCGCATCGGGCGAAATCCTTTGGAAACCAAGCGTACAGGCGTTCAGCATGTGGGAGCTGCGAGTCATAAGCTCAATCCAAAGGCGTGTGCATGCTCTGGAGGAAGCTTTCCGCCTGGCGCGAAAGTGACAAGGCAGACACTAGGTTCTCATTCCGCAACTATCCCGCATACAACGAAAAGCTGTGGAAGCGACCCTTACAGGCAGCCAGGAGGAGGGAGGTATGGACTATAAGCACAACTCCCAGAAGTGTGTATGTCTGGGAGGCAGATGGCTGCTACACACTCCTACATGGGAGTTCCAAGCTAGCTGCACTCTAACTGAAGAAGGCTGTTGGAAATCGCTGGATTCAACTCAGGTACACCTGAGTAGAGGCTTGACCCTTCCACATGCTTTTCTCACCACCTCTCACTGCAACTAACCTAAGGATGTTAGCAGCCACGTCTACGGGCAGGCAGCATGCGGGAGGGTCCTGCCCTGAGCTCAGCTCTCCAAAGGGAGCACGCTTCAAAGCCAGGTTTCTCCAGCTGCCTTCTAGAAGCCGTGAGAAGCTAGCAGAATTGCAACTTAGGACGTTCCATGAATACCGCTCTAGTGCCCCGGAGACACAGCCGTTGAAGCCAGCAGGTTGCCCCTGGCGTCCCATGACCTTTGACCCACATGACCCGTGAGGATGTTCCTAACTCCATCTGGAGGCAGTGTGGAACTGGGAAGGACCGTGTGTCAGCTCATCTCACAGAAGGAAGTTCCCCCACACAGACAGCTTTCAACTAGCTACTCAGGTTTGGATGTCAGTATGTAGCTGCCATCCGAGGCAGGAATGGCTCAGAAGTCGCTGGATTGTGCTAAGAGACACTTGCCTCTCAGAAACACTGAATCCTGCATCGGGTGAAATCCTTTGGAAACCAAGCGTACAGGTGTTCAGCATGTGGAAGCTGCAAGCCATAAGCTCAATCCAAAGGCGTGTGCATGCTCTGGAGGAAGATTTCCGCCTGGCGCGAAAGTGACAAGGCAGACACTAGGTTCTCATTCCGCAACTATCCCGCATACAACGAAAAGCTGTGGAAGCGGACCCTTACAGGCAGCCAGGAGGAGGGAGGTATGGACCATAAGCACAACTCCCAGAAGTGTGTATGTCTGGGAGGCAGATGGCTGCTACACACTCCTACATGGGAGTTCCAAGCTAGCTGCACTCTAACTGAAGAAGGCCGTTGGAAATCGCTGGATTCAACTCAGGTACACCTGGGTACAGGCTTGACCCTTCCACATGCTTTTCTCACCACCTCTCCCTGCAACTAACCTAAGGATGTTAGCAGCCACGTCTACGGGCAGGCAGCATGCGGGAGGGTCCCGCCATGAGCTCAGCTCTCCAAAGGGAGCACGCTTCAAAGCCAGCTTTCTCCTAGCTGCCTTCTTAGAGCCAGGAGAAGCTAGCAGAATTGCAACTTAGGACGTTCCATGAATACCGCTCTAGTGCCCCGGAGACACAGCCGTTGAAGCCAGCAGGTTGCCCCTGGCGTCCCATGACCTTTGACCCACATGACCCGTGAGGATGTTCGTAACTCCATCTGGAGGCAGTGTGGAACTGGGAAGGACCGTGTGTCAACTCATCTCACAGAAGGAAGCTCCCCCACACAGACAGCTTTCAACTAGCTACTAAGGTTTGGATGTCAGTATGTAGCTGCCATCCGAGGCAGGAATGGCTCAGAGGTCGCTGGATTGTGCTAAGAGACACTTGCCTCTCAGAAACACTGGATCCCGCATCGGGCGAAATCCTTTGGAAACCAAGCGTACAGGCGTTCAGCATGTGGGAGCTGCGAGCCATAAGCTCAATCCAAAGGCGTGTGCATGCTCTGGAGGAAGCTTTCCGCCTGGCGCGAAAGTGACAAGGCAGACACTAGGTTCTCATTCCGCAACTATCCCGCATACAACGAAAAGCTGTGGAAGAGGACCCTTACAGGCAGCCAGGAGGAGGGAGGTATGGACCATAAGCACAACTCTCAGAAGTGTGTATGTCTGGGAGGCAGATGGCTGCTACACACTCCTACATGGGAGTTCCAAGCTAGCTGCACTCTAACTGAAGAAGGCCGTTGGAAATCGCTGGATTCAACTCAGGTACACCTGGGTACAGGCTTGACACTTCCACAAGCTTTTCTCACCACCTCTCCCTGCAACTAACCTAAGGATGTTAGCAGCCAGGTCTACGGGCAGGCAGCATGTGGGAGGGTCCCGCCCTGAGCTTAGCTCTCCAAAGGGAGCACGCTTCAAAGCCAGCTTTCTCCTAGCTGCCTTCTTAGAGCCGTGAGAAGCTAGCAGAATTGCAACATAGGACGTTCCAAGAATACCGCTCTAGTGCCCTGGAGACACAGCCGTTGAAGCCAGCAGGTTGCCCCTGGGGTCCCATGACCTTTGACCCACATGACCCGTGAGGATGTTCGTAACTCCATCTGGAGGCAGTGTGGAACTGGGAAGGACCATGTGTCAGCTCATCTCACAGAAGGAAGTTCCCCCACACCGACAGCTTTCAACTAGCTACTCAGGTTTGGATGTCAGTATGTAGCTGCCATCTGAGGCAGGAATGGCTCAGAAGTCGCTGGATTGTGCTAAGAGACACTTGCCTCTCAGAAACACTGAATCCCGCATCGGGCGAAATCCTTTGGAAACCAAGCGTACAGGCGTTCAGCATGTGGGAGCTGCGAGCCATAAGCTCAATCCAAAGGCGTGTGCATGCTCTGGAGGAAGCTTTCCGCCTGGCGCGAAAGTGACAAGGCAGACACTAGGTTCTCATTCCGCAACTATCCCGCATACAACGAAAAGCTGTGGAAGCGACCCTTACAGGCAGCCAGGAGGAGGGAGGTATGGACCATAAGCACAACTCCCAGAAGTGTGTATGTCTGGGAGGCAGATGGCTGCTACACACTCCTACATGGGAGTTCCAAGCTAGCTGCACTCTAACTGAAGAAGGCTGTTGGAAATCGCTGGATTCAACTCAGGTACACCTGGGTAGAGGCTTGACCCTTCCACATGCTTTTCTCACCACCTCTCACTGCAACTAACCTAAGGATGTTAGCAGCCACGTCTACGGGCAGGCAGCATGCGGGAGGGTCCTGCCCTGAGCTCAGCTCTCCAAAGGGAGGACGCTTCAAAGCCAGCTTTCTCCTAGCTGCCTTCTTAGAGCCGTGAGAAGCTAGCAGAATTGCAACTTAGGACGTTCCAAGAATACCTCTCTAGTGCCCTGGAGACACAGCCGTTGAAGCCAGCAGGTTGCCCCTGGCGTCCCATGACCTTTGACCCACATGACCCTTGAGGATGTTCGTAACTCCATCTGGAGGCAGTGTGGAACTGGGAAGGACCGTGTGTCAGCTCATCTCACAGAAGGAAGTTCCCCCACACAGACAGCTTTCAACTAGCTACTCAGGTTTGGATGTCAGTATGTAGCTGCCATCCGAGGCAGGAATGGCTCAGTAGTCGCTGGATTGTGCTAAGAGACACTTGCCTCTCAGAAACACTGAATCCCGCATCGGGCGAAATCCTTTGGAAACCAAGCGTACAGGCGTTCAGCATGTGGGAGCTGTGAGCCATAAGCTCAATCCAAAGGCGTGTGCATGCTCTGGAGGAAGCTTTCCGCCTGGCGCGAAAGTGACAAGGCAGACACTAGGTTCTCATTCCGCAACTATCCCGCATACAACGAAAAGCTGTGGAAGCGGACCCTTACAGGCAGCCAGGAGGAGGGAGTTATGGACCATAAGCACAACTCCCAGAAGTGTGTATGTCTGGGAGGCAGATGGCTGCTACACACTCCTACATGGGAGTTCCAAGCTAGCTGCACTCTAACTGAAGAAGGCCGTTGGAAATCGCTGGATTCAACTCAGGTACACCTGGGTACAGGCTTGACCCTTCCACATGCTTTTCTCACCACCTCTCCCTGCAACTAACCTAAGGATGTTAGCAGCCACGTCTACGGGCAGGCAGCATGTGGGAGGGTCCCGCCCTGAGCTCAGCTCTCCAAAGGGAGCACGCTTCAAAGCCAGCATTCTCCTAGCTGCCTTCTTAGAGCAGTGAGAAGCTAGCAGAATTGCAACTTAGGACCTTCCATGAATACCTCTCTAGTGTCCTGGAGACACAGCAGTTGAAGACAGCAGGTTGCCCCTGGCGTCCCATGACCTTTGACCCACATGACCCGTGAGGATGTTCGTAACTCCATCTGGAGGCAGTGTGGAACTGGGAAGGACCTTGGTCAGCTCATCTCAGAGAAGGAAGTTCCCCCACACAGACAGCATTCAACTAGCTACTCAGGTTTGGATGTCAGTATGTAGCTGCCATCCGAGGCAGGAATGGCTCAGAAGTCGCTGGATTGTGCTAAGAGACACTTCCCTCTCAGAAACACTGAATCCCGCATCGGGCGAAATCCTTTGGAAACCAAGCGTACAGGCGTTCAGCATGTGGGAGCTGCGAGCCATAAGCTCAATCCAAAGGCGTGTGCATGCTCTGGAGGAAGCTTTCCGCCTGGCGCGAAAGTGACAAGGCAGACACTAGGTTCTCATTCCGCAACTATCCCGCATACAACGAAAAGCTGTGGAAGAGGACCCTTACAGGCAGCCAGGAGGAGGGAGGTATGGACCATAAGCACAACTCTCAGAAGTGTGTATGTCTGGGAGGCAGATGGCTGCTACACACTCCTACATGGGAGTTCCAAGCTAGCTGCACTCTAACTGAAGAAGGCCGTTGGAAATCGCTGGATTCAACTCAGGTACACCTGGGTACAGGCTTGACCTTCCACATGCTTTTCTCACCACCTCTCCCTGCAACTAACCTAAGGATGTTAGCAGCCACGTCTACGGGCAGGCAGCATGCGGGAGGGTCCCGCCCTGAGCTCAGCTCTCCAAAGGGAGCACGCTTCAAAGCCAGCTTTCTCCTAGCTGCCTTCTTAGAGCCGTGAGAAGCTAGCAGAATTGCAACTTATGACGTTCCATGAATACCGCTCTCGTGCCCCGGAGACACAGCCGTTGAAGCCAGCAGGTTGCCCCTGGCATCCTATGACCTTTGTCCCACATGACCCGTGAGGATGTTCCTAACTCCATCTGGAGGCAGTTTGGAACTGGGAAGGACCATGTGTTTGCTCATCTCACAGAAGGAAGTTCCCCCACACAGACAGCTTTCAACTAGCTACTCAGGTTTGGATGTTAGTATGTAGCTGTCATCCGAGGCAGGAATGGCTCAGAAGTCGCTGGATTGTGCTAAGAGACACTTGCCTCTCAGAAACACTGAATCCCGCATCGGGCGAAATCCTTTGGAAACCAAGCGTACAGGCGTTCAGCATGTGGGAGCTGCGAGCCATAAGCTCAATCCAAAGGCGTGTGCATGCTCTGGAGGAAGCTTTCCGCCTGGCGCGAAAGTGACAAGGCAGACACTAGGTTCTCATTCCGCAACTATCCCGCATACAACGAAAAGCTGTGGAAGCGGACCCTTACAGGCAGCCAGGAGGAGGGAGGTATGGACCATAAGCACAACTCCCAGAAGTGTGTATGTCTGGGAGGCAGATGGCTGCTACACACTCCTACATGGGAGTTCCAAGCTAGCTGCACTCTAACTGAAGAAGGCCGTTGGAAATCGCGGGATTCAACTCAGGTACACCTGGGTACAGGCTTGACCCTTCCACATGCTTTTCTCACCACCTCTCCGTGCAACTAACCTAAGGATGTTAGCAGCCACGTCTACGGGCAGGAAGCATGCGGGAGGGTCCCGCCCTGAGCTCAGCTCTCCAAAGGGAGCACGCTTCAAAGCCAGCTTTCTCCTAGCTGCCTTCTTAGAGCCGTGAGAAGCTAGCAGAATTGCAACTTAGGACGTTCCATGAATACCTCTCTAGTGCCCTGGAGACACAGCCGTTGAAGCCAGCAGGTTGCCCCTGGCGTCCCATGACTTTTGACCCACATGACCCGTGAGGATGTTCGTAACTCCATCTGGAGGCAGTGTGGAACTGGGAAGGACCGTGTGTCAGCTCATCTCACGGAAGGAAGTTCCCCCACACAGACAGCTTTCAACTAGCTACTCAGGTTTGGATGTCAGTATGTAGCTGCCATCCGAGGCAGGAATGGCTCAGAAGTCCCTGGATTGTGCTAAGAGACACTTGCCTCTCAGAAACACTGAATCCCGCATCGGGCGAAATCCTTTGGAAAGCAAGCGTACAGGCGTTCAGCATGTGGGAGCTGCGAGCCATAAGCTCAATCCAAAGGCGTGTGCATGCTCTGGAGGAAGCTTTCCGCCTGGCGCGAAAGTGACAAGGCAGACGCTAGGTTCTCATTCCACAACTATCCCGCATACAACGAAAAGCTGTGGAAGCGGACCCTTACAGGCAGCCAGGAGGAGGGAGTTATGGACCATAAGCACAACTCTCAGAAGTGTGTATGTCTGGGAGGCAGATGGCTGCTACACACTCCTACATGGGAGTTCCAAGCTAGCTGCACTCTAACTGAAGAAGGCCGTTGGAAATCGCTGGATTCAACTCAGGTACACCTGGGTACAGGCTTGACCCTTCCACATGCTTTTCTCACCACCTCTTCCTGCAACTAACCTAAGGATGTTAGCAGCCAAGTCTACGGGCAGGCAGCATGCGGGAGGGTCCCGCCCTGAGCTCAGCTCTCCAAAGGGAGCACGCTTCAAAGCCAGCATTCTCCTAGCTGCCTTCTTAGAGCAGTGAGAAGCTAGCAGAATTGCAACTTAGGACCTTCCATGAATACCTCTCTAGTGCCCTGGAGACACAGCCGTTGAAGCCAGCAGGTTGCCCCTGGCGTCCCATGACCTTTGACCCACATGACCCGTGAGGATGTTCCTAACTCCATTTGGAGGCAGTGTGGAACTGGGAAGGACCGTGTGTTAGCCCATCTCACAGAAGGAAGTTCCCCCACACAGACAGCTTTCAACTAGCTACTCAGGTTTTGATGTTAGTATGTAGCTGCCATCCGAGGCAGGAATGGCTCAGAAGTCACTGGATTGTGCTAAGAGACACTTGCCTCTCAGAAACACTGAATCCCGCATCGGGCAAAATCCTTTGGAAACCAAGCGTACAGGCGTTCAGCATGTGGGAGCTGCGAGCCATAAGCTCAATCCAAAGGCGTGTGCATGCTCTGGAGAAAGCTTTCCGCCTGGCGCGAAAGTGACAAGGCAGACACTAGGTTCTCATTCCGCAACTATCCCGCATACAACGAAAAGCTGTGGAAGCGGACCCTTACAGGCAGCCAGGAGGAGGGAGGTATGGACCATAAGCACAACTCTCAGAAGTGTGTATGTCTTGGAGGCAGATGGCTGCTACACACTCCTACATGGGAGTTCCAAGCTAGCTGCACTCTAACTGAAGAAGGCCGTTGGAAATCGCTGGATTCAACTCAGGTACACCTGGGTACAGGCTTGACCCTTCCACATGCTTTTCTCACCACCTCTCCCTGCAACTAACCTAAGGATGTTAGCAGCCACGTCTATGGGCAGGCAGCATGCGGGAGGGTCCCGCCCTGAGCTCAGCTCTCCAAAGGGAGCACGCTTCAAAGCCAGCTTTCTCCTAGCTGCCTTCTTAGAGCCGTGAGAAGCTAGCAGAATTGTAACTTAGGACGTTCCATGAATACCGGTCTAGTGCCCGGGAGACACAGCCGTTGAAGCCTGCAGGTTGCCCCTGGCGTCCTATGACCTTTGTCCCACATGACCCGTGAGGATGTTCGTAACTCCATCTGGAGGCAGTGTGGAACTTGGAAGGACCGTGTGTCAGCTCATCTCAGAGAAGGAAGTTCCCCCACACAGACAGCTTTCAACTAGCTACTCAGGTTTGGATGTCAGTATGTAGCTGCCATCCGAGGCAGGAATGGCTCAGAAGTCGCTGGATTGTGCTAAGAGACACTTGCCTCTCAGAAACACTGAATCCCGCATCGGGCGAAATCCTTTGGAAACCAAGCGTACAGGCGTTCAGCATGTGGGAGCTGCGAGCCATAAGCTCAATCCAAAGGCGTGTGCATGCTCTGGAGGAAGCTTTCCGCCTGGCGCGAAAGTGACAAGGCAGACGCTAGGTTCTCATTCCGCAACTATCCCGCATACAACGAAAAGCTGTGGAAGCGGACCCTTACAGGCAGCCAGGAGGAGGGAGGTATGGACCATAAGCACAACTCTCAGAAGTGTGTATGTCTGGGAGGCAGATGGCTGCTACACACTCCTACATGGGAGTTCCAAGCTAGCTGCACTCTAACTGAAGAAGGCCGTTGGAAATCGCTGGATTCAACTCAGGTACACCTGGGTACAGGCTTGACCCTTCCACATGCTTTTCTCACCACCTCTCCCTGCAACTAACTTAAGGATGTTAGCAGCCACGTCTATGGGCAGGCAGCATGCGGGAGGGTCCCGCCCTGAGCTCAGCTCTCCAAAGGGAGCACGCTTCAAAGCCAGCATTCTCCTAGCTGCCTTCTTAGAGTAGTGAGAAGCTAGCAGAATTGCAACTTAGGACCTTCCATGAATACCTCTCTAGTGTCCTGGAGACACAGCCGTTGAAGCCAGCAGGTTGCCCCTGGCGTCCCATGACCTTTGACCCACATGACCCGTGAGGATGTTCGTAACTCCATCTGGAGGCAGTGTGGAACTGGGAAGGACCTTGGTCAGCTCATCTCAGAGAAGGAAGTTCCCCCACACAGACAGCATTCAACTAGCTACTCAGGTTTGGATGTCAGTATGTAGCTGCCATCCGAGGCAGGAATGGCTCAGAAGTCGCTGGATTGTGCTAAGAGACACTTCCCTCTCAGAAACACTGAATCCCGCATTGGGCGAAATCCTTTGGAAAGCAAGCGTACAGGCGTTCAGCATGTGGGAGCTGCGAGCCATAAGCTCAATCCAAAGGCGTGTGCATGCTCTGGAGGAAGCTTTCCGCCTGGCGCGAAAGTGACAAGGCAGACACTAGGTTCTCATTCCGCCACTATCCCGCATACAACGAAAAGCTGTGGAAGCGGACCCTTACAGGCAGCCAGGAGGAGGGAGGTATGGACCATAAGCACAACTCTCAGAAGTGTGTATGTCTGGGAGGCAGATTGCTGCTACACACTCCTACATGGGAGTTCCAAGCTAGCTGAACTCTAACTGAAGAAGGCCGTTGGAAATCGCTGGATTCAACTCAGGTACACCTGGGTACAGGCTTGACCCTTCCACATGCTTTTCTCACCACCTCTCCCTGCAACTAACCTAAGGATGTTAGCAGCCACGTCTACGGGCAGGCAGCATGCGGGAGGGTCCCGCCCTGAGCTCAGCTCTCCAAAGGGAGCACGCTTCAAAGCCAGCTTTCTCCTAGCTGCCTTCTTAAAGCCGTGAGAAGCTAGCAGAATTGCAACTTAGGACGTTCCATGAATACCGCTCTAGTGCCCTGGAGACACAGCCGTTGACGCCAGCAGGTTGCCCCTGGCGTCCCATGACCTTTGACCCACATGACCCGTGAGGATGTTCGTAACTCCATCTGGAGGCAGTGTGGAACTGGGAAGGACCGTGTGTCAGCTCATCTCACAGAAGGAAGTTCCCCCACACAGACAGCTTTCAACTAGCTACTCAGGTTTGGATGTTAGTATGTAGCTGCCATCCGAGGCAGGAATGGCTAAGAAGTCGCTGGATTGTGCTAAGAGACACTTGCCTCTCAGAAACACTGAATCCCGCATCGGGCAAAATCCTTTGGAAACCAAGCGTACAGGCGTTCAGCATGTGGGAGCTGCGAGCCATAAGCTCAATCCAAAGGCGTGTGCATGCTCTGGAGGAAGCTTTCCGCCTGGCGCGAAAGTGACAAGGCAGACACTAGGTTCTCATTCCGCAACTATCCCGCATACAACGAAAAGCTGTGGAAGCGGACCCTTACAGGCAGCCAGGAGGAGGGAGGTATGGACCATAAGCACAACTCTCAGAAGTGTGTATGTCTGGGAGGCAGATGGCTGCTACACACTCCTACATGGGAGTTCCAAGCTAGCTGCACTCTAACTGAAGAAGGCCGTTGGAAATCGCTGGATTCAACTCAGGTACACCTGGGTACAGGCTTGACCCTTCCACATGCTTTTCTCACCACCTCTCCCTGCAACTAACTTAAGGATGTTAGCAGCCACGTCTATGGGCAGGCAGCATGCGGGAGGGTCCCGCCCTGAGCTCAGCTCTCCAAAGGGAGCACGCTTCAAAGCCAGCTTTCTCCTAGCTGCCTTCTTAGATCCGTGAGAAGCTAGCAGAATTGCAACATAGGACGTTCCATGAATACCGCTCTAGTGCCCTGGAGACACAGCCGTTGAAGCCAGCAGGTTTCCCCTGGCGTCCCATGACCTTTGACCCACATGACCCGTGAGGATGTTCGTAACTCCATCTGGAGGCAGTGTGGAACTGGGAAGGACCGTGTGTCAGCTCATCTCACAGAAGGAAGTTCCCCCACACAGACAGCTTTCAACTAGCTACTCAGGTTTGGATGTTAGTATGTAGCTGCCATCCGAGGCAGGAATGGCTCAGAAGTCGCTGGATTGTGCTAAGAGACACTTGCCTCTCAGAAACACTGAATCCCGCATCGGGCGAAATCCTTTGGAAACCAAGCGTACAGGCGTTCAGCATGTGGGAACTGCGAGCCATAAGCTCAATCCAAAGGCGTGTGCATGCTCTGGAGGAAGCTTTCTGCCTGGCGCGAAAGTGACAAGGCAGACACTAGGTTCTCATTCCGCAACTATCCTGCATACAACGAAAAGCAGTGGAAGCGGACCCTTACAGGCAGCCAGGAGAGGGAGGTATGGACCATAAGCACAACTCTCAGAAGTGTGTATGTCTGGGAGGCAGATGGCTGCTACACACTCCTACATGGGAGTTCCAAGCTAGCTGCACTCTAACTGAAGAAGGCCGTTGGAAATCGCTGGATTCAACTCAGGTACACCTGGGTACAGGCTTGTCCCTTCCACATGCTTTTCTCACCACCTCTCCCTGCAACTAACTTAAGGATGTTAGCAGCCACGTCTACGGGCAGGCAGCATGCGGGAGGGTCCCGCCCTGAGCTCAGCTCTCCAAAGGGAGCACGCTTAAAAGCCAGCTTTCTCCTAGCTGCCTTCTTAGAGCCGTGAGAAGCTAGCAGAATTGCAACTTAGGACGTTCCAAGAATACCGCTCTAGTGCCCTGGAGACACAGCCATTGAAGCCAACAGGTTGCCCCTGGTGTCCCATGACCCTTGACCCACATGACCCGTGAGGATGTTCGTAACTCCATCTGGAGGCAGTGTGGAACTGGGAAGGACCGTGTGTCAGCTCATCTCACAGAAGGAAGGTGCCCCAGACAGACAGCTTTCAACTAGCTACTCAGGTTTGGATGTTAGTATGTAGCTGCCATCCGAGGCAGGAATGGCTCAGAAGTCGCTGGATTGTGCTAAGAGACACTTGCCTCTCAGAAACCCTGAATCCCGCATCGGGCGAAATCCTTTGGAAACCAAGCGTACAGGCGTTCAGCATGTGGGAGCTACGAGCCATAAGCTCAATCCAAAGGCGTGTGCATGCTCTGGAGGAAGCTTTCCACCTGGCGCGAAAGTGACAAGGCAGACACTAGGTTCTCATTCCGCAACTATCCCACATACAACGAAAAGCTGTGGAAGCGGACCCTTACAGGCAGCCAGGAGGAGGGAGGTATGGACCATAAGCACAACTCTCAGAAGTGTGTATGTCTGGGAGGCAGATGGCTGCTACACACTCCTACATGGGAGTTCCAAGCTAGCTGCACTCTAACTGAAGAAGGCCGTTGGAAATCGCTGGATTCAACTCAGGTACACCTGGGTACAGGCTTGACCCTTCCACATGCTTTTCTCACCACCTCTCCCTGAAAATAACCTAAGGATGTTAGCAGCCACGTCTACGGGCAGGCAGCATGCGGGAGGGTCCCGCCCTGAGCTCAGCTCTCCAAAGGGAGCACGCTTCAAAGCCAGCTTTCTCCTAGCTGCATTCTTAGAGCCGTGAGAAGCTAGCAGAATTGCAACTTAGGACGTTCCATGAATACCGCTCTAGTGCCCTGGAGACACAGCCGTTGATGCCAGCAGGTTGTCCCTGGCGTCCCATGACCTTTGACCCACATGACCCGTGAGGAAGTTCGTAACTCCATCTGGAGGCAGTGTGGAACTGGGAAGGACCGTGTGTCAGCTCATCTCACAGAAGGAAGTTCCCCCACACAGACAGCTTTCAACTAGCTACTCAGGTTTGGATGTTAGTATGTAGCTGCCATCCGAGGCAGGAATGGCTCAGAAGTCGCTGGATTGTGCTAAGAGACACTTGCCTCTCAGAAACCCTGAATCCCGCATCGGGCGAAATCCTTTGGAAACCAAGCGTACAGGCGTTCAGCATGTGGGAGCTACGAGCCATAAGCTCAATCCAAAGGCGTGTGCATGCTCTGGAGGAAGCTTTCCGCCTGGCGCGAAAGTGACAAGGCAGACACTAGGTTCTCATTCCGCAACTATCACGCATACAACGAAAAGCTGTGGAAGCGGACCCTTACAGGCAGCCAGGAGGAGGGAGGTATGGACCCTAAGCACAACTCTCAGAAGTGTGTATGTCTGGGAGGCAGATGGCTGCTACACAATACTACAAGGGAGTTCCAAGATAGCTGCACTCTAACTGAAGAAGGCCGTTGGAAATCGCTGGATTCAACTCAGGGACACCTGGGTACAGGCTTGACCCTTCCAAATGCTTTTCTCACCACCTCTCCCTGCAACTAACTTAAGGATGTTAGCAGCCACGTCTACGGGCAGGCAGCTTGCGGGACGGTCCCGCCCTGAGCTCAGCTCTCCAAAGGAAGCACGCTTCAAAATCAGCTTTCTCCTAGCTGCCTTCTTAGAGCCGTGAGAAGCTAGCAGAATTGCAACTTAGGACGTTCCATGAATACCGCTCTAGTGCCCTAGAGACACAGCCGTTGAAGCCAGCAGGTTGCCCCTGGCGTCCCATGACCTTTGACCCACATGACCCGTGAGGATGTTCCTAACTAGATCTGGAGGCAGTGTGGAACTGGGAAGGACCGTGTGTCAGCTCAACTCACAGAAGGAAGTTCCCCCACATAGACAGCTTTCAACTAGCTACTCAGGTTTGGATGTCAGTATGTAGCTGCCATCCGAGGCAGGAATGGCTCAGAAGTCGCTGGATTGTGCTAAGAGACACTTGCCTCTCAGAAACACTGAATCCCGCATCGGGCGAAATCCTTTGGAAACCAAGCGTACAGGCATTCAGCATGTGGGAGCTGCGAGCCATAAGCTCAATCCAAAGGCGTGTGCATGCTCTGGAGGAAGCTTTCCGCCTGGCGCGAAAGTGACAAGGCAGACACTAGGTTCTCATTCCGCAACTATCCTGCATACAACGAAAAGCTGTGGAAGCGGACCCTTACAGGCAGCCAGGAGGAGGGAGGTATGGACCCTAAGCACAACTCTCAGAAGTGTGTATGTCTGGGAGGCAGATGGCTGCTACACACTCCTACATGGGAGTTCCAAGCTAGCTGCACTCTCACTGAAGAAGGCCGTTGGAAATCGCTGGATTCAACTCAGGTACACCTGGGTACAGGCTTGACCCTTCCACATGCTTTTCTCACCACCTCTCCCTGCAACTAACCTAAGGATGTTAGCAGCCACGTCTACGGACAGGCAGCATGCGGGAGGGTCCCGCCCTGAGCTCAGCTCTCCAAAGGGAGCACGCTTCAAAGCCAGCTTTCTCCTAGCTGCCTTCTTAGAGCCGTGAGAAGCTAGCAGAATTGCAACTTAGGACGTTCCATGAATACCGCTCTAGTGCCCTGGAGACACAGCCGTTGAAGCCAGCAGGTTGCCCCTGGCGTCCCATGACCTTTGACCCACATGACCCGTGAGGATGTTCGTTACTCCATCTGGATGCAGTGTGGAACTGGGAAGGACCGTGTGTCAGCTCTTCTCACAGAAGGAAGTTCCCCCACACAGACAGCTTTCAACTAGCTACTCAGGTTTGGATGTCAGTATGTAGCTGCCATCCGAGGCAGGAATGGCTCAGAAGTCGCTGGATTGTGCTAAGAGACACTTGCCTCTCAGAAACACTGAATCCGCATCGGGCGAAATCCTTTGGAAACCAAGCGTACAGGCGTTCAGCATGTGGGAGCTGCAAGCCATAAGCTCAATCCAAAGGCGTGTGCATGCTCTGGAGGAAGCTTTCCGCCTGGCGCGAAAGTGACAAGGCAGACACTAGGTTCTCATTCCGCAACTATCCCGCATACAACGAAAAGCTGTGGAAGCGGACCCTTACAGAGAGCCAGGAGGAGGGAGGTATGGACCATAAGCACAACTCTCAGAAGTGTGTATGTCTGGGAGGCAGATGGCTGCTACACACTCCTACATGGGAGTTCCAAGCTAGCTGCACTCTATCTGAAGAAGGCCGTTGGAAATCGCTGGATTCAACTCAGGTACACCTGGGTACAGGCTTGACCCTTCCACATGCTTTTCTCACCACCTCTCCCTGCAACTAACCTAAGGATGTTAGCAGCCATATCTACGGGCAGGCAGCATGCGGGAGGGTCCCGCCCTGAGCTCAGCTCTCCAAAGGGAGCACGCTTCAAAGCCAGCTTTCTCCTAGCTGCCTTCTTAGAGCCGGGAGAAGCTAGCAGAATTGCAACTTAGGACGTTCCACGAATACCGCTCTAATGCCCTGGAGACACAGCCGTTGAAGCCAGCAGGTTGCCCCTGGCGTCCCATGACCTTTGACCCACATGACCCGTGAGGATGTTCGTAACTCCATCTGGAAGCAGTGTGGAACTGGGAAGGACCGTGTGTCAGCTCATCTCACAGAAGGATGTTCCCCCACACAGACAGCTTTCAACTAGCTACTCAGGTTTGGATGTTAGTATGTAGCTGCCATCCGAGGCAGGAATGGCTCAGAAGTCGCTGGATTGTGCTAAGAGACACTTGCCTCTCAGAAACACTGAATCCCGCATCGGGCGAAATCCTTTGGAAACCAAGCGTACAGGCGTTCAGCATGTGGGAGCTGCGAGCCATAAGCTCAATCCAAAGGCGTGTGCATGCTCTGGAGGAAGCTTTCCGCCTGGCGCGAAAGTGACAAGGCAGACACTAGGTTCTCATTCCGCAACTATCCCGCATACAACGAAAAGCTGTGGAAGCGGACCCTTACAGGCAGCCAGGAGGAGGGAGGTATGGACCATAAGCACAACTCTCAGAAGTGTGTATGTCTGGGAGGCAGATGGCTGCTACACACTCCTACATGGGAGTTCCAAGCTAGCTGCACTCTAACTGAAGAAGGCCGTTGGAAATCGCTGGATTCAACTCAGGTACACCTGGGTACAGGCTTGACCCTTCCACATGCTTTTCTCACCACCTCTCCCTGCAACTAACCTAAGGATGTTAGCAGCCACGTCTACGGGCAGGCAGCATGCGGGAGGGTCCTGCCCTGATCTCAGCTCTCCAAAGGGAGCACGCTTCAAAGCCAGCGTTCTCCTAGCTGCCTTCTTAAGGCCATGAGAAGCTAGCAGAATTGCAACTTAGGACGTTCCATTAATACCTCTCTAGTGCCCCGGAGACACAGCCGTTGAAGCCAGGAGGTTGCCCATGGCGACCTATGACTTTGTCCCCCATGACCCGTGAGGATGTTCGTAACTCCATCTGGAGGCAGTGTGGAACTGGGAAGGACCGTGTGTCAGCTCATCTCACAGAAGGAAGTTCCCCCACACAGACAGCTTTCAACTAGCTACTCAGGTTTGGATGTTAGTATGTAGCTGCCATCCGAGGCAGGAATGGCTCAGAAGTCGCTGGATTGTGCTAAGAGACACTTGCCTCTCAGAAACACTGAATCCCGCATCGGGCGAAATCCTTTGGAAACCAAGCGTACAGGCGTTCAGCATGTGGGAGCTGCGAGCCATAAGCTCAATCCAAAGGCGTGTGCATGCTCTGGAGGAAGCTTTCCGCCTGGCCCGAAAGTGACAAGGCAGACACTAGGTTCTCATTCCGCAACTCTCCCGCATACAACGAAAAGCTGTGGAAGCGGACCCTTACAGGCAGCCAGGAGGAGGGATGTATGGACCATAAGCACAACTCTCAGAAGTGTGTATGTCAGGAGGCAGATGGCTGCTACACACTCCTACATGGAAGTTCTAAGCTAGCTGCACTCAAACTGAAGAAGGCCGTTGGAAATCGCTGGATTCAACTCAGGTACACCTGGGTACAGGCTTGACCCTTCCACATGCTTTTCTCACCACCTCTCCCTGCAACTAACCTAAGGATGTTAGCAGCCACGTCCACGGGCAGGCCGCTTGCGGGAGGGTCCCGCCCTGAGCTCAGCTCTCCAAAGGGAGCACGCTTCAAACCCAGCTTTCTCTTAGCTGCCTTCTTAGAGCCGTGAGAAGCTAGCAGAATTGCAACTTAGGACGTTCCATGAATACCTCTCTAGTGCCCTGGAGACACAGCCGTTGAAGCCAGCAGGTTGCCCCTGGCGTCCCATGACCTTTGACCCACATGACCCGTGAGGATGTTCGTAACTCCATCTGGAGGCAGTGTGGAACTGGGAAGGACCGTGTGTCAGCTCATCTCACAGAAGGAAGTTCCCCCACACAGACAGCTTTCAACTAGCTACTCAGGTTTGGATGTTAGTATGTAGCTGCCATCCGAGGCAGGAATGGCTCAGAAGTCGCTGGATTGTGCTAAGAGACACTTGCCTCTCAGAAACACTGAATCCCGCATCGGGCGAAATCCTTTGGAAACCAAGCGTACAGGCGTTCAGCATGTGGGAACTGCGAGCCATAAGCTCAATCCAAAGGCGTGTGCATGCTCTGGAGGAAGCTTTCCGCCTGGCGCGAATGTGACAAGGCAGACACTAGGTTCTCATTCCGAAACTATCCCGCATACAACGAAAAGCTGTGGAAGCGGACCCTTACAGGCAGCCAGGAGGAGGGAAGTATGGACCCTAAGCACAACTCTCAGAAGTGTGTATGTCTGGGAGGCAGATGGCTGCTACACACTCCTACATGGGAGTTCCAAGCTAGCTGCACTCTAACTGAAGAAGGCCGTTGGAAATCGCTGGATTCAACTCAGGTACACCTGGGTACAGGCTTGACCCTTCCACATGCTTTTCTCACCACCTCTCCCTGCAACTAACCTAAGGATGTTAGCAGCCACGTCTACGGGCAGGCAGCATGCGGGAGGGTTCCGCCCTGAGCTCAGCTCTCCAAAGGGAGCACACTTCAAAGCCAGCTTTCTCCTAGCTGCCTTCTTAAGGCTGTGAGAAGCTAGCAGAATTGCAAATTAGGACGTTCCATGAATAACGCTCTAGTGCCCCGGAGACACAGCACTTGAAGCCAGCAGGTTGCCCCTGGCGTCCCATGACCTTTGACCCACATGACCCGTGAGGATGTTCGTAACTCCATCTGGAGGCAGTGTGGAACTGGGAAGGACCGTGTGTCAGCTCATCTCACAGAAGTAAGTTCCCCCACACAGACAGCTTTCAACTAGCTACTCAGGTTTGGATGTTAGTATGTAGCTGCCATCCGAGGCAGGAATGGCTCAGAAGTCGCTGGATTGGGCTAAGAGACACTTGCCTCTCAGAAACACTGAATCCCGCATCGGGCGAAATCCTTTGGAAACCAAGCGTACAGGCGTTCAGCATGTGGGAGCTGCGAGCCATAAGCTCAATCCAAAGGCGTGTGCATGCTCTGGAGGAAGCTTTCCGCCTGGCGCGAAAGTGACAAGGCAGACACTAGGTTCTCATTCCGCAACTATCCTGGATACAACGAAAAGCTGTGGAAGCGGACCCTTACAGAGAGCCAGGAGGAGGGAGGTATGGACCATAAGCACAACTCTCAGAAGTGTGTATGTCTGGGAGGCAGATGGCTGCTACACACTCCTACATGGGAGTTCCAAGCTAGCTGCACTCTATCTGAAGAAGGCCGTTGGAAATCGCTGGATTCAACTCAGGTACACCTGGGTACAGGCTTGACCCTTCCACATGCTTTTCTCACCACCTCTCCCTGCAACTAACCTAAGGATGTTAGCAGCCATATCTACGGGCAGGCAGCATGCGGGAGGGTCCCGCCCTGAGCTCAGCTCTCCAAAGGGAGCACGCTTCAAAGCCAGCTTTCTCCTAGCTGCCTTCTTAGAGCCGGGAGAAGCTAGCAGAATTGCAACTTAGGACGTTCCACGAATACCGCTCTAATGCCCTGGAGACACAGCCGTTGAAGCCAGCAGGTTGCCCCTGGCGTCCCATGAACTTTGACCCACATGACCCGTGAGGATGTTCGTAACTCCATCTGGAGGCAGTGTGGAACTGGGAAGGACCGTGTGTCAGCTCATCTCACAGAAGGAAGTTCCCCCACACAGACAGCTTTCAACTAGCTACTCAGGTTTGGATGTTAGTATGTAGCTGCCATCCGAGGCAGGAATGGCTCAGAAGTCGCTGGATTGTGCTAAGAGACACTTGCCTCTCAGAAACCCTGAATCCCGCATCTGGCGAAATCCTTTGGAAACCAAGTGTACAGGCGTTCAGCATGTGGGAGCTGCGAGCCATAAGCTCAATCCAAAGGCGTGTGCATGCTCTGGAGGAAGCTTTCCGCCTGGCGCGAAAGTGACAAGGCAGACACGAGGTTCTCATTCCGCAACTATCCCGCATACAACGAAAAGCTGTGGAAGCGGACCCTTACAGGCAGCCAGGAGGAGGGAAGTATGGACCCTAAGCACAACTCTCAGAAGTGTGTATGACTGGGAGGCAGATGGCTGCTACACACTCCAACATGGGAGTTCCAAGCTAGCTGCACTCTAAATGAAGAAGGCCGTTGGAAATCGCTGGATTCAACTCAGGTACACCTGGGTACAGGCTTGACCCTTCCACATGCTTTTCTCACCACCTCTCCCTGCAACTAACCTAAGGATGTTAGCAGCCATATCTACGGGCAGGCAGCATGCGGGAGGGTCCCGCCCTGAGCTCAGCTCTCCAAAGGGAGCACACTTCAAAGCCAGCTTTCTCCTAGCTGCCTTCTTAGACCCGGGAGAAGCTAGCAGAATTGCAACTTAGGACGTTCCACGAATACCGCTCTAATGCCCTGGAGACACAGCCGTTGAAGCCAGCAGGTTGCCCCTGGCGTCCCATGACCTTTGACCCACATGACCCGTGAGGATGTTCGTAACTCCATCTGGAGGCAGTGTGGAACTGGGAAGGACCGTGTGTCAGCTCATCTCACAGAAGGAAGTTCCCCCACACAGACAGCTTTCAACTAGCTACTCAGGTTTGGATGTTAGTATGTAGCTGCCATCCGAGGCAGGAATGGCTCAGAAGTCGCTGGATTGTGCTAAGAGACACTTGCCTCTCAGAAACACTGAATCCCGCATCGGGCGAAATCCTTTGGAAACCAAGCGTACAGGCGTTCAGCATGTGGGAGCTGCGAGCCATAATCTCAATCCAAAGGCGTGTGCATTGCCTGGAGGAAGCTTCCACCTGGCGCGAAAGTGACAAGGCACACACTAGGTTCTCATTCCGCAACTATCCCTCATACAACGAAAAGGTGTGGAAGCAGACCCTTACAGGCAGCCAGGAGGAGGGAGGTATGGACCATAAGCACAACTCTCAGAAGTGTGTATGTCTGGGAGGCAGATGGCTGCTACACATTCCTACATGGGAGTTCCAAGCTAGCTGCACTCTAACTGAAGAAGGCCGATGGAAATCGCTGGATTCAACTCAGGTACACCTGGGTACAGGCTTGACACTTCCACATGCTTTTCTCACCACCTCTCCCTGCAACTAACCTAAGGATGTTAGCAGCCACGTCTACGGGCAGGCAGCATGCGAGAGGGTCCCGCCCTGAGCTCAGCTCTTCAAAGGGAGCACGCTTCAAAGCCAGCTTTCTCCTAGCTGTCTTCTTAAGGCCGTGAGAAGCTAGCAGAATTGCAACTTAGGACGTTCCATGAATAACGCTCTAGTGCCATGGAGACACAACCCTTGAAGCCAGCAGTTTGCCCCTGGCGTCCCATGACCTTTGACCCACATGACCCGTGAGGATGTTCGTAACTCCATCTGGAGGCAGTGTGGAACTGGGAAGGACCGTGTGTCAGCTCATCTCACAGAAGGAAGTTTCCCCACACAGACAGCTTTCAACTAGCTACTCAGGTTTGGATGTTAGTATGTAGCTGCCATCCGAGGCAGGAATGGCTCAGAAGTCGCTGGATTGTGCTAAGAGACACTTGCCTCTCAGAAACACTGAATCCCGCATCGGGCGAAATCCTTTGGAAACCAAGCGTACAGGCGTTCAGCATGTGGGAGCTGCGAGCCATAAGCTCAATCCAAAGGCGTGTGCATGTTCTGGAGGAAGCTTTCCGCCTGGCGCGAAAGTGACAAGGCAGACACTAGGTTCTCATTCCGCAACTATCCCGCATACAACGAAAAGCTGTGGAAGCGGACCCTTACAGGCAGCCAGGAGGAGGGAGGTATGGACCATAAGCACAACTCTCAGAAGTGTGTATGTCTGGGAGGCAGATGGCTGCTACACACTCCTACATGGGAGTTCCAAGCTAGCTGCACTCTAACTGAAGAAGGCCATTGGAAATCGCTGGATTCAACTCAGGTACACCTGGGTACAGGCTTGACCCTTCCACATGCTTTTCTCACCACCTCTCCCTGCAACTAACCTAAGGATGTTAGCAGCCACGTCTACGGGCAGGCAGCATGCGGGAGGGTCCCGCCGTGAGCTCAGCTCTCCAAAGGGAGCACGCTTCAAAGCCAGCTTTCTCCTAGCTGCCTTCTTAGAGCCGTGAGAAGCTAGCAGAATTGCAACTTAGGACGTTCCACGAATACCGCTCTAGTGCCCTGGAGACACAGCCGTTGAAGTCAGCAGGTTGCCCCTGACGTCCCATGAACTTTCACCCACATGACCCGTGAGGATGTTCGTAACTCCATCTGGAGGCAGTGTGGAACTGGGAAGGACCGTGTGTCAGCTCATCTCAGAGAAGGAAGTTCCCTCACAGAGACAGCTTTCAACTAGCTACTCAGGTTTGGATGTTAGTATGTAGCTGCCATCCGAGGCAGGAATGGCTCAGAAGTCGCTGGATTGTGCTAAGAGACACTTGCCTCTCAGAAACACTGAATCCCGCATCGGGCGAAATCCTTTGAACCAAGCGTACAGGCGTTCAGCATGTGGGAGCTGCGAGCCATAAGCTCAATCCAAAGGCGTGTGCATGCTCTGGAGGAAGCTTTCCGCCTGGCGCGAAAGTGACAAGGCAGACACTAGGTTCTCATTCCGCAACTATCCCGCATACAACGAAAAGCTTTGGAAGCGGACCCTTACAGGCAGACAGGAGGAGGGAGGTATGGACCATAAGCACAACTCTCAGAAGTGTGTATGTCTGGGAGGCAGATGGCTGCTACACACTCCTACATGGGAGTTCCAAGCTAGCTGCACTCTAACTGAAGAAGGCTGTTGGAAATCGCTGGATTCAACTCAGGTACACCTGGGTACAGGCTTGACACTTCCACATGCTTTTCTCACCACCTCTCCCTGCAACTAACCTAAGGATGTTAGCAGCCACGTCTACGGGCAGGCAGCATGCGGGAGGGTCCCGCCCTGAGCTCAGCTCTCCAAAGGGAGCACGCTTCAAAGCCAGCTTTCTCCTAGCTGCCTTCTTAGAGCCGGGAGAAGCTAGCAGAATTGCAACTTAGGACGTTCCACGAATACCGCTCTAGTGCCCCGGAGACACAGCCGTTGAAGCCAGCAGGTTGCCCCTGGCGTCCCATGACCTTTGACCCACATGACCCGTGAGGATGTTCGTAACTCCATCTGGAGGCAGTGTGGAACTGGGAAGGACCGTGTGTCAGCTCATCTCACAGAAGGAAGTTCCCCCACACAGACAGCTTTCAACTAGCTACTCAGGTTTGGATGTTAGTATGTAGCTGCCATCCGAGGCAGGAATGGCTCAGAAGTCGCTGGATTGTGCTAAGAGACACTTGCCTCTCAGAAACACTGAATCCCGCATCGGGCGAAATCCTTTGGAAACCAAGCGTATAGGCGTTCAGCATGTGGGAGCTGCGAGCCATAAGCTCAATCCAAAGGCGTGTGCATGCTCTGAGGGAAGCTTTCCGCCTGGCGCGAAAGTGACAAGGCAGACACTAGGTTCTCATTCCGCAACTATCCCGCATACAACGAAAAGGTGTGGAAGCGGACCCTTACAGGCAGCCAGGAGGAGGGAGGTATGGACCATAAGCACAACTCTCAGAAGTGTGTATGTCTGGGAGGCAGATGGCTGCTACACACTCCTACATGGGAGTTCCAAGCTAGCTGCACTCTAACTGAAGAAGGCCGTTGGAAATCGCTGGATTCAACTAAGGTACACCTGGGTACAGGCTTGACCCTTCCACATGCTTTTCTCACCACCTCTCCCTGCAACTAACCTAAGGATGTTAGCAGCCACGTCTACGGGCAGGCAGCATGCGGGAGGGTCCCGCCCTGAGCTCAGCTCTCCAAAGGGAGCACGCTTCAAAGCCAGCTTTCTCCCAGCTGCCTTCTTAGAGCCGTGAGAAGCTAGCAGAATTGCAACTTAGGACGTTCCACGAATACCGCTCTAGTGCCCTGGAAACACAGCCGTTGAAGCCAGCAGGTTGCCCCTGGCGTCCCATGACCTTTGACCCACATGACCCGTGAGGATGTTCGTAACTCCATCTGGAGGCAGTGTGGAACTGGGAAGGACCGTGTGTCAGCTCATCTCACAGAAGGAAGTTCCCCCACACAGACAGCTTTCAACTAGCTACTCAGGTTTGGATGTTAGTATGTAGCTGCCATCCGAGGCAGGAATGGCTCAGAAGTCGCTGGATTGTGCTAAGAGACACTTGCCTCTCAGAAACACTGAATCCCGCATCGGGCGAAATCCTTTGGAAACCAAGCGTACAGGCGTTCAGCATGTGGGAGCTGTGAGTCATAAGCTCAATCCAAAGGCGTGTGCATGCTCTGGAGGAAGCTTTCCGCCTGGCGCGAAAGTGACAAGGCAGACACTAGGTTCTCATTCCGCAACTATACCGCATACAACGAAAAGCTGTGGAAGCGGACCCTTACAGGCAGCCAGGAGGAGGGAGGTATGGACCATAAGCACAACTCTCAGAAGTGTGTATGTCTGGGAGGCAGATGGCTGCTACACACTCCTACATGGGAGTTCCAAGCTAGCTGCACTCTAACTGAAGAAGGCCATTGGAAATCGCTGGATTCAACTCAGGTACACCTGGGTACAGGCTTGACCCTTCCACATGCTTTTCTCACCACCTCTCCCTGCAACTAACCTAAGGATGTTAGCAGCCACGTCTACGGGCAGGGAGCATGCGTGAGGGTCCCGCCTTGAGCTCAGCTCTCTAAAGGGAGCACGCTTCAAAGCCAGCTTTCTCCTAGCTGCCTTCTTAGAGCCGTGAGAAGCTAGCAGATTTGCAACTTAGGACGTTCCCCGAAAACCGCTCTAGTGCCCTGGAGACACAGCCGTTGAAGCCAGCAGGTTGCCCCTGGCGTCCCATGACCTTTGACCCACATGACCCGTGAGGATGTTCGTAACTCCATCTGGAGGCAATGTGGAACTGGGAAGGACCGTGTGTCAGCTCATCTCACAGAAGGAAGTTCCCCCACACAGACAGCTTTCAACTAGCTACTCAGGTTTGGATGTTAGTATGTAGCTGCCATCCGAGGCAGGAATGGCTCCGAAGTCGCTGGATTGTGCTAAGAGACACTTGCCTCTCAGAAACACTGAATCCCGCATCGGGCGAAATCCTTTGGAAACCAAGCATACAGGCGTTCAGCATGTGGGAGCTGCGAGCCATAAGCTCAATCCAAAGGCGTGTGCATGCTCTGGAGGAAGCTTTCCGCCTGGCGCGAAAGTGACAAGGCAGACACTAGGGTCTCATTAGGCAACTATCCCGCATACAACGAAAAGGTGTGGAAGTGGACACTTACAAGCAGCCAGGAGGAGAGAGATATGGACCATAAGCAAAACTCTCAGAAGTGTGTATGTCTGGGAGTCAGATGGCTGCTACACACTCCTACATGGGAGTTCCAAGCTAGCTGTACTCTAACTGAAGAAGGCCATTGGAAATCGCTGGATTCAACTCAGGTACACCTGGGTACCGGCTTGAACCTTCCACATGCTTTTCTCACCACCTCTCCCTGCAACTAACCTAAGGATGTTGGCAGCCACGGCTACGGGCAGGCAGCATGCGGGAGGGTCCCGCCCTGAGCTCAGCTCTCCAAAGGGAGCACGCTTCAAAGCCAGCTTTCTCCTAGCTGCCTTCTTAGAGCCGTGAGAAGCTAGCAGAATTGCAACTTAGGACGTTCCATGAATACCGCTCTAGTGCCCTGGAGACACAGCCGTTGAAGCCAGCAGGTTCGCCCTGGCGTCCCATGACCTTTGACCCACATGACCCGTGAGGATGTTCGTAACTCCATCTGGAGGCAGTGTGGAACTGGGAAGGACCGTGTGTCAGCTCATCTCACAGAAGGAAGTTCCCCCACACAGACAGCTTTCAACTAGCTACTCAGGTTTGGATGTCAGTATGTAGCTGCCATCCGAGGCAGGAATGGCTCAGAAGTCGCTGGATTGTGCTAAGAGACACTTGCCTCTCAGAAACACTGAATCCCGCATCGGGCGAAATCCTTTGGAAACCAAGCGTACAGGCGTTCAGCATGTGGGAGCTGCGAGCCATAAGCTCAATCCAAAGGCGTGTGCATGCTCTGGAGGAAGCTTTCCGCCTGGCGCGAAAGTGACAAGGCAGACACTAGGTTCTCATTCCGCAACTATCCCTCATACAACGAAAAGCTGTGGAAACGGACCCTTACAGGCAGCCAGGAGGAGGGAGGTATGGACCATAAGCACAACTCTCAGAAGTGTGTATGTCTGGGAGGCAGATGGCTGCTACACACTCCTACATGGGAGTTCCAAGCTAGCTGCACTCTAACTGAAGAAGGCCGTTGGAAATCGCTGGATTCAACTCAGGTACACCTGGGTACAGGCTTGACCCTTCCACATGCTTTTCTCACCACCTCTCCCTGCAACTAACCTAAGGATGTTAGCAGCCACGTCTACGGGCAGGCAGCATGCGGGAGGGTCCCGCCCTGAGCTCAGCTCTCCAAAGGGAGCACGCTTCAAAGCCAGCTTTCTCCTAGCTGCATTCTTAGAGCCGTGAGAAGCCAGCAGAATTGCAACTTAGGACGTTCCATGAATACCTCTCTAGTGCCCTGGAGACACAGCCGTTGAAGCCAGCAGGTTGCCCCTGGCGTCCCATGACCTTTGACCCACATGACCCGTGAGGATGTTCGTAACTCCATCTGGAGGCAGTGTGGAACTGGGAAGGACCGTGTGTCAGCTCATCTCACAGAAGGAAGTTCCCCCACACAGACAGCTTTCAACTAGCTACTCAGGTTTGGATGTCAGTATGTAGCTGCCATCCGAGGCAGGAATGGCTCAGAAGTCGCTGGATTGTGCTAAGAGACACTTGCCTCTCAGAAACACTGAATCCCGCATCGGGCGAAATCCTTTGGAAACCAAGCGTACAGGCGTTCAGCATGTGGGAGCTGCGAGCCATAAGCTCAATCCAAAGGCGTGTGCATGCTCTGGAGGAAGCTTTCCGCCTGGCGCGAAAGTGACAAGGCAGACACTAGGTTCTCATTCCGCAACTATCCCGCATACAACGAAAAGCTGTGGAAGCGGACCCTTACAGGCAGCCAGGATGAGGGAGGTATGGACCATAAGCACAACTCTCAGAAGTGTGTATGTCTGGGAGGCAGATGGCTGCTACACAGTCCTACATGGAAGTTCTAAGCTAGCTGCACTCTAACTGAAGAAGGCCGTTGGAAATCGCTGGATTCAATTCAGGTACACCTGGGTACAGGCTTGACCCTTCCACATGCTTTTCTCACCACCTCTCCCTGCAACTAACCTAAGGATGTTAGCAGCCACGTCTACAGGCAGGCAGCATGCGGGAGGGTCCCGCCCTGAGCTCAGCTCTCCAAAGGGAGCACGCTTCAAAGCCAGCTTTCTCCTAGCTGCCTTCTTAGAGCCGTGAGAAGCTAGCAGAATTGCAACTTAGGACGTTCCATGAATACCTCTCTAGTGCCCTGGAGACACAGCCGTTGAAGCCAGCAGGTTGCCCCTGGCGTCCCATGACCTTTGACCCACATGACCCGTGAGGATGTTCGTAACTCCATCTGGAGGCAGTGTGGAACTGGGAAGGAACGTGTGTCAGCTCATCTCACAGAAGGAAGTTCCCCCACACAGACAGCTTTCAACTAGCTACTCAGGTTTGGATGTCAGTATGTAGCTGCCATCCGAGGCAGGAATGGCTCAGAAGTCGCTGGATTGTGCTAAGAGACACTTGCCTCTCAGAAACACTGAATCCCGCATCGGGCGAAATCCTTTGGAAACCAAGCGTACAGGCGTTCAGCATGTGGGAGCTGCGAGCCATAAGCTCAATCAAAGGCGTGTGCATGCTCTGGAGGAAGCTTTCCGCCTGGCGCGAAAGTGACAAGGCAGACACTGGGTTCTCATTCCGCAACTATCCCGCATACAACGAAAAGCTGTGGAAGCGGACCCTTACAGGCAGCCAGGAGGAGGGAGGTATGGACCATAAGCACAAATCTCAGAAGTGTGTATGTCTGGGAGGCAGATGGCTGCTACACACTCCTACATGGGAGTTCCAAGCTAGCTGCACTCTAACCGAAGAAGGCCGTTGGAAATCGCAGGATTCAACTCAGGTACACCTGGGTACAGGCTTGACCCTTCCACATGCTTTTCTCACCACCTCTCCCTGCAACTAACCTAAGGATGTTAGCAGCCACGTCTACGGGCAGGCAGCATGCGGGAGGGTCCCGCCCTGAGCTCAGCTCTCCAAAGGGAGCACGCTTCAAAGCCAGCTTTCTCCTAGCTGCCTTCTTAGAGCCGTGAGAAGCTAGCAGAATTGCAACTTAGGACGTTCCATGAATACCTCTCTAGTGCCCTGGAGACACAGCCGTTGAAGCCAGCAGGTTGCCCCTGGCGTCCCATGACCTTTGACCCACATGACCCGTGATTATGTTCGTAACTCCATCTGGAGGCAGTGTGGAACTGGGAAGGACCGTGTGTCAGCTCCTCTCACAGAAGGAAGTTCCCCCACACAGACAGCTTTCAACTAGCTACTCAGGTTTGGATGTCAGTATGTAGCTGCCATCCGAGGCAGGAATGGCTCAGAAGTCGCTGGATTGTGCTAAGAGACACTTGCCTCTCAGAAACACTGAATCCCGCATCGGGCGAAATCCTTTGGAAACCAAGCGTACAGGCATTCAGCATGTGGGAGCTGCGAGCCATAAGCTCAATCCAAAGGCGTGTGCATGCTCTGGAGGAAGCTTTCCGCCTGGCGCGAAAGTGACAAGGCAGACACTAGGTTCTCATTCCGCAACTATCCCTCATACAACGAAAAGCTGTGGAAGCGGACCCTTACAGGCAGCCAGGAGGAGGGAGGTATGGACCATAAGCACAACTCTCAGAAGTGTGTATGTCTGGGAGGCAGATGGCTGCTACACACTCCTACATGGGAGTTCCAAGCTAGCTGCACTCTAACTGAAGAAGGCCGTTGGAAATCGCTGGATTCAACTCAGGTACACCTGGGTACAGGCTTGACCCTTCCACATGCTTTTCTCACCACCTCTCCCTGCAACTAACCTAAGGATGTTAGCAGCCACGTCTACGGGCAGGCAGCATGCGGGAGGGTCCCGCCCTGAGCTCAGCTCTCCAAAGGGAGCACGCTTCAAAGCCAGCTTTCTCCTAACTGCCTTCTTAAGGTCATGAGAAGCTAGCAGAATTGCAACTTAGGACGTTCCATTAATACCGCTCTAGTGCCCCGGAGACACAGCCGTTGAAGCCAGCAGGTTGCCCCTGGCGTCCTATAACTTTGTCCCACATGACCCGTGAGGATGTTCGTAACTCCATCTGGAGGCAGTGTGGAACTGGGAAGGACCGTGTGTCAGCTCATCTCACAGAAGGAAGTTCCCCCACACAGACAGCTTTCAACTAGCTACTCAGGTTTGGATGTCAGTATGTCGCTGCCATCCGAGGCAGGAATGGCTCAGAAGTCGCTGGATTGTGCTAAGAGACACTTGCCTCTCAGAAACACTGAATCCCGCATCGGGCGAAATCCTTTGGAAACCAAGCGTACAGGCGTTCAGCATGTGGGAGCTGCGAGCCATAAGCTCAATCCAAAGGCGTGTGCATGCTCTGGAGGAAGCTTTCCGCCTGGCGCGAAAGTGACAAGGCAGACACTAGGTTCTCATTCCGCAACTATCCCGCATACAACGAAAAGCTGTGGAAGCAGACCCTTACAGGCAGCCAGGAGGAGGGAGGTATGGACCATAAGCACAACTCTCAGAAGTGTGTATGTCTGGGAGGCAGATGGCTGCTACACACTCCTACATGGGAGTTCCAAGCTAGCTGCACTCTAACTCAAGAAGGCCGTTGGAAATCGCTGGATTCAACTCAGGTACACCTGGGTACAGGCTTGACCCTTCCACATGCTTTTCTCACCACCTCTCCCTGCAACTAACCTAAGGATGTTAGCAGCCACGTCTACGGGCAGGCAGCATGCGGGAGGGTCCCGCCCTGAGCTCAGCTCTCCAAAGGGAGCACGCTTCAAAGCCAGCTTTCTCCTAGCTGCATTCTTAGAGCCGTGAGAAGCCAGCAGAATTGCAACTTAGGACGTTCCATGAATACCTCTCTAGTGCCCTGGAGACACAGCCGTTGAAGCCAGCAGGTTGCCCCTGGCGTCCCATGACCTTTGACCCACATGACCCGTGAGGATGTTCGTAACTCCATCTGGAGGCAGTGTGGAACTGGGAAGGACCGTGTGTCAGCTCATCTCACAGAAGGAAGTTCCCCCACACAGACAGCTTTCAACTAGCTACTCAGGTTTGGATGTCAGTATGTAGCTGCCATCCGAGGCAGGAATGGCTCAGAAGTCGCTGGATTGTGCTAAGAGACACTTGCCTCTCAGAAACACTGAATCCCGCATCGGGTGAAATCCTTTGGAAACCAAGCGTACAGGCGTTCAGCATGTGGGAGCTGCGAGCCATAAGCTCAATCCAAAGGCGTGTGCATGCTCTGGAGGAAGCTTTCCGCCTGGCGCGAAAGTGACAAGGCAGACACTAGGTTCTCATTCCGCAACTATCCCGCATACAACGAAAAGCTGTGGAAGCGGACCCTTACAGGCAGCCAGGATGAGGGAGGTATGGACCATAAGCACAACTCTCAGAAGTGTGTATGTCTGGGAGGCAGATGGCGCTACACACTCCTACATGGAAGTTCTAAGCTAGCTGCACTCTAACTGAAGAAGGCCGTTGGAAATCGCTGGATTCAATTCAGGTACACCTGGGTACAGGCTTGACCCTTCCACATGCTTTTCTCACCACCTCCCCCTGCAACTAACCTAAGGATGTTAGCAGCCACGTCTACAGGCAGGCAGCATGCGGGTGGGTCCCGCCCTGAGCTCAGCTCTCCAAAGGGAGCACGCTTCAAAGCCAGCTTTCTCCTAGCTGCCTTCTTAGAGCCGTGAGAAGCTAGCAGAATTGCAACTTAGGACGTTCCATGAATACCTCTCTGGTGCCCTGGAGACACAGCCGTTGAAGCCAGCAGGTTGCCCCTGGCGTCCCATGACCTTTGACCCACATGACCCGTGAGGATGTTCGTAACTCCATCTGGAGGCAGTGTGGAACTGGGAAGGAACGTGTGTCAGCTCATCTCACAGAAGGAAGTTCCCCCACACAGACAGCTTTCAACTAGCTACTCAGGTTTGGATGTCAGTATGTAGCTGCCATCCGAGGCAGGAATGGCTCAGAAGTCGCTGGATTGTGCTAAGAGACACTTGCCTCTCAGAAACACTGAATCCCGCATCGGGCGAAATCCTTTGGAAACCAAGCGTACAGGCGTTCAGCATGTGGGAGCTGCGAGCCATAAGCTCAATCAAAGGCGTGTGCATGCTCTGGAGGAAGCTTTCCGCCTGGCGCGAAAGTGACAAGGCAGACACTGGGTTCTCATTCCGCAACTATCCCGCATACAACGAAAAGCTGTGGAAGCGGACCCTTACAGGCAGCCAGGAGGAGGGAGGTATGGACCATAAGCACAAATCTCAGAAGTGTGTATGTCTGGGAGGCAGATGGCTGCTACACACTCCTACATGGGAGTTCCAAGCTAGCTGCACTCTAACCGAAGAAGGCCGTTGGAAATCGCAGGATTCAACTCAGGTACACCTGGGTACAGGCTTGACCCTTCCACATGCTTTTCTCACCACCTCTCCCTGCAACTAACCTAAGGATGTTAGCAGCCACGTCTACGGGCAGGCAGCATGCGGGAGGGTCCCGCCCTGAGCTCAGCTCTCCAAAGGGAGCACGCTTCAAAGCCAGCTTTCTCCTAGCTGCCTTCTTAGAGCCGTGAGAAGCTAGCAGAATTGCAACTTAGGACGTTCCATGAATACCTCTCTAGTGCCCTGGAGACACAGCCGTTGAAGCCAGCAGGTTGCCCCTGGCGTCCCATGACCTTTGACCCACATGACCCGTGATTATGTTCGTAACTCCATCTGGAGGCAGTGTGGAACTGGGAAGGACCGTGTGTCAGCTCCTCTCACAGAAGGAAGTTCCCCCACACAGACAGCTTTCAACTAGCTACTCAGGTTTGGATGTCAGTATGTAGCTGCCATCCGAGGCAGGAATGGCTCAGAAGTCGCTGGATTGTGCTAAGAGACACTTGCCTCTCAGAAACACTGAATCCCGCATCGGGCGAAATCCTTTGGAAACCAAGCGTACAGGCGTTCAGCATGTGGGAGCTGCGAGCCATAAGCTCAATCCAAAGGCGTGTGCATGCTCTGGAGGAAGCTTTCCGCCTGGCGCGAAAGTGACAAGGCAGACACTAGGTTCTCATTCCGCAACTATCCCTCATACAACGAAAAGCTGTGGAAGCGGACCCTTACAGGCAGCCAGGAGGAGGGAGGTATGGACCATAAGCACAACTCTCAGAAGTGTGTATGTCTGGGAGGCAGATGGCTGCTACACACTCCTACATGGGAGTTCCAAGCTAGCTGCACTCTAACTGAAGAAGGCCGTTGGAAATCGCTGGATTCAACTCAGGTACACCTGGGTACAGGCTTGACCCTTCCACATGCTTTTCTCACCACCTCTCCCTGCAACTAACCTAAGGATGTTAGCAGCCACGTCTACGGGCAGGCAGCATGCGGGAGGGTCCCGCCCTGAGCTCAGCTCTCCAAAGGGAGCACGCTTCAAAGCCAGCTTTCTCCTAACTGCCTTCTTAAGGTCATGAGAAGCTAGCAGAATTGCAACTTAGGACGTTCCATTAATACCGCTCTAGTGCCCCGGAGACACAGCCGTTGAAGCCAGCAGGTTGCCCCTGGCGTCCTATAACTTTGTCCCACATGACCCGTGAGGATGTTCGTAACTCCATCTGGAGGCAGTGTGGAACTGGGAAGGACCGTGTGTCAGCTCATCTCACAGAAGGAAGTTCCCCCACACAGACAGCTTTCAACTAGCTACTCAGGTTTGGATGTCAGTATGTCGCTGCCATCCGAGGCAGGAATGGCTCAGAAGTCGCTGGATTGTGCTAAGAGACACTTGCCTCTCAGAAACACTGAATCCCGCATCGGGCGAAATCCTTTGGAAACCAAGCGTACAGGCGTTCAGCATGTGGGAGCTGCGAGCCATAAGCTCAATCCAAAGGCGTGTGCATGCTCTGGAGGAAGCTTTCCGCCTGGCGCGAAAGTGACAAGGCAGACACTAGGTTCTCATTCCGCAACTATCCCGCATACAACGAAAAGCTGTGGAAGCAGACCCTTACAGGCAGCCAGGAGGAGGGAGGTATGGACCATAAGCACAACTCTCAGAAGTGTGTATGTCTGGGAGGCAGATGGCTGCTACACACTCCTACATGGGAGTTCCAAGCTAGCTGCACTCTAACTCAAGAAGGCCGTTGGAAATCGCTGGATTCAACTCAGGTACACCTGGGTACAGGCTTGACCCTTCCACATGCTTTTCTCACCACCTCTCCCTGCAACTAACCTAAGGATGTTAGCAGCCACGTCTACGGGCAGGCAGCATGCGGGAGGGTCCCGCCCTGAGCTCAGCTCTCCAAAGGGAGCACGCTTCAAAGCCAGCTTTCTCCTAGCTGCATTCTTAGAGCCGTGAGAAGCCAGCAGAATTGCAACTTAGGACGTTCCATGAATACCTCTCTAGTGCCCTGGAGACACAGCCGTTGAAGCCAGCAGGTTGCCCCTGGCGTCCCATGACCTTTGACCCACATGACCCGTGAGGATGTTCGTAACTCCATCTGGAGGCAGTGTGGAACTGGGAAGGACCGTGTGTCAGCTCATCTCACAGAAGGAAGTTCCCCCACACAGACAGCTTTCAACTAGCTACTCAGGTTTGGATGTCAGTATGTAGCTGCCATCCGAGGCAGGAATGGCTCAGAAGTCGCTGGATTGTGCTAAGAGACACTTGCCTCTCAGAAACACTGAATCCCGCATCGGGCGAAATCCTTTGGAAACCAAGCGTACAGGCGTTCAGCATGTGGGAGCTGCGAGCCATAAGCTCAATCCAAAGGCGTGTGCATGCTCTGGAGGAAGCTTTCCGCCTGGCGCGAAAGTGACAAGGCAGACACTAGGTTCTCATTCCGCAACTATCCCGCATACAACGAAAAGCTGTGGAAGCGGACCCTTACAGGCAGCCAGGATGAGGGAGGTATGGACCATAAGCACAACTCTCAGAAGTGTGTATGTCTGGGAGGCAGATGGCGCTACACACTCCTACATGGAAGTTCTAAGCTAGCTGCACTCTAACTGAAGAAGGCCGTTGGAAATCGCTGGATTCAATTCAGGTACACCTGGGTACAGGCTTGACCCTTCCACATGCTTTTCTCACCACCTCCCCCTGCAACTAACCTAAGGATGTTAGCAGCCACGTCTACAGGCAGGCAGCATGCGGGTGGGTCCCGCCCTGAGCTCAGCTCTCCAAAGGGAGCACGCTTCAAAGCCAGCTTTCTCCTAGCTGCCTTCTTAGAGCCGTGAGAAGCTAGCAGAATTGCAACTTAGGACGTTCCATGAATACCTCTCTGGTGCCCTGGAGACACAGCCGTTGAAGCCAGCAGGTTGCCCCTGGCGTCCCATGACCTTTGACCCACATGACCCGTGAGGATGTTCGTAACTCCATCTGGAGGCAGTGTGGAACTGGGAAGGAACGTGTGTCAGCTCATCTCACAGAAGGAAGTTCCCCCACACAGACAGCTTTCAACTAGCTACTCAGGTTTGGATGTCAGTATGTAGCTGCCATCCGAGGCAGGAATGGCTCAGAAGTCGCTGGATTGTGCTAAGAGACACTTGCCTCTCAGAAACACTGAATCCCGCATCGGGCGAAATCCTTTGGAAACCAAGCGTACAGGCGTTCAGCATGTGGGAGCTGCGAGCCATAAGCTCAATCAAAGGCGTGTGCATGCTCTGGAGGAAGCTTTCCGCCTGGCGCGAAAGTGACAAGGCAGACACTAGGTTCTCATTCCGCAACTATCCCGCATACAACGAAAAGCTGTGGAAGCGGACCCTTACAGGCAGCCAGGAGGAGGGATGTATGGACCATAAGCACAAATCTCAGAAGTGTGTATGTCTGGGAGGCAGATGGCTGCTACACACTCCTACATGGGAGTTCCAAGCTAGCTGCACTCTAACTGAAGAAGGCCGTTGGAAATCGCTGGATACAACTCAGGTACACCTGGGTACAGGCTTGACCCTTCCACATGCTTTTCTCACCACCTCTCCCTGCAACTAACCTAAGGATGTTAGCAGCCACGTCTACGGGCAGGCAGCATGCGGGAGGGTCCCGCCCTGAGCTCAGCTCTCCAAAGGGAGCACGCTTCAAAGCCAGCTTTCTCCTAGCTGCCTTCTTAGAGCCGTGAGAAGCTAGCAGAATTGCAACTTAGGACGTTCCATGAATACCGCTCTAGTGCCCCGGAGACACAGCCGTTGAAGCCAGCAGGTTGCCCCTGGCGTCCCATGACCTTTGACCCACATGACCCGTGAGGATGTTCGTAACTCCATCTGGAGGCAGTGTGGAACTGGGAAGGACCGTGTGTCAGCTCATCTCACAGAAGGAAGTTCCCCCACACAGACAGCTTTCAACTAGCTACTCAGGTTTGGATGTTAGTATGTAGCTGCCATCCGAGGCAGGAATGGCTCAGAAGTCGCTGGATTGTGCTAAGAGACACTTGCCTCTCAGAAACACTGAATCCCGCATCGGGCGAAATCCTTTGGAAACCAAGCGTACAGGCGTTCATCATGTGGGAGCTGCGAGCCATAAGCTCAATCCAAAGGCGTGTGCATGCTCTGGAGGAAGCTTTCCGCCTGGCGCGAAAGTGACAAGGCAGACACCAGGTTCTCATTCCGCAACTATCCCGCATACAACGAAAAGCTGTGGAAGCGGACCCTTACAGGAAGCCAGGAGGAGGGAGGTATGGACCATAAGCACAACTCTCAGAAGTGTGTATGTCTGGGAGGCAGATGGCTGCTACACACTCCTACATGGGAGTTCCAAGCTAGCTGCACTCTAACTGAAGAAGGCCGTTGGAAATCGCTGGATTCAACTCAGGTACACCTGGGTACAGGCTTGACCCTTCCACATGCTTTTCTCACCACCTCTCCCTGCAACTAACTTAAGGATGTTAGCAACCACGTCTACGGGCAGGCAGCATGCGGGAGGGTCCCGCCCTGAGCTCAGCTCTCCAAAGGGAGCACTCTTCAAAGCCAGCTTTCTCCTATCTGCCTTCTTAGAGCCGTGAGAAGCCTGCAGAATTGCATCTTAGGACGTTCTATAAATACCCCTCTAGTGCCCCGGAGACACAGCCATTGAAGCCAGCAGGTTGCCCCTGGCGTCCCATGACCTTTGACCCACATGACCCGTGAGGATGTTCATAACTCCATCTGGAGGAACTGTGGAAATGGGAAGGACCGTGTGTCAGCTCATCTCACAGAAGGAAGTTCCCCCACACAGACAGCTTTCAACTAGCTACTCAGGTTTGGATGTTAGTATGTAGCTGCCATCCGAGGCAAGAATGGCTCAGAAGTCGCTGGATTGTGCTAAGAGACACTTGCCTCTCAGAAACACTGAATCCCGCATCGGGCGAAATCCTTTGGAAACCAAGCGTACAGGCGTTCCGCATGTGGGAGCTACTGGCCATAAGCTCAATCCAAAGGCGTGTGCATGCTCTGGAGGAAGCTTTCCGCCTAGCGCGAAAGTGACAAGGCAGACACTAGGTTCTCATTCCGCAACTATCCCGCATACAACGAAAAGCTGTGGAAGCGGACCCTTACAGGCAACCAGGAGGAGGGAGGTATGGACCATAAGCACAACTCTCAGAAGTGTGTATGTCTGGAAGGCAGATGGCTGCTACACACTCCTACATGGGAGTTCCAAGCTAGCTGCACTCTAACTGAAGAAGGCCGTTGGAAATCGCTGGATTCAACTCAGGTACACCTGGGTACAGGCTTGACCCTTCCACATGCTTTTCTCACCACCTCTCCCTGCAACTAACCTAAGGATGTTAGCAGCCACGTCTACGGGCAGGCAGCATGCGGGAGGGTCCCGCCCTGAGCTCAGCTCTCCAAAGGGAGCACGCTTCAAAGCCAGCTTTCTCCTAGCTGCCTTCTTAAGGCCGTGAGAAGCTAGCAGAATTGCAACATAGGACGTTCCATGAATAACGCTCTAGTGTACCGGAGACACAGCCATTGAACCCAGCAGGTTGCCCCTGGCGTCCCATGACCTTTGACCCACATGACCCGTGAGGATGTTCGTAACTCCATCTGGAGGCAGTGTGGAACTCGGAAGGACCGTGTGTCAGCTCATCTCACAGAAGGAAGTTCCCCCACACAGACAGCTTTCAACTAGCTACTCAGGTTTGGATGTTAGTATGTAGCTGCCATCCGAGGCAGGAATGGCTCAGAAGTCGCTGGATTGTGCTAAGAGACACTTGCCTCTCAGAAACACTGAATCCCGCATCGGGCGAAATCCTTTGGAAACCAAGCGTACAGGCGTTCAGCATGTGGGAGCTGCGAGCCATAAGCTCAATCCAAAGGCGTGTGCATGCTCTGGAGGAAGCTTTCCGCCTGGCGCGAAAGTGACAAGGCAGACACTAGGTTCTCATTCCGCAACTATCCCGCATACAACGAAAAGCTGTGGAAGCGGACCCTTACAGAGAGCCAGGAGGAGGGAGGTATGGACCATAAGCACAACTCTCAGAAGTGTGTATGTCTGGGAGGCAGATGGCTGCTACACACTCCTACATGGGAGTTCCAAGCTAGCTGCACTCTATCTGAAGAAGGCCGTTGGAAATCGCTGGATTCAACTCAGGTACACCTGCGTACAGGCTTGACCCTTCCACATGCTTTTCTCACCACCTCTCCCTGCAAGTAACCTAAGGATGTTAGCAGCCATATCTACGGGCAGGCAGCATGCGGGAGGGTCCCGCCCTGAGCTCAGCTCTCCAAAGGGAGCACGCTCAAAGCCAGCTTTCTCCTAGCTGCCTTCTTAGAGCCGGGAGAAGCTAGCAGAATTGCAACTTAGGACGTTCCACGAATACCGCTCTAGTGCCCTGGAGACACAGCCGTTGAAGCCAGCAGGTTGCCCCTGACATCCCATGACCTTTCACCCACATGACCCGTGAGGATGTTCGTAACTCCATCTGGAGGCAGTGTGGAACTGGGAAGGACCGTGTGTCAGCTCATCTCAGAGAAGGAAGTTCCCTCACAGAGACAGCTTTCAACTAGCTACTCAGGTTTGGATGTTAGTATGTAGCTGCCATCCGAGGCAGGAATGGCTCAGAAGTCGCTGGATTGTGCTAAGAGACACTTGCCTCTCAGAAACACTGAATCCCGCATCGGGCGAAATCCTTTGGAAACCAAGCGTATAGGCTTTCAGCATGTGGGAGCTGCGAGCCATAAGCTCAATCCAAAGGCGTGTGCATGCTCTGAGGGAAGCTTTCCGCCTGGCGCGAAAGTGACAAGGCAGACACTAGGTTCTCATTCCGCAACTATCCCGCATACAACGAAAAGGTGTGGAAGCGGACCCTTACAGGCAGCCAGGAGGAGGGAGGTATGGACCATAAGCACAACTCTCAGAAGTGTGTATGTCTGGGAGGCAGATGGCTGCTACACACTCCTACATGGGAGTTCCAAGCTAGCTGCACTCTAACTGAAGAAGGCCGTTGGAAATCGCTGGATTCAACTCAGGTACACCTGGGTACAGGCTTGACCCTTCCACATGCTTTTCTCACCACCTCTCCCTGCAACTAACCTAAGGATGTTAGCAGCCACGTCTACGGGCAGGCAGCATGCGGGAGGGTCCCGCCCTGAGCTCAGCTCTCCAAAGGGAGCACGCTTCAAAGCCAGCTTTCTCCTAGCTGCCTTCTTAAGGCCGTGAGAAGCTAGCAGAATTGCAACTTAGGACGTTCCATGAATACCGCTCTAGTGCCCCGGAGACACAGCCATTGAAGCCAGCAGGTTGCCCCTGGTGTCCCATGACCTTTGACCCACATGACCCATGAGGATGTTCCTAACTCCATCTGGAGGCAGTGTGGAACTGGGAAGGACCGTGTGTCAGCTCATCTCACAGTAGGACGTTCCCCCACACAGACAGCTTTCAACTAGCTACTCAGGTTTGGATGTTAGTATGTAGCTGCCATCCGAGGCAGGAATGGCTCCGAAGTCGCTGGATTGTGGTAAGAGACACTTGCCTCTCAGAAACACTGAATCCCGCATCGGGCGAAATCCTTTGGAAACCAAGCGTACACGCGTTCAGCATGTGGGAGCTGCGAGCCATAAGCTCAATCCAAAGGCGTGTGCATGCTCTGGAGGAAGGTTTCCGCCTGGTGCGAAAGTGACAAGGCAGACACTAGGTTCTCATTCCGCAACTATCCCGCATACAACGAAAAGCTGTGGAAGCGGACCCTTACAGGCAGCCAGGAGGAGGGAGTTATGGACCATAAGCACAACTCTCAGAAGTGTGTATGTCTGGGAGGCAGATGGCTGCTACACTCTCCTACATGGGATTTCCAAGCTAGCTGCACTCTCACTGAAGAAGGCCGTTGGAAATCGCTGGATTCAACTCAGGTACACCTGGTACAGGCTTGACCCTTCCACATGCTTTTCTCACCACCTCTCCCTGCAACTAACCTAAGGATGTTAGCAGCCACGTCTACGGGCAGGCAGCATGCGGGAGGGTCCCGCCCTGAGCTCAGCTCTCCAAAGGGAGCACGCTTCAAAGCCAGCTTTCTCCTAGCTGCCTTCTTAAGGCCGTGAGAAGCTAGCAGAATTGCAACTTAGGACGTTCCATGAATACCGCTCTAGTGCCCCGGAGACACAGCCATTGAAGCCAGCAGGTTGCCCCTGGCGTCCCATGACCTTTGACCCACATGACCCGTGAGGATGTTCGTAACTCCATCTGGAGGCAGTGTGGAACTGGGAAGGACCGTGTGTCAGCTCATCTCACAGAAGGAAGTTCCCCCACACAGACAGCTTTCAACTAGCTACTCAGGTTTGGATGTTAGTATGTAGCTGCCATCCGAGGCAGGAATGGCTCCGAAGTTGCTGGATTGTGCTAAGAGACACTTGCCTCTCAGAAACACTGAATCCCGCATCGTGCGAAATCCTTTGGAAACCAAGCGTACAGGCGTTCAGCATGTGGGAGCTGCGAGCCATAAGCTCAATCCAAAGGCGTGTGCAGGCTCAGGAGGAAGCTTTCCGCCTGGCGCGAAAGTGACAAGGCAGACACTAAGTTCTCATTCCGCAACTATCCCGCATACAATGAAAAGCTGTGGAAGCGGACCCTTACAGGCAGCCAGGAGGAGGGAGGTATGGACCATAAGCACAACTCTCAGAAGTGTGTATGTCTGGGAGGCAGATGGCTGCTACACACTCCTACATGGGAGTTCCAAGCTAGCTGCACTCTCACTGAAGAAGGCCGTTGGAAATCGCTGTATTCAACTCAGGTACACCTGGGTACAGGCTTGACACTTCCACATGCTTTTCTCACCACCTCTCCCTGCAACTAACCTAAGGATGTTAGCAGCCACGTCTATGGGCAGGCAGCATGCGGGAGGGTCCCGCCCTGAGCTCAGCTCTCCAAAGGGAGCACGCTTCAAAGCCAGCTTTCTCCTAGCTGCCTTCTTAAGGCCTTGAGAAACTAGCAGAATTGCATCTTAGGACGTTCCATGAAAAACGCTCTAGTGCCCCGGAGACACAGTCATTGAAGCCAGCAGGTTGCCCCTGGCGTCCCATGACCTTTGACCCACATGACCCGTGAGGATGTTCGTAACTCCATCTGGAGGCAGTGTGGAACTGGGAAGGACCGTGTGTCAGCTCATCTCACAGAAGGAAGTTCCCCCAGACAGACAGCTTTCAACTAGCTACTCAGGTTTGGATGTTAGTATGTAGCTGCCATCCGAGGCAGGAATGGCTCAGAAGTCGCTGGATTGTGCTAAGAGACACTTGCCTCTCAGAAACACTGAATCCCGCATCGGGCGAAATCCTTTGGAAACAAAGCGTACAGGCGTTCAGCATGTGGGAGCTGCGAGCCATAAGCTCAATCCAAAGGCGTGTGCATGCTCTGGAGGAAGCTTTCCGCCTTGCGCGAAAGTGACAAGGCAGACACTAGGTTCTGATTCCGCAACTATCCCGCATACAACGAAAAGCTGTGGAAGCGGACCCTTACAGGCAGCCAGGAGGAGGGAGGTATGGACCATAAGCACAACTCTCAGAAGTGTGTATGTCTGGGAGGCAGATGGCTGCTACACACTCCTACATGGGAGTTCCAAGCTAGCTGCACTCTAACTGAAGAAGGCCGTTGGAAATCGCTGGATTCAACTCAGGTACACCTGGGTACCGGCTTGACGCTTCCACATGCTTTTCTCACCACCTCTCCCTGCAACTAACCTAAGGATGTTAGCAGCCACGTCTACGGGCAGGCAGCATGCAGGAGGGTCCCGCCCTGAGCTCAGCTCTCCAAAGGGAGCACGCTTCAAAGCCAGCTTTCTCCTAGCTGCCTTTTTAAGGCCGTGAGAAGCTAGCAGAATTGCAACTTAGGACGTTCCATGAATAACGCTCTAGTGCCCCGGAGACACAGCCATTGAAGCCAGCAGGTTGCCCCTGGCGTCCCATGACCTTTGACCCACATGATCCGTGAGGATGTTCGTAACTCCATCTGGAGGCAGTGTGGAACTGGGAAGGACTGTGTGTCAGCTCATCTCACAGAAGGAAGTTCCCCCACACAGACAGCTTTCAACTAGCTACTAAGGTTTGGATGTTAGTATGTAGCTGCCATCTGAGGCAGGAATGGCTCCGAAGTCGCTGGATTGTGCTAAGAGACACTTGCCTCTCAGAAACACTGAATCCCGCATCGGGCGAAATCCTTTGGAAACCAAGAGTACAGGCATTCAGCATGTGGGAGCTGCGAGCCATAAGCTCAATCCAAAGGCGTGTGCATGCTCTGTAGGAAACTTTCTGCCTGGCGCGAAAGTGACAAGTCAGACACTAGGTTCTCATTCCGCAACTATCCCGCATACAACGAAAAGGTGTGGAAGCGGACCCTTACAGGCAGCCAGGAGGAGGGAGGTATGGACCATAAGCACAACTCTCAGAAGTGTGTATGTCTGGGAGGCAGATGGCTGCTACACACTCCTACATGGGAGTTCCAAGCTAGCTGCACTCTAACTGAAGAAGGCCGTTGGAAATCGCTGGATTCAACTCAGTTACACCTGGGTACAGGCTTGAACCTTCCACATGCTTTTCTCACCACCTCTACCTTCAACTAACATAAGGATGTTAGCAGCCACGTCTACGGGCAGGCAGCATGCGGGAGGGTCCCGCCCTGAGCTCAGCTCTCCAAAGGGAGCACGCTTCAAAGCCAGCTTTCTCCTAGCTGCCTTCTTAAGGCCGTGAGAAGCTAGCAGAATTGCAACTTAGGATGTTCCATGAAAAACGCTCTAGTGCCCCGGAGACACAGCCTTTGAAGCCAGCAGTTTGCCCCTGGCGACCCATGACATTTGACCCACATGACCCGTGAGGATGTTCGTAACTCCATCTGGAGGCAGTGTGGAACTGGGAAGGACCGTGTGTCAGCTCATCTCACAGAAGGAAGTTCCCCCACACAGACAGCTTTCAACTAGCTACTCAGGTTTGGATGTTAGTATGTAGCTGCCATCCGAGGCAGGAATGGCTCAGAAGTCGCTGGATTGGGCTAAGAGACACTTGCCTCTCAGAAACACTGAATCCCGCATCGGGCGAAATCCTTTGGAAACCAAGCGTACAGGCGTTCAGCATGTGGGAGCTGCGAGCCATAAGCTCAATCCAAAGGCGTGTGCATGCTCTGGAGGAAGCTTTCCGCCTGGCGCGAAAGTGACAAGGCAGACACTAGGTTCTCATTCCGCAACTATCCCGCATACAACGAAAAGCTGTGGAAGCGGACCCTTACAGGCAGCCAGGAGGAGGGAGGTATGGACCATAAGCACAACTCTCAGAAGTGTGTATGTCTGGGAGGCAGATGGCTGCTACACTCTCCTACATGGGAGTTCCAAGCTAGCTGCACTCTCACTGAAGAAGGCCGTTGGAAATCGCTGGATTCAACTCAGGTACACCTGGTACAGGCTTGACCCTTCCACATGCTTTTCTCACCACCTCTCCCTGCAACTAACCTAAGGATGTTAGCAGCCACGTCTACGGGCAGGCAGCATGCGGGAGGGTCCCGCCCTGAGCTCAGCTCTCCAAAGGGAGCACGCTTCAAAGCCAGCTTTCTCCTAGCTGCCTTCTTAAGGCCGTGAGAAGCTAGCAGAATTGCAACTTAGGACGTTCCATGAATACCGCTCTAGTGCCCCGGAGACACAGCCATTGAAGCCAGCAGGTTGCCCCTGGCGTCCCATGACCTTTGACCCACATGACCCGTGAGGATGTTCGTAACTCCATCTGGAGGCAGTGTGGAACTGGGAAGGACCGTGTGTCAGCTCATCTCACAGAAGGAAGTTCCCCCACACAGACAGCTTTCAACTAGCTACTCAGGTTTGGATGTTAGTATGTAGCTGCCATCCGAGGCAGGAATGGCTCAGAAGTCGCTGGATTGTGCTAAGAGACACTTGCCTCTCAGAAACACTGAATCCCGCATCGGGCGAAATCCTTTGGAAACCAAGCGTACAGGCGTTCAGCATGTGGGAGCTGCGAGCCATAAGCTCAATCCAAAGGCGTGTGCATGCTCTGGAGGAAGCTTTCCGCCTTGCGCGAAAGTGACAAGGCAGACACTAGGTTCTCATTCCGCAACTATCCCGCATACAACGAAAAGCTGTGGAAGCGGACCCTTACAGGCAGCCAGGAGGAGGGAGGTATGGACCATAAGCACAACTCTCAGAAGTGTGTATGTCTGGGAGGCAGATGGCTGCTACACACTCCTACATGGGAGTTCCAAGCTAGCTGCACTCTAACTGAAGAAGGCCGTTGGAAATCGCTGGATTCAACTCAGGTACCCCTGGGTACAGGCCTGACCCTTCCACATGCTTTTTTCACCATCTCTCCCTGCAACTAACCTAAGGATGTTAGCAGCCAAGTCTACGGGCAGGCAGCATGCGGGAGGGTCCCGCCCTGAGCTCAGCTCTCCAAAGGGAGCACGCTTCAATGCCAGCTTTCTCCTAGCTGCCTTCTTAGAGCCATGAGAAGCTAGCAGAATTGCAACTTAGGACGTTCCACGAATACCGCTCTAGTGCCCTGGAGACACAGCCGTTGAAGCCAGCAGGTTGCCCCTGGCGTCCCATGACCTTTGACCCACATGACCCGTGAGGATGTTCGTAACTCCATCTGGAGGCAGTGTGGAACTGGGAAGGACCGTTTGTCAGCTCATCTCACAGAAGGAGGTTCCCCCACACAGACAGCTTTCAACAAGGTACTCCGGTTTGGATGTTAGTATGTAGCTGCCATCCGAGGCAGGAATGGCTCAGAAATCGCTGGATTGTGCTAAGAGACACTTGCCTCTCAGAAACACTGAATCCCGCATCGGGCGAAATCCTTTGGAAACCAAGCGTACAGGCGTTCAGCTTGTGGGAGCTGCGAGCCATAAGCTCAATCCAAAGGCGTGTGCATGCTCTGGAGGAAGCTTTCCGCCTGGCGCGAAAGTGACAAGGCAGACATTGGTTCTCATTCTGCAACTATCCCGCATACACCGAAAAGCTGTGGAAGCGGACCCTTACAGGCAGCCAGGAGGAGGGAGGTATGGACCATAAGCACAACTCTCAGAAGTGTGTATGTCTGGGAGGCAGATGGCTGCTACACACTCCTACATGGGAGTTCCAAGCTAGCTGCACTCTAACTGAAGAAGGCCGTTGGCAATTGCTGGATTCAACTCAGGTACACCTGGGTACAGGCTTGACACTTCCACATGCTTTACTCACCACCTCTCCCTGCAACTAACCTAAGGATGTTAGCAGCCACGTCTACGGGCAGGCAGCATGCTGGAGGGTCCCGCCCTGAGCTCAGCTCTCCAAAGGGAGCACGCTTCAAAGCCAGCTTTCTCCTAGCTGCCTTCTTAGACCAGTGAGAAGCTAGCAGAATTGCAACTTAGGACGTTCCATGAATACCGCTCTAGTGCCCTGGAGACACAGCCATTGAAGCCAGCAGGTTGCCCCTGGCGTCCCATGACCTTTGACCCACATGACCCGTGAGGATGTTCGTAACTCCATCTGGAGGCAGTGTGGAACTGCGAAGGACCGTGTGTCAGCTCATCTCACAGAAGGAACTTCCCCCACACAGACAGCTTTCAACTAGCTACTCAGGTTTGGATGTTAGTATGTAGCTGCCATCCGAGGCAGGAATGGCTCAGAAGTCGCTGGATTGTGCTAAGAGACACTTGCCTCTCAGAAGCACTGAATCCCGCATCGGGCGAAATCCTTTGGAAACCAAGCGTACAGGCGTTCAGCATGTGGGAGCTGCGAGCCATAAGCTCAATCCAAAGGCGTGTGCATGCTCTGGAGGAAGATTTCCGCCTGGCGCGAAAATGACAAGGCAGACACTAGGTTCTCATTCCGCAACTATCCCTCATACAACGAAAAGCTGTGGAAGCGGACCCTTACAGGCAGCCAGGAGGAGGGAGGTATGGACCATAAGCACAACTCTCAGAAGTGTGTATGTCTGGGAGGCAGATGGCTGCTACACACTCCTCCATGGGAGTTCCAAACTAGCTGCACTCTAACTGAAGAAGGCCGTTGGAAATTGCTGGATTCAACTCAGGTACACCTGGGTACAGGCTTGACCCTTCCACATGCTTTTCTCACCACCTCTCCCTGCAACTAACCTAAGGATGTTAGCAGCCACGTCTACGGGCAGACAGCATGCGGGAGGGTCCCGCCCTGAGCTCAGCTCTCCAAAGGGAGCACGCTTCAAAGCCAGCTTTCTCCTAGCTGCCTTCTTAAGGCCGTGAGAAGCTAGCAGAATTGCAACTTAGGACGTTCCATGAATACCGCTCTAGTGCCCCGGAGACACACCCCTTGAAGCCAGCAGGTTGCCCCAGGCGTCCCATGACCTTTGACCCACATGACCCGTGAGGATGTTCATAAATCCATCTGGAGGCAGTGTGGAACTGGGAAGGACCGTTTGTCAGCTCATCTCACAGAAGGAAGTTCCCCCACACAGACAGCTTTCAACTAGCTACTCAGGTTTGGATGTTAGTATGTAGCTGCCATCCGAGGCAGGAATGGCTCAGAAGTCGCTGGATTGTGCTAAGAGACACTTGCCTCTCAGAAACACTGAATCCCGCATCGGGCGAAATCCTTTGGAAACCAAGCGTACAGGCGTTCAGCATGTGGGAGCTACGAGCCATAAGCTCAATCCAAAGGCGTGTGCATGCTCTGGAGGAAGCTTTCCGCCTGGCGCGAAAGTGACAAGGCAGACACTAGGTTCTCATTCCGCAACTATCCCGCATACAACGAAAAGCTGTGGAAGCGGACCCTTACAGGCAGCCAGGAGGAGGGAGGTATGGACCATAAGCACAACTCTCAGAAGTGTGTATGTCTGGGAGGCAGATGGCTGCTACACACTCCTACATGGGAGTTCCAAGCTAGCTGCACTCTAAATGAAGAAGGCCGTTGGAAATCGCTGGATTCAACTCAGGTACACCTGGGTACAGGCTTGACCCTTCAACATGCTTTTCTCACCACCTCTCCTTGCAACTAACCTAAGGATGTTAGCAGCCACGTCTACGGGCAGGCAGCATGCGGGAGGGTCCCGCCCTGAGCTCAGCTCTCCAAAGGGAGCACGCTTCAAAGCCAGCATTCTCGTAGCTGCCTTCTTAGAGCCGTGAGAAGCTAGCAGAATTGCAACTTAGGACGTTCCACGAATACCGCTCTAGTGCCCTGGAGACACAGCCTTGAAGCCAGCAGGTTGCCCCTGTCGTCCCATGACCTTTGACCCACATGACCCGTGAGGATATTGGTAACTCCGTCTGGAGGCAGTGTGGAACTGGGAAGGAACGTGTGTCAGCTCATCTCACAGAAGGAAGTTCCCCCACACAGACAGCTTTCAACTAGCTACTCAGGTTTGGATGTTAGTATGTAGCTGCCATCTGAGGCAGGTATGGCTCAGAAGTCGTTGGATTGTGCTAAGAGACACTTGCCTCTCAGAAGCACTGAATCCCGCATCGGGCGAAATCCTTTGGAAACCAAGCGTACAGGTGTTCAGCATGTGGGAGCTGCGAGCCATAAGCTCAATCCAAAGGCGTGTGCATGCTCTGGAGGAAGCTTTCCGCCTGGCGCGAACGTGACAAGGCAGACACTAGGTTCTCATTCCGCAACTATCCCGCATACAACGAAAAGCTGTGGAAGCGGACCCTTACAGGCAGCCAGGAGGAGGGAGGTATGGACCATAAGCACAACTCTCAGAAGTGTGTATGTCTGGGAGGCAGATGGCTGCTACACACTCCTACATGGGAGTTCCAAGCTAGCTGCACTCTAACTGAAGAAGGCCGTTGGAAATCGCTGGATTCAACTCAGGTACACCTGGGTACAGGCTTGACCCTTCCACATGCTTTTCTCACCACCTCTCCCTGCAACTAACCTAAGGATGTTAGCAGCCACGTCTACGGGCAGGCAGCATGCGGGAGGGTCCCGCCCTGAGCTCAGCTCTCCAAAGGGAGCACGCTTCAAAGCCAGCTTTCTCCTAGCTGCCTTCTTAGAGCCGTGAGAAGCTAGCAGAATTGCAACTTAGGACGTTCCACGAATACCGCTCTAGTGCCCTGGAGACACAGCCGTTGAAGCCAGCAGGTTGCCCCTGGCGTCCCATGACCTTTGACCCACATGACCCGTGAGGATGTTCGTAACTCCGTCTGGAGGCAGTGTGGAACTGGGAAGGACCGTGTGTCAGCTCATCTCACAGAAGGAAGTTCCCCCACACAGACAGCTTTCAACTAGCTACTCAGGTTTGGATGTTAGTATGTAGCTGCCATCTGAGGCAGGAATGGCTCAGAAGTCGCTGGATTGTGCTAAGAGACACTTGCCTCTCAGAAACACTGAATCCCGCATCGGGCGAAATCCTTTGGAAAGCAAGCGTACAGGCGTTCAGCATGTGGGAGCTGCGAGCCATAAGCTCAATCCAAAGGCGTGTGCATGCTCTGGAGGAAGCTTTCCGCCTGGCGCGAAATTGACAAGGCAGACACTAGGTTCTCATTCCGCAACTATCCCGCATACAACGAAAAGCTGTGGAATCGGACCCTTACAGGCAGCCAGGAAGAGGGAGGTATGGACCATAGGCACAACTCTCAGAAGTGTGTATGTCTGGGAGGCAGATGGCTGCTACACACTCCTACATGGGAGTTCCAAGCTAGCTGCACTCTAACTGAAGAAGGCCGTTGGAAATCGCTGGATTCAACTCAGGTACACCTGGGTACTGGCTTGACCCTTCCACATGCTTTTCTCACCACCTATCCCTGCAACTAACCTAAGGATGTTAGCAGCCACGTCTACGGGCAGGCAGCATGCGGGAGGGTCCCGCCCTGAGCTCAGCTCTCCAAAGGGAGCACGCTTCAAAGCCAGCTTTCTCCTAGCTGCCTACTTAAGGCTGTGAAAAGCTAGCAGAATTGCAACTTAGGACGTTCCATGAATAACGCTCTAGTGCCCCGGAGACACAGCCATTGAAGCCAGCGGTTTGGCCCTGGCGTCCCATGACCTTTGACCCACATGACCCGTGAGGATGTTCGTAACTCCATCTGGAGGCAGTGTGGAACTGGGAAGGACCGTGTGTCAGCTCATCTCACAGAAGGAAGTTCCTCCAGACAGACAGCTTTCAACTAGCTACTCAGGTTTGGGTCTTAGTATGTAGCGGCCATTCGAGGCAGGAATGGCCCAGAAGTCGCTGGATTGTGCTAAGAGACACTTGCCTCTCAGAAACATTGAATCCCGCATCGGGTGACATCCTTTGGCAACCAAGCGTACAGGCGTTCAGCATGTGGATGCTACGAGCCATAAGCTCAATCCAAAGGCGTGTGCATGCTCTGGAGGAAGCTTTCCGCCTGGCGCGAAAGAGACAAGACAGACACTAGGTTCTCATTCCGCAACTATCCCGCATACAGCGAAAAGCTGTGGAAGCCGACCTGTACAGGCAGCCAGGAGGAGGGAGGTATGGGCCATAAGCACAACTCTCAGAAGTGTGTATGTCTGGGAGGCAGATGGCTGCTACACACTCCTACATGGGAGGTCCAAGCTAGCTGCACTCTAATTGAAGAAGGCCGTTGGAAATCGCTGGATTCAACTCAGGTACACCTGGGTACAGGCTTGACCCTTCCACATGCTTTTCTCACCACCTCTCCCTGCAACTAACCAAAGGATGTTAGCAGCCACGTGTATGGGCAGGCAGCATGCGGGAGGGTCCCGCCCTGAGCTCAGCTCTCCAAAGGGAGCACACTTCAAAGCCAGCTTTCTCCTTGCTGCCTTCTTAGGGCCGTGAGAAGCTAGCAGAATTGCAAGTCAGGATGTTCCATGAATACCGCTCTAGTGCCCCGGAGACACAGCCATTGAAGCCAGCAGGTTGCCCCTGGCGTCCCATGACCTTTGAACCACATGACCCATGAGGATGTTCGTAACTCCATCTGGAGGCTGTGTGGAACTGGGAAGGAACGTGTGTCAGTTCATCTCAAGGATGTTCCCCCAGACAGACAGCTTTCAACTAGCTACTCAGGTTTGGATGTTAGTATGTAGCTGCCATCCGAAGCAGGAATGGCTCAGAAGTCGCTGGATTGTGCTAAGAGACACTTGCCTCTCAGAAACACTGAATCCCGCATCGGGCGAAATCCTTTCAAAACCAAGTGTACAGGCGTTCAGCATGTGGGAGCTGCGAGCCATAAACTCAATCAAAGGCGTGTGCATGCTCTGGAGGAAGCTTTCCACCTGGCGCGAAAGTGACAAGGCAGACACTAGGTTCTCATTCCGCAACTATCCCGCATACAACGAAAAACTGTGGAAGCGGACTCGTGCAGGCAGCCAGGCGGAGGGAGGTACGGGCCATAAACACAACACTCAGAAGTGTGTATGCCAGGAAGGCAGATGGCTGCTACACTCCTATATGGGAGTTCCAAGCTAGCTACACTCTAACTGAAGAAAGCCGTTGGAAATCACTGGATTCAACCCAGGTACACCTGGGTACAGGCTTGACCCTTCCACATGCTTTTCTCACCACCTCTCCCTGCAACTACCCTAAGGATGTTAGCAGCCACATCTACAGGCAGGCAGCATGCGGGAGGGTCCCGCCCTTAGCTCAGCTCTCCAAAGGGAGCACGCTTCAAAGCCAGCTTTCTCCTAGATGCCTTCTTAGGGCCGTGAGAAGCTAGCAGAATTACAACTTAGGACGTCCCATGAATACCGCTCTAGGGCCCCGCAGACACAGCCATTGAAGCCAGCAGGTTGCCCCTGGCGTCCCATGAGCTTGTGACCCACATGACCAGTGAGGATGTTCGTAACTCCATCTGGAGGCAGTGTGGAACTGGGACGGACCGTGTGTCAGCTCATCTCACAGAAGGAAGTTCCCCCAGACAGACAGCTTTCAATTAGCTACTCAGGTTTGGGTCTTAGTATGTAGCTGCCATCCGAGGCAGGAATGGCCCAGAAGTCGCTGGATTGTGCTAAGAGACACTTGCCTCTCAGAAACACTGAATCCCGCAACGGGCGAAATGCTTTGGAAACCAAGCGTACAGGTGTTCAGCATGTGGGAGCTACGAGCCATAAGCTCAATCCAAAGGCGTGTGCATGCTCTGGAGGAAGCTTTCCGCCAGGCGCGAAAGTGACAAGGCAGACACTAGGTTCTCATTCCGCAAGTATCCCGCATACAACGAAAAACTGTGGAAGCGGACTCGTGCAGGCAGCCAGGCGGAGGGAGGTACCGGCCATAAACCCAACACTCCGAAGTGTGTATGCCAGGAAGGCAGATGGCTGCTACACTCCTACATGGGAGTTCCAAGCTAGCTACACTCTAACTGAAGAAAGCCGTTGGAAATGCTGGATTCAACCCAGGTACACCTGGGTACAGGCTTGACCCTTCCACATGCTTTTCTCACCACCTTTCCCTGCAACTAACCTAAGGATATTAGCAGCCACATCTACAGGCAGGCAGCATGCGGGAGGGTCCCGCCCTGAGCTCAGCTCTCCAAAGGGAGCACGCTTCAAAGCCAGCTTTCTCCTAGCTGCCTTCTTAGGGCCGTGAGAAGCTAGCAGAATTACAACTTAGGACGTTCCATGAATACCGCTCTAGTGCCCCGGAGACACAGCCATTGAAGCCGCAGGTTGCCCCTGGCGTCCCATGAGCTTGTGACCCACATGACCAGTGAGGATGTTCGTAACTCCATGTGGAGGCAGTGTGGAACTGGGAAGGACCGTGTGTCAGCTCATCTCACAGAAGGAAGTTCCCCCAGACAGACAGCTTTCAACTAGCTACTCAGGTTTGGATGTTAGTATGTAGCTGCCATCCGAGGCAGGAATGGCCCAGAAGTCGCTGGATTGAAGTAAGAGATACTTGCCTCTCAGAAACACTGAATCCCGCATCAGGCGAAATCCTTTGGAAGCCTAGCGTACAGGCGTTCAGCATGTGGGAGCTGCGAGCCATAATCTCAATCCAAAGGCGTATGCATGCTCTGGAGGAAGCTTTACCCCTGGCGCGAAAGTGACAAGAAAGACACTAGGTTCTCATTCCGCAACTATCCCTCATACAACGAAAAGCTGTGGAAGCGGACCCTTACAGGCAGCCAGGAGGAGGGAGTTATGGGCCATAAGCACAACTCTCAGAAGTGTGTATGCCTGGGAGGCAGATGGCTGCTACACACTCCTACATAGGAGTTACAAGCTAGCTGCACTCTAATTGAAGAAGGCCGTTGGAAATCGCTGTATTCAACTCAGGTACACCTAGGTACCGGTTTGACCCTTCCAAAATAAAAATATAATAAAAACAAAGGTTAGGGTTAGGGTCAGGTTAGGGTTCGGGTTAGGGTTAGGGTTAGGGTTCGGGTTCGGGTCAGGGTTCGGGTTCGGGTTAGGGTTCGGGTTAGGGTTCGGGTTCGGGTCAGGGTTCGGGTTCAGGTTAGGGTTCGGGTTAGGGTTCGGGTTCGGGTTCGGGTTCGGGTTAGGGTTCGGGTCAAGGTTCGGGTTAGGGTTCGGGTCAGGGTTAGGATTCGGGTTAGGGGTTCGGGTTAGGGTTAGGGTTAGGGGAGGGGTCGGGTTAGGGTTAGGGTTCGGGTTAGGGTTCGGGTTAGGGTTCGGGTTCGGGTTAGGGTTCGGGTTCGGGTTCGGGTTAGGGTTCGGGTTAGGGTTAGGGTTCGGGTTAGGTTTAGGGTTCGGGTTAGGGTTAGGGTTAGGGTTCGGGTTAGGGTTAGGGTTAGTGTTCGGGTTCGGGTTAGGGTTCGGGTTCGGGTTCGAGTTAGGGTTCGGGTTCGGGTTAGGGTTCGGGTTCGGGTTAGGGTTAGGGTTAGGGTTAGGTTTCGGGTTAGAGTTAGGGTTAGGGTTAGGGTTAGGGTTCGGGTTCGGGTTAGGGTTAGGGTTCGGGTTCGGGTTAGGGTTAGGGTTCGGGTTAGGGTTCGGGTTAGGGTTCGGGTTAGGGTTAGGGTTCGGGTTCGGGTTCGGGTTAGGGTTAGGGTTAGGGGTTAGGGTTCGTGTTAGGGTTCGGGTTAGGGTTAGGGTTAGGGTTAGGGTTAGGGTTAGTGGTTAGGGTTCGGGTTCGTGTTCGGTTAGGGTTCGGGTTCGGGTTAGGGTTCGGTTAGGGTTAGGGTTAGGGTTAGGGTTCGGGTTAGGGTTAGAGTTCGGGTTCGGGTTAGGGTTAGGGTTCGGGTTAGGGTTAGAGTTCGGGTTCGGATTAGGGTTCGGGTTCGGGTTAGGGTTCGGGTTACAGTTCGGGTTCGGGTTCGGGTTCGGGTTAGGGTTAGGGTTAGGGGTTAGGGTTCGTGTTAGGGTTCGGGTTAGGGTTAGGGTTAGGGTTCGGGTTCGGGCTTAGGATTAGCGTTAGTGTTAGGGTTCGGGTTAGGGTTAGGGTTAGGGTTCGGGTTAGGTTTAGGGGACGGTTAGGGTTAGGGTTAGGGTTAGGGTTCGGGTTAGGGTTCGGGTTCGGGTTAGGGTTCGGGTTAGGGTTCGGGTTAGGGTTAGGGTTCGGGTTAGGGTTAGACTTCGGGTTCGGGTTAGGGTTAGAGTTTGGGTTAGGGTTAGGGTTAGGGTTCGGCTTCGGGTTAGGGTTCGGGTTCGGGTTCGGGTTAGGGTTCGGGTTCGGGTTAGGGTTCGGGTTCGGGTTAGGGTTAGGGTTAGGTTTCGTGTTAGGGTTAGCGTTAGGGGTAGGGTTCGGGTTAGGGTTAGGGTTAGGGTTAGGGTTACGGTTAGGGGTTAAGGTTAGGGTTAGGGTTAGGTTTAGGGGTTAGGGTTAGGGTTAGGGTTAGGGTTAGGGTTGTTAGGGTTAGGGTTAGTGTTAGGGTTAGGGTTGTTAGGGTTAGGGTTAGGGTTAGTGTTAGGTTTACTGTACGGTATAGCATTAAGTTTACGGTACGGGATAGGTTTATTGTACGTGTTAGGTCTAGGGTTAGGGTTAGGTTTAGTGTGCGGGTTAGGGTTAGGGTTAGGGTACTGGTTAGGGTTAGGGTTTGGGTACGGGTTAGGGTTACGTTTAGGGTTAGGGTACGGGTTAGGTTTATGGTTAGGGTAAGGGTTAGTGTTAGGGTACGGGTTACTGTTAGGGTATGGGTTAGGTTTAGGGTTGGGGTTAGGGTACGGGTTAGTTTTAGGGTTAGGGTACGGGTTAGGGTTACGGTTAAGGTTAAGGTTAGGGTTAGGGTATGGGTTAGGGTTAGGTTACGGTTAAGTGTTATGTTTTGGGTTAGGGTTAGGGTTAAGTTTAGGGTGCGGGTTTGGTTTAGGGTTAGGGTTAGAGTACGGTTTTGGGTTAGTGTTAGGGTACGGGTTAGGTTTACCATTTGGGTACGGGTTAGGGTAAGGGTTAGGTTTAGGGTTAGGGTTAGGGATTAGGGTTAGATTTAGTGTTAGGCTACAGGTAGGGTTAGGGTACGGGTTAGGGTTAGGGTTAGGGTTCGGTTTCGGGTTAGGTTTAGAGTTAGGATACGGGTTAGGGTTAGGTTTAGTGTTCGGGATAGGGTTAGCGTATGGGTTAAGTTTAGGATTAGGGTTAGTTTTAGGGTTAGGCTTAGGGTACGGGTTAGGGGTAGGGTTAGGTTCAGGGTTACTGTCAGGGTTAGGGTTAGAGTTATTGTTAGGGTTAGGTTTAGGGTACGGGTTAGGTTTAGGGTACGGGTTAGTTTTAGGGTTATGGTACGGTATAGGGTTACAGTACGGGTTATGGTAAAGGTGAGGGTTAGTGTTAGGGTTAGAGTATGGTTAGGGTTAGGGTTAGGGTTAATGTACAGGTTAGGCTTAGGGTTAGGTTTAGGGTTAGGATAAGGGTTAGGGTTAGGTTTAGGGTATGGGAGAGGGTTAGCGTACGTGTTAAGTTTAGGGTTACGGTTAGGTTTAGGTTATGGTTTAGGGTTTGGGTACGGGTTAGGGTTAGGTTTAGGGTGCGGGTTAGGGTTAGGATTAGTGTAAGGGTTAGGGTTAGGTTTAGGGTCAGGGTTAGGGTTAGGGTTAGTGTTAGGGTACGTATTAAGGTTAGGGTTGGGGTTAGGGTACGGGTTAGATTTAGAGTTAGGGTACGGGTTAGGGTTATGGTTAAGGTTAGGGTTATGTTTAGGGTATGGGTTAGGGTTAGGTTACGGTTAAGGTTTATGGTTTGGGTTAGGGTTAGGATTAAGTTTAGGGTGCGGGTTAGAGTTAGGGTTAGAGTACGGGTTTGGGTTAGTGTCAGGGTACGGGTTAGGTTTACCGCCAGGGTACGGGTTAGGGTAAGGGTTAGGGTTAGTGTTAGGGTTAGGGGTTATATTTAGGGTTAGGGTTAGGAAATGGGTAGGGTTAGGGTATGGGTGTGGGTTAGGGTTAGGTACGGGTTTGGGTTAGGGTTAGGGTTAGGGTTAGGGTCCGGGTTAGGTTTAGGGTACGGGTTAGGTTTAGGGTACGGGTTAGTTTTAGGGTTATGGTACGGTATAGGGTTAGAGTACGGGTTATGGTTAAGGTGAGGGTTAGTGTTAGGGTTAGAGTATGGTTAGGGTTAGGGTTAGGGTTAATGTACAGTTTAGGCTTAGGGTTAAGTTTAGGGTTAGGATAAGGGTTAGGGTTAGGTTTAGGGTACGGGAGAGGGTTAGCGTACGTGTTAAGTTTAGGTTTACGGTTAGGTTTAGGTTATGGTTTAGGGTTTGGGTACGGGTTAGGGTTAGGTTTAGGGTGCGGGTTAGGGTTAGGATTAGTGTAAGGGTTAGGGTTAGGTTTAGGGTCAGGGTTAGGGTTAGGGTTAGTGTTAGGGTACGTATTAAGGTTAGGGTTGGGGTTAGGGTACGGGTTAGATTTAGAGTTAGGGTACGGGTTAGGGTTATGGCTAAGGTTAGGGTTATGTTTAGGGTATGGGTTAGGGTTAGGTTACGGTTAAGGTTTATGGTTTGGGTTAGGGTTAGGGTTAAGTTTAGGGTGCGGATTAGGGTTAGGGTTAGAGTACGGGTTTGGGTTAGTGTTAGGGTACGGGTTAGGTTTACCGCCAGGGTACGGGTTAGGGTAAGGGGCGGGTTAGTGTTAGGGTTCGGGGTTATATTTAGGGTTAGGGTTAGGAAATGGGTAGGGTTAGGGTATGGGTTAGGGTTAGGGTTAGGTACGGGTTTGGGTTAGGGTTAGGGTTAGGGTTAGGGTTAGTGTACCGATAGAGTTAGGGTTAGGGTTAGGGTTAGGTTACGGGTTAGGGTTAGGTTTAGGGTACAGGATAGGGTTATCGTATGGGTTAAGTGTAGTGTTAGGTTAGGTTTAGGTTACGGGTTAGTGTTAGGGTACGGGTTAGGGTTAGGTTTAGGTGAGGGTTAGCGTTAGGGTTAAGGGTAGGGTTAGGATTAGGGTACGGGTTAGGGTTAGGTTTAGGGTCAGGGTTTGCGTTTGGGATAGGGTTATGGTACAGATTAGGGTTAGGGTTGGGGTTAGGGTACAGGTTAGTTTTAGGGTTAGGATAGAGGTCAGGGTTACGGTTAAGGTTAGGGTTAGGGTTAGGCTATGTGTTAGGTTTATGGTACGGTTAAGGGATATTGTATGGGTTAGCGTTAGGTTTAGGTTTAGGGTGCGGGTTAGGGTTAGGCTTAGAGCCAGGGTAGGGGTTAGGGTTAGGGTAAGGGTTCGGGATAGGGTTGGGTACGGGTTAGGTCAAGGGTTAGGGTTAGGTTTAGTGTACGGGTTAGGGTTAGGGTTAGGTTTAGGGTTAGGATTAGAGTATGGGTTAGGCTTAGGGTATGGGTTAGGACTAGGATTAGGGTCAGGGTTCGGGTTAGGGTTAGGGTACGAGTTATGGTTAGGTTTAGGTTTGGGGTACGGATTAGGGTTAGGGTTAGGGTTAGTGTACGGGTTAGGTTTAAGGTAAGGGTTAGAGTTAGGGTAAGGTCAGGGTTAGGTTTAGGGTTAGGGTTAGGGTTAGAGTACGGGAAGGGTTTGTGTTAGGGTTAGGGTTAGGTTTAGTGTACGGATAGGGCTAGGGTTAGGGTTAGGGTTAGGGTCAGGGTTAAGGTTAGGGATAGGGTTATGATACGGGTTAGGGTTAGGTTTGGGGTTAGGTTACGGGTTAGTTTTAGGGTTAGGGTATGGGTTAGATTTAGGGTACGGGTTAGGGTTAGCGTTAGGGTTGTGTTATGGGTTAGGGTTAGGTTTGGGGTTAGTGTAAGGCTATGGGTTAGGGTTAGGCTTATGGTACGGGTTAGTGTTACAATACGGGTTAGGGTTAGGGTTAGGGTTAGGGATAGAGTAGGGGTTAGGGTTAGTGTTAGGGTTAGGGAAAGGGTTAGGGTTAGGGTTAGGGTATGGGATAGGGTTAGGGTTAGGGTTAGGGTTAGAGTACAGGGTAGGGTTAGTGTTAGGGTTAGGGTTAGGGTTAATGTATGGGTTAGGCTTAGGATTAGGTTTAGGGTTAGGTTACGGGTTAGTGTTAGGTTTAGGGTACGGGATAGGATTAGCGTACGGGTTAAGTTTAGGGTTTGGTTTAGGTTTAGTTTACGGGTTAGGGTTAGGGTACTGGTTAGGGTTAAGTTTATGTTGCGAGTTAGGGTTAGGGTTAGGGTTAGTGTACCGTTTAGGGTTAGGTTTTGGGTCAGGGTAAGGGTTAGGGTTAGTGTTAGGGTATGTGTTAGGGTTAGGGTTGGGGTTAGGGTACGGGTTAGTTTTAGGGTTAGGGTATGGGTTAGGGTTACTTTTAAAGTAAGGGTTACGTTTAGGGTGTGGGTTAGGTTTAGGTTAGGTGGGTTAGGTGTGGTTTAGGTTTAGGGTGTGGGTTACGTTTAGGGTGTGGGTTAGGGTTGGGGTTAGGGTACGGGTTAGTTTTAGGGTTAGGGTATGGGTTAGGGTTACTTTTAAAGTAAGGGTTACGTTTAGGGTGTGGGTTACGGTTTAGCTCTAGGTTAAGGGTTAGGTTTAGGGTGTGGGTTAGGGTTAGTCATCAGGTTAGGGATAGGGTACGGTTTAGGTTTAGGTTACGGGTTAGGTTTAGGGTACGGGTTAGGGTTAGCATTAGGTTATGGTATGGCTTAGGGTTAGGGTTGGGGTTAGTATTAGGGTACCGGTTAGGGTTAGGTTACGTGTTAGGTCTAGGGTTATGTTTAGGTTTAGGATGCGGGTTAGGGTTAGGGTTAGGGTACGGGATTAGGTTTAGGGTTACGGTCAGGGTTAGGTTTAGGTTTAGGGTTAGGGTTAGTGTTAGGGTACGGGTTCGGGTTACGGTACGAGTTAGGGTTAGGGTTAGGTTTAGGGTTAGGTTTATAGTAGGGGTTTAGGGTTAGTGTTGGGGTTAGGTTTAGGCTTAGAGAACGGGTTAGGTTTAGTGTTAGGGTTATGGTTAGTGTTAGGTTTAGGGTTAGGGTTAGAGTATGAAATAGGTTTAGGTTTAAGGTTAGGGTTAGTTTAGAGTACGGGTTAGGGTTAGTGTTAGGGTTAGTGTTAGGGTTAGGGTTATTTTACGTTTAGGGTTAGGGTTAGGGTTAGGGTTAGGGTTAGGGTTAGGTTTACGGTACGGTATAGCATTAAGTTTACGGTACGGGATAGGTTTATTGTACGTGTTAGGTCTAGGGTTAGGGTTAGGTTTAGTGTGCGGGTTAGGGTTAGGGTTAGGGTACTCGTTAGGGTTAGGGTTTGGGTACGGGTTAGGGTTACGTTTAGGGTTAGGGTACGGGTTAGGTTTATGGTTAGAGTAAGGGTTAATGTTAGGGTATGGGTTAGTGTTAGGGTACGGGTTAGTTTAAGGGTTGGGGTTAGGGTACGGGTTAGTTTTAGGGTTAGGGTACGGGTTAGGGTTACGGTTAAGGTTAAGGTTAGGGTTAGGGTATGGGTTAGGGTTAGGTTACGGTTAAGGGTTATGTTTTGTGTTAGGGTTAGGGTTAAGTTTAGGGTGCGGGTTTGGTTTAGGGTTAGGGTTAGAGTACGGTTTTGGGTTAGTGTTAGGGTACGGGTTAGGTTTACCATTTGGGTACGGGTTAGGGTAAGGGTTAGTTTTAGGGTTAGGGTTAGGGATTAGGGTTAGATTTAGTGTTAGGCTACAGGTAGGGTTAGGGTACGGGTTAGGGTTAGGGTTAGGGTTCGGTTTCGGGTTAGGTTTAGAGTTAGGATACGGGTTAGGGTTAGGTTTAGTGTACGGGATAGGGTTAGCGTATGGGTTAAGTTTAGGATTAGGGTTAGTTTTAGGGTTAGGCTTAGGGTACGGGTTAGGGGTAGGGTTAGGTTCAGGGTTAGGGTCAGGGTTAGGGTTAGAGTTATTGTTAGGGTTAGGTTTAGGGTACGGGTTAGGGTTAGGGTTAGGGTTAGGGTCCGGGTTAGGTTTAGGGTACGGGTTAGGTTTAGGGTACGGGTTAGTTTTAGGGTTATGGTACGGTATAGGGTTAGAGTACGGGTTATGGTTAAGGTGAGGGTTAGTGTTAGGGTTAGAGTATGGTTAGGGTTAGGGTTAGGGTTAATGTACAGTTTAGGCTTAGGGTTAAGTTTAGGGTTAGGATAAGGGTTAGGGTTAGGTTTAGGGTACGGGAGAGGGTTAGCGTACGTGTTAAGTATAGGGTTACGGTTAGGTTTAGGTTATGGTTTAGGGTTTGGGTACGGGTTAGGGTTAGGTTTAGGGTGCGGGTTAGGGTTAGGATTAGTGTAAGGGTTAGGGTTAGGTTTAGGGTCAGGGTTAGGGTTAGGGTTAGTGTTAGGGTACGTATTAAGGTTAGGGTTGGGGTTAGGGTACGGGTTAGATTTAGAGTTAGGGTACGGGTTAGGGTTATGGCTAAGGTTAGGGTTATGTTTAGGGTATGGGTTAGGGTTAGGTTACGGTTAAGGTTTATGGTTTGGGTTAGGGTTAGGGTTAAGTTTAGGGTGCAGATTAGGGTTAGGGTTAGAGTACGGGTTTGGGTTAGTGTTAGGGTACGGGTTAGGTTTACCGCCAGGGTACGGGTTAGGGTAAGGGGCGGGTTAGTGTTAGGGTTCGGGGTTATATTTAGGGTTAGGGTTAGGAAATGGGTAGGGTTAGGGTATGGGTTAGGGTTAGGGTTAGGTACGGGTTTGGGTTAGGGTTAGGGTTAGGGTTAGGGTTAGTGTACCGATAGAGTTAGGGTTAGGGTTAGGGTTAGGTTACGGGTTAGGGTTAGGTTTAGGGTACAGGATAGGGTTAGCGTATGGGTTAAGTGTAGTGTTAGGTTAGGTTTAGGTTACGGGTTAGTGTTAGGGTACGGGTTAGGGTTAGGTTTAGGTGAGGGTTAGCGTTAGGGTTAAGGGTAGGGTTAGGATTAAGGTACGGGTTAGGGTTAGGTTTAGGGTCAGGTTTAGCGTTTGGGATAGGGTTATGGTACAGATTAGGGTTAGGGTTGGGTTTAGGGTACAGGTTAGTTTTAGGGTTAGGATACAGGTCAGGGTTACGGTTAAGGTTAGGGTTAGGGTTAGGGTATGTGTTAGGGTTATGGTACGGTTAAGGGATATTGTATGGTTTAGGGTTAGGTTTAGGTTTAGGGTGCCGGTTAGGGTTAGGCTTAGAGCCAGGGTAGGGGTTAGGGTTAGGGTAAGGGTTCGGGATAGGGTTGGGTACGGGTTAGGTCAAGGGTTAGGGTTAGGTTTAGTGTACGGGTTAGGGTTAGGGTTAGGTTTAGGGTTAGGATTAGAGTATGGGTTAGGCTTAGTGTATGGGTTAAGACTAGGATTAGGGTCAGGGTTCGGGTTAGGGTTAGGGTACGAGTTATGGCTAGGTTAAGGTTTGGGATAAGGATTAGGGTTAGGGTTAGGGTTAGTGTACGGGTTAGGTTTAAGGTAAGGGTTAGAGTTAGGGTAAGGTCAGGGTTAGGTTTAGGGTTAGGGTTAGGGTTAGAGTATGGGAAGGGTTTGTGTTAGGGTTAGGGTTAGGTTTAGTGTACGGATAGGGTTAGGGTTAGGGTTAGGGTCAGGGTTAAGGTTAGGGATAGGGTTATGATACGGGTTAGGGTTAGGGTTGGGGTTAGGTTACGGGTTAGTTTTAGGGTTAGGGTATGGGTTAGGTTTAGGGTACGGGTTAGGGTTAGCGTTAGGGTTGTGTTATGGGTTAGGGTTAGGGTTGGGGTTAGTGTTAGGGTATGGGTTAGGGTTAGGGTTATGGTACGGGTTAGTGTTACAATACGGGTTAGGGTTAGGGTTAGGGTTAGGGATAGAGTACGGGTTAGGGTTAGTGTTAGGGTTAGGGAAAGGGTTAGGGTTAGGGTTAGGGTATGGGGTAGGGTTAGGGTTAGGGTTAGGGTTAGAGTACAGGGTAGGGTTAGTGTTAGGGTTATGGTTAGGGTTAATGTATGGGTTAGGCTTAGGATTAGGTTTAGGGTTAGGTTACGGGTTAGTGTTAGGTTTAGGGTACGGGATAGGATTAGCGTACGGGTTAAGTTTAGTGTTTGGTTTAGGTTTAGTTTACGGGTTAGGGTTAGGGTACTGGTTAGGGTTAAGTTTATGTTGCGAGTTAGGGTTAGGGTTAGGGTTAGTGTACCGTTTAGGGTTAGGTTTTGGGTCAGGGTAAGGGTTAGGGTTAGTGTTAGGGTATGTGTTAGGGTTAGGGTTGGGTTTAGGGTACGGGTTAGTTTTAGGGTTAGGGTATGGGTTAGGGTTACTTTTAAAGTAAGGGTTAGGTTTAGGGTGTGGGTTAGGTTTAGGGTACGGTTTAGGTCTAGGTTTAGGGTTAGGTTTAGGGTGTGGGTTAGGGTTAGTCATCAGGTTAGGGATAGGGTACGGGTTAGGTTTAGGGTACGGGTTAGGTTTAGGGTACGGGTTAGGGTTAGCGTTAGGTTATGGTATGGTTTAGGGTTAGGGTTGGGGTTAGTATTAGGGTACCGGTTAGGGTTAGGTTACGTGTTAGGTCTAGGGTTATGTTTAGGTTTAGGATGCGGGTTAGGGTTAGGGTTAGGGTACGGGATTAGGTTTAGGGTTACGGTCAGGGTTAGGTTTAGGTTTAGGGTTAGGGTTAGTGTTAGGGTATGGGTTCGTGTTATGGTACGAGTTAGGGTTAGGGTTAGGGTTAGGTTAAGGGTTAGGGTTATAGTAGGGGTTTAGGGTTAATGTTGGGGTTAGGTTTAGGGTTAGAGAATGGGTTAGGTTTAGTGTTAGGGTTATGGTTAGTGTTAGGTTTAGGGTTAGGGTTAGAGTACGAAATAGGTTTAGGTTTAAGGTTAGGGTTAGTTTAGAGTATGGGTTAGGGTGAGTGTTAGGGTTCGTGTTAGGGTTAGGGTTAGTGTACGTTTAGGGTTAGGGTTTGGGTTAGGGTTCGGGTTAGTGTAAGTGTACGGGTTTGTGTTAGGGTTAGGGTTAGGGTTAGGGTTAGGTTTACAGTATGGTATAGCATTAAGTTTACGGTACGGGATAGGTTTATTGTACATGTTAGGTCTAGGGTTAGGGTTAGGTTTAGTGTGCGGGTTAGGGTTAGGGTTAGGGTACTGGTTAGGGTTAGGGTTTGGGTACGGGTTAGGGTTACGTTTAGGGTTAGGGTACGGGTTAGGTTTATGGTTAGGGTAAGGGTTAGTGTTAGGTTACGGGTTAGTGTTAGGGTACGGGTTAGGGTTAGGGTTGGGGTTAGGGTACGGGTTAGTTTTAGGGTTAGGGTACGGGTTAGGGTTACGGTTAAGGTTAAGGTTAGGGTTAGGGTATGGGTTAGGGTTAGGTTACGGTTAAGGGTTATGTTTTGGGTTAGGGTTAGGGTTAAGTTTAGGGTGCAGGTTTGGTTTAGGGTTAGGGTTAGAGTACGGTTTTGGGTTAGTGTTAGGGTACGGGTTAGGTTTACCATTTGGGTACGGGTTAGGGTAAGGGTTAGGTTTAGGGTTAGGGTTAGGGATTAGGGTTAGATTAAGTGTTAGGCTACAGGTAGGGTTAGGGTACGGGTTAGGGTTAGGGTTAGGGTTCGGTTTCGGGTTAGGTTTAGAGTTAGGATACGGGTTAGGGTTAGGTTTAGTGTACGGGATAGGGTTAGCGTATGGGTTAAGTTTAGGATTAGGGTTAGTTTTAGGGTTAGGCTTAGGGTACGGGTTAGGGGTAGGGTTAGGTTCAGGGTTAGGGTCAGGGTTAGGGTTAGAGTTATTGTTAGGGTTAGGTTTAGGGTACTGGTTAGGGTTAGGGTTAGGGTTAGGGTTAGGGTCCGGGTTAGGTTTAGGGTACGGGTTAGGTTTAGGGTACGGGTTAGGTTTAGGGTACGGGTTAGTTTTAGGGTTATGGTACGGTATAGGGTTACAGTACGGGTTATGGTTAAGGTGAGGGTTAGTGTTAGGGTTAGAGTATGGTTAGGGTTAGGGTTAGGGTTAATGTACAGGTTAGGCTTAGGGTTACGTTTAGGGTTAGGATAAGGGTTAGGGTTAGGTTTAGGGTACGGGAGAGGGTTAGCGTACGTGTTAAGTATAGGGTTACGGTTAGGTTTAGGTTATGGTTTAGGGTTTGGGTACGGGTTAGGGTTAGGTTTAGGGTGCGGGTTAGGGTTAGGATTAGTGTAAGGGTTAGGGTTAGGTTTAGGGTCAGGTAAGGGTTAGGGTTAGTGTTAGCGTACGTATTAAGGTTAGGGTTGGGGTTAGGGTACGGGTTAGATTTAGAGTTAGGTTACGGGTTAGGGTTATGGTTAAGGTTAGGGTTATGTTTAGGGTATGGGTTAGGGTTAGGTTACGGTTAAGGTTTATGGTTTGGGTTAGGGTTAGGGTTAAGTTTAGGGTGCGGGTTAGGGTTAGGGTTAGAGTACGGGTTTGGGTTAGTGTTAGGGTACGGGTTAGGTTTACCGCCACGGTACGGGTTAGGGTAAGGGTTAGGGTTAGTGTTAGGGTTAGGGGTTATATTAGGGTTAGGGTTAGGAAATGGGTAGGGTTAGGGTATGGGTTAGGGTTAGGGTTAGGTACGGGTTTGGGTTAGGGTTAGGGTTAGGGTTAGGGTTAGTGTACCGATAGGGTTAGGGTTAGGGTTAGGGTTAGGTTACGGGTTAGGGTTAGGTTTAGGGTACAGGATAGGGTTAGCGTATGGGTTAAGTGTAGTGTTAGGTTAGGTTTAGGTTACGGGTTAGTGTTAGGGTACGGGTTAGGGTTAGGTTTAGGTGAGGGTTAGCGTTAGGGTTAAGGGTAGGGTTAGGATTAAGGTACGGGTTAGGGTTAGGTTTAGGGTCAGGTTTAGCGTTTGGGATAGGGTTATGGTACAGATTAGGGTTAGGGTTGGGTTTAGGGTACAGGTTAGTTTTAGGGTTAGGATACAGGTCAGGGTTACGGTTAAGGTTAGGGTTAGGGTTAGGGTATGTGTTAGGGTTATGGTACGGTTAAGGGATATTGTATGGTTTAGGGTTAGGTTTAGGTTTAGGGTGCCGGTTAGGGTTAGGCTTAGAGCCAGGGTAGGGGTTAGGGTTAGGGTAAGGGTTCGGGATAGGGTTGGGTACGGGTTAGGTCAAGGGTTAGGGTTAGGTTTAGTGTACGGGTTAGGGTTAGGGTTAGGTTTAGGGTTAGGATTAGAGTATGGGTTAGGCTTAGTGTATGGGTTAAGACTAGGATTAGGGTCAGGGTTCGGGTTAGGGTTAGGGTACGAGTTATGGCTAGGTTAAGGTTTGGGATAAGGATTAGGGTTAGGGTTAGGGTTAGTGTACGGGTTAGGTTTAAGGTAAGGGTTAGAGTTAGGGTAAGGTCAGGGTTAGGTTTAGGGTTAGGGTTAGGGTTAGAGTATGGGAAGGGTTTGTGTTAGGGTTAGGGTTAGGTTTAGTGTACGGATAGGGTTAGGGTTAGGGTTAGGGTTAGAGTATGGGAAGGGTTTGTGTTAGGGTTAGGGTTAGGTTTAGTGTACGGATAGGGTTAGGGTTAGAGTTAGGGTCAGGGTTAAGGTTAGGGATAGGGTTATGATACGGGTTAGGGTTAGGGTTGGGGTTAGGTTACGGGTTAGTTTTAGGGTTAGGGTATGGGTTAGGTTTAGGGTACGGGTTAGGGTTAGCGTTAGGGTTGTGTTATGGGTTAGGGTTAGGGTTGGGGTTAGTGTTAGGGTATGGGTTAGGGTTAGGGTTATGGTACGGGTTAGTGTTACAATACGAGTTAGGGTTAGGGTTAGGGTTAGGGTTAGGGTTAGGGTTAGGGTTAGGGTTAGGGATAGAGTACGGGTTAGGGTTAGTGTTAGGGTTAGGGAAAGGGTTAGGGTTATGGTTAGGGTATGGGATAGGGTTAGGGTTAGGGTTAGGGTTAGAGTACAGGGTAGGGTTAGTGTTAGGGTTAGGGTTAGGGTAAATATATGGGTTAGGCTTAGGATTAGGTTTAGGGTTAGGTTACGGGTTAGTGTTAGGTTTAGGGTACGGGATAGGATTAGCGTACGGGTTAAGTTTAGGGTTTGGTTTAGGTTTAGTTTACGGGTTAGGGTTAGGGTACTGGTTAGGGTTAAGTTTATGTTGCGAGTTAGGGTTAGGGTTAGGGTTAGTGTACCGTTTAGGGTTAGGTTTTGGGTCAGGGTAAGGGTTAGGGTTAGTGTTAGGGTATGTGTTAGGGTTAGGGTTGGGGTTAGGGTACGGGTTAGTTTTAGTGTTAGGGTATGGGTTAGGGTTACTTTTAAAGTAAGGGTTAGGTTTAGGGTGTGGGTTAGGTTTAGGGTATGGTTTTCGTCTAGGTTTAGGGTTAGGTTTAGGGTGTGGGTTAGGGTTAGTCATCGGGTTAGGGATAGGGTACGGGTTAGGTTCAGGGTACGGGTTAGGTTTAGGGTACGGATTAGGGTTAGCGTTAGGTTATGGTATGGCTTAGGGTTAGGGTTGGGGTTAGTATTAGGGTACCGGTTAGGGTTAGGTTATGTGTTAGGTCTAGGGTTATGTTTAGGTTTAGGATGCGGGTTAGGGTTAGGGTACGGGATTAGGTTTAGGGTTACGGTCAGGGTTAGGTTTAGGTTTAGGGTTAGGGTTAGTGTTAGGGTACGGGTTCGGGTTACGGTACGAGTTAGGGTTAGGGTTAGGGTTAGGTTTAGGGTTATAGTAGGGGTTTAGGGTTAGTGTTAGGGTTAGGTTTAGGGTTAGAGAACGGGTTAGGTTTAGTGTTAGGGTTATGGTTAGTGTTAGGTTTAGGGTTAGGGTTAGAGTACGAAATAGGTTTCGGTTTAAGGTTAGGGTTAGTTTAGAGTACGGGTTAGGGTTAGTGTTAGGGTTCGTGTTAGGATTAGGGTTAGTGTACGTTTACGGTTAGGATTTGTGTTAGGGTTCGGGTTAGTGTTAGTGTACGGGTTAGGGTTAGGTTTAGTGTGCAGGTTAGGGTTAGGGTTAGGGTATTGTTTAGGGTTAGTGTTAGGGTACGGGTACGGGTTAGGGTTGGGGTTAGGGTACGGGTTAGTTTTAGGGTTAGGGTACGGGTTAGGGTTACGGTTAAGGTTAAGGTTAGGGTTAGGGTATGGGTTAGGGTTAGGTTACGGTTAAGGGTTATGTTTTGGGTTAGGGTTAGGGTTAAGTTTAGGGTGCGGGTTTGGTTTAGGGTTAGGGTTAGAGTACGGTTTTGGGTTAGTGTTAGGGTACGGGTTAGGTTTACCATTTGGGTACGGGTTAGGGTAAGGGTTAGGTTTAGGGTTACGGTTAGGGATTAGGGTTAGATTTAGTGTTAGGCTACAGGTAGGGTTAGGGTACGGGTTAGGGTTAGGGTTAGGGTTCGGTTTCGGGTTAGGTTTAGAGTTAGGATACGGGGTAGGGTTAGGTTTAGTGTACGGGATAGGGTTAGCGTATGGGTTAAGTTTAGGATTAGGGTTAGTTTTAGGGTTAGGCTTAGGGTACGGGTTAGGGGTAGGGTTAGGTTCAGGGTTAGGGTCAGGGTTAGGGTTAGAGTTATTGTTAGGGTTAGGTTTAGGGTACGGGTTAGGGTTAGGGTTAGGGTTAGGGTCCGGGTTAGGTTTAGGGTACGGGTTAGGTTTAGGGTACGGGTTAGTTTTAGGGTTATGGTACGGTATAGGGTTACAGTACGGGTTATGGTTAAGGTGAGGGTTAGTGTTAGGGTTAGAGTATGGTTAGGGTTAGGGTTAGGGTTAATGTACAGGTTAGGCTTAGGGTTAGGTTTAGGGTTAGGATAAGGGTTAGGGTTAGGTTTAGGGTACGGGAGAGGGTTAGCGTACGTGTTAAGTTTAGGGTTACGGTTAGGTTTAGGTTATGGTTTAGGGTTTGGGTACGGGTTAGGGTTAGGTTTAGGGTGCGGGTTAGGGTTAGGATTAGTGTAAGGGTTAGGGTTAGGTTTAGGGTCAGGGTTAGGGTTAGGGTTAGTGTTAGGGTACGTATTAAGGTTAGGGTTAGGGTTAGGGTACGGGTTAGATTTAGAGTTAGGGTACGGGTTAGGGTTATGGTTAAGGTTAGGGTTATGTTTAGGGTATGGGTTAGGGTTAGGTTACGGTTAAGGTTTATGGTTTGGGTTAGGGTTAAGGTTAAGTTTAGGGTGCGGGTTAGGGTTAGGGTTAGAGTACGGGTTTGGGTTAGTGTTAGGGTACGGGTTAGGTTTACCGCCAGGGTACGGGTTAGGGTAAGGGTTAGGGTTAGTGTTAGGGTTAGGGGTTATATTTAGGGTTAGGGTTAGGAAATGGGTAGGGTTAGGGTATGGGTTAGGGTTAGGGTTAGGTACGGGTTTGGGATAGGGCTAGGGTTAGGGTTAGGGTTAGGGTTAGTGTACCGATAGGGTTAGGGTTAGGGTTAGGGTTAGGTTACGGGTTAGGGTTAGGTTTAGGGTACAGGATAGGGTTAGCGTATGGGTTAAGTGTAGTGTTAGGTTAGGTTTAGGTTACGGGTTAGTGTTAGGGTACGGGTTAGGGTTAGGTTTAGGTGAGGGTTAGCGTTAGGGTTAAGGGTAGGGTTAGGATTAGGGTACGGGTTAGGGTTAGGTTTAGGGTCAGGGTTAGCGTTTGGGATAGGGTTATGGTACAGATTAGGGTTAGGGTTGGGGTTAGGGTACAGGTTAGATTTAGGGTTAGGATACAGGTCAGGGTTACGGTTAAGGTTAGGGTTAGGGTTAGGGTATGTGTTAGGGTTATGGTACGGTTAAGGGATATTGTATGGGTTAGGGTTAGGTTTAGGTTTAGGGTGCGGGTTAGGGTTAGGCTTAGAGCCAGGGTAGGGGTTAGGGTTAGGGTAAGGGTTCGGGATAGGGTTGGGTACGGGTTAGGTCAAGGGTTAGGGTTAGGTTTAGTGTACGGGTTAGGGTTAGGGTTAGTTTTAGGGTTAGGATTAGAGTATGGGTTAGGCTTAGTGTATGGGTTAGGACTAGGATTAGGGTCAGGGTTCGGGTTAGGGTTAGGGTACGAGTTATGGTTAGGTTAAGGTTTGGGGTACGGATTAGGGTTAGGGTTAGGGTTAGTGTACGGGTTAGGTTTAAGGTAAGGGTTAGAGTTAGGGTAAGGTCAGGGTTAGGTTTAGGGTTAGGGTTAGGGTTAGAGTATGGGAAGGGTTTGTGTTAGGTTTAGGGTTAGGTTTAGTGTACGGATAGGGTTAGGGTTAGGATTAGGGTTAGGGTCAGGGTTAAGGTTAGGGATAGGGTTATGATACGGGTTAGGTTTAGGGTTGGGGTTAGGGTACCGGTTAGTTTTATGGTTAGGGTATGGGTTATGGTACTTTTAAAGTAAGGGTTAGGTTTAGGGTGTGGGTTAGGTTTAGGGTACAGTTTAGGTCTAGGTTTAGGGTTAGGTTTAGGGTGTGGGTTAGGGTTAGTCATCGGGTTAGGGATAGGGTAAGGGTTAGGTTTAGGGTACGGGTTAGGTTTAGGGTACGGGTTAGGGTTAGCGTTAGGTTATGGTATGGCTTAGGGTTAGGGTTGGGGTTAGTATTAGGGTACCGGTTAGGGTTAGGTTACGTGTTAGGTCTAGGGTTATGTTTAGGTTTAGGATGCGGGTTAGGGTTAGGGTACGGGATTAGGTTTAGGGTTACGGTCAGGGTTAGGTTTAGGTTTAGTGTTAGGGTTAGTGTTAGGGTACGGGTTCGGGTTATGGTACGAGTTAGGGTTAGGGTTAGGGTTAGGTTTAGGGTTAGGGTTATAGTAGGGGTTTAGGGTTAGTGTTAGGGTTAGGTTTAGGGTTAGAGAACGGGTTAGGTTTAGTGTTAGGGTTATGGTTAGTGTTAGGTTTAGGGTTAGGGTTAGAGTACGAAATAGGTTTAGGTTTAAGGTTAGGGTTAGTTTAGAGTACGGGTTAGGGTTAGTGTTAGGGTTCGTGTTAGGGTTAGGGTTAGTGTACGTGTTAGGGTTAGGTTTAGTGTGCAGGTTAGGGTTAGGGTTAGGGTACTGTTTAGGGTTAGTGTTAGGGTACGGGTTAGGGTTAGGATTTGGGTTAGGGTTCGGGTTAGTGTTAGTGTACGGGTTAGGGTTAGGTTTAGTGTGCAGGTTAGGGTTAGGGTTAGGGTACTGTTTAGGGTTAGTGTTAGGGTACGGGTTAGGGTTAGGGTTGGGGTTAGGGTACGGGTTAGTTTTAGGGTTAGGGTACGGGTTAGGGTTACGGTTAAGGTTAAGGTTAGGGTTAGGGTATGGGTTAGGGTTAGGTTACGGTTAAGGGTTATGTTTTGGGTTAGGGTTAGGGTTAAGTTTAGGGTGCGGGTTTGGTTTAGGGTTAGGGTTAGAGTACGGTTTTGGGTTAGTGTTAGGGTACGGGTTAGGTTTACCATTTGGGTACGGGTTAGGGTAAGGGTTAGGTTTAGGGTTAGGGTTAGGGATTAGGGTTAGATTTAGTGTTAGGCTACAGGTAGGGTTAGGGTACGGGTTAGGGTTAGGGATAGGGTTCGGTTTCGGGTTAGGTTTAGAGTTAGGATACGGGTTAGGGTTAGGTTTAGTGTACGGGATAGGGTTAGCGTATGGGTTAAGTTTAGGATTAGGGTTAGTTTCAGGGTTAGGCTTAGGGTACGGGTTAGGGGTAGGGTTAGGTTCAGGGTTAGGGTCAGGGTTAGGGTTAGAGTTATTGTTAGGGTTAGGTTTAGGGTACGGGTACGGGTTAGGGTTAGGGTTAGGGTCCGGGTTAGGTTTAGGGTACGGGTTAGGTTTAGGGTACGGGTTAGTTTTAGGGTTATGGTATGGTATAGGGTTACAGTACGGGTTATGGTTAAGGTGAGGGTTAATGTTAGGGTTAGAGTATGGTTAGGGTTAGGGTTAGGGTTAATGTACAGGTTAGGCTTAGGGTTAGGTTTAGGGTTAGGATAAGGGTTAGGGTTAGGTTTAGGGTATGGGAGAGGGTTAGCGTACGTGTTGTTTAGGGTTACGGTTAGGTTTAGGTTATGGTTTAGGGTTTGGGTACGGGTTAGGGTTAGGTTTAGGGTGCGGGTTAGGGTTAGGATTAGTGTAAGGGTTAGGGTTAGGTTTAGGGTCAGGGTTAGGGTTAGGGTTAGTGTTAGGGTACGTATTAAGGTTAGGGTTAGGGTTAGGGTACGGGTTAGATTTAGAGTTAGGGTACGGGTTAGGGTTATGGTTAAGGTTAGGGTTATGTTTAGGGTATGGGTTAGGGTTAGGTTACGGTTAAGGTTTATGGTTTGGGTTAGGGTTAGGGTTAAGTTTAGGGTGCGGGTTAGGGTTAGGGTTAGAGTACGGGTTTGGGTTAGTGTTAGGGTACGGGTTAGGTTTACCGCCAGGGTACGGGTTAGGGTAAGGGTTAGGGTTAGTGTTAGGGTTAGGGGTTATATTTAGGGTTAGGGTTAGGAAATGGGTAGGGTTAGGGTATGGGTTAGGGTTAGGGTTAGGTACGGGTTTGGGATAGGGTTAGGGTTAGGGTTAGGGTTAGGGTTAGTGTACCGATAGGGTTAGGCTTAGGGTTAGGGTTAGGTTACGGGTTAGGGTTAGATTTAGGGTACAGGATAGGGTTAGCGTATGGGTTAAGTGTAGTGTTAGGTTAGGTTTAGGTTACGGGTTAGTGTTAGGGTACGGGTTAGGGTTAGGTTTAGGTGAGGGTTAGCGTTAGGGTTAAGGGTAGGGTTAGGATTAGGGTACGGGTTAGGGTTAGGTTTAGGGTCAGGGTTAGCGTTTGGGATAGGGTTATGGTACAGATTAGGGTTAGGGTTGGGGTTAGGGTACAGGTTAGTTTTAGGGTTAGGATACAGGTCAGGGTTACGGTTAAGTTTAGGGTTAGGGTTAGGGTATGTGTTAGGGTTATGGTACGGTTAAGGGATATTGTATGGGTTAGGGTTAGGTTTAGGTTTAGGGTGCGGGTTAGGGTTAGGCTTAGAGCCAGGGTAGGGGTTAGGGTTAGGGTAAGGGTTCGGGATAGGGTTGGGTACGGGTTAGGTCAAGGGTTAGGGTTAGGTTTAGTGTACGGGTTAGGGTTAGGGTTAGGTTTAGGGTTAGGATTAGAGTATGGGTTAGGCTTAGGGTATGGGTTAGGACTAGGATTAGGGTCAGGTTTTGGGTTAGGGTTAGGGTACGAGTTATGGTTAGGTTTAGGTTTGGGGTGCGGATTAGGGTTAGGGTTAGGGTTAGTGTACGGGTTAGGTTTAAGGTAAGGGTTAGAGTTAGGGTAAGGTCAGGGTTAGGTTTAGGGTTAGGGTTAGGGTTAGAGTATGGGAAGGGTTTGTGTTAGGGTTAGGGTTAGGTTTAGTGTACGGATAGGGTTAGGGTTAGGGTTAGGGTTAGGGTCAGGGTTAAGGTTAGGGATAGGGTTATGATACGGGTTAGGGTTAGGGTTGGGGTTAGGTTACGGGTTAGTTTTAGGGTTAGGGTATGGGTTAGGTTTAGGGTAGGGGTTAGGGTTAGCGTTAGGGTTGTGTTATGGGTTAGGGTTAGGGTTGGGGTTAGTGTTAGGGTATGGGTTAGGGTTAGGGTTATGGTACGGGTTAGTGTTACAATACGGGTTAGGGTTAGGGTTAGGGTTAGGGTTAGGGTTAGGGTTAGGGATAGAGTACGGGTTAGGGTTAGTGTTATTGTTAGGGAAAGGGCTAGGGTTAGGGTTAGGGTATGGGATAGGGTTAGGGTTAGGGTTAGGGTTAGAGTACAGGGTAGGGTTAGTGTTAGGGTTAGCGTTAGGGTTAATGTATGGGTTAGGCTTAGGATTAGGTTTAGGGTTAGGTTACGGGTTAGTGTTAGGTTTAGGGTACGGGATAGGATTAGCGTACGGGTTAAGTTTAGGGTTTGGTTTAGGTTTAGTTTACGGGTTAGGGTTAGGGTACTGGTTAGGGTTAAGTTTATGTTGCGGGTTAGGGTTAGGGTTAGGGTTAGTGTACCGTTTAGGGTTAGGTTTTGGGTCAGGGTAAGGGTTAGGGTTAGTGTTAGGGTATGTGTTAGGGTTAGGGTTGGGTTTAGGGTACGGGTTAGTTTTAGGGTTAGGGTATGGGTTAGGGTTACTTTTAAAGTAAGGGTTAGGTTTAGGGTGTGGGTTAGGTTTAGGGTACGGTTTAGGTCTAGGTTTAGGGTTAGGTTTAGGGTGTGGGTTAGGGTTAGTCATCGGGTTAGGGATAGGGTACGGGTTAGGTTTAGGGTACGGGTTAGGTTTAGGATACGGGTTAGGGTTAGCGTTAGGTTATGGTATGGCTTAGGGTTAGGGTTGGGGTTAGTATTAGGGTACCGGATAGGGTTAGGTTACGTGTTAGGTCTAGGGTTATGTTTAGGTTTAGGATGCGGGTTAGGGTTAGGGTTAGGGTACGGGATTAGGTTTAGGGTTACGGTCAGGGTTATGTTTAGGTTTAGGGTTAGGGTTAGTGTTAGGGAACGGGTTCGGGTTACGGTACGAGTTAGGGTTAGGGTTAGGGTTAGGTTTAGGTTTAGGGTTACAGTAGGGGTTTAGTGTTAGTGTTAGGGTTAGGTTTAGGGTTAGAGAACGGGTTAGGTTTAGTGTTAGGGTTATGGTTAGTGTTAGGTTTAGGGTTAGGGTTAGAGTACGAAATAGGTTTAGGTTTAAGTTTAGGGTTAGTTTAGAGTACGGGTTAGGGTTAGTGTTAGGGTTCGTGTTAGGGTTAAGGTTAGTGTATGTTTAGGGTTAGGATTTGTGTTAGGGTTCGGGTTAGTGTTAGTGTACGGGTTAGGTTTAGGGTTAGGGTTAGGGCTAGGGTTAGTGTTAGGTTTACGGTACGGTATAGCATTTCGTTTACGGTACGGGATAGGTTTATTGTACGTGTTAGGTCTGGGGTTAGGGTTAGGTTTAGTGTGCGGGTTAGGGTTAGGGTTAGGGTACTGGTTAGGGTTAGGGTTTGGGTACGGGTTAGGGTTACGTTTAGGGTTAGGGTACGGGTTAGGTTTATGGTTAGGGTAAGGGTTAGTGTTAGGGTATGGGTTAGTGTTAGGGTACGGGTTAGGGTTAGGGTTGGGGTTAGGGTACGGGTTAGTTTTAGGGTTAGGGTACGGGTTAGGGTTACGGTTAAGGTTAAGGTTAGGGTTAGGGTATGGGTTAGGGTTAGGTTACGGTTAAGGGTTATGTTTTGGGTTAGGGTTAGGTTTAAGTTTAGGGTGCGGGTTTGGTTTAGGGTTAGGGTTAGAGTACGGTTTTGGGTTAGTGTTAGGGTATGGTTTAGGTTTACCATTGGGGTACGGGTTAGGGTAAGGGTTAGGTTTAGGGTTAGGGTTAAGGATTAGGGTTAGATTTAGTGTTAGGCTACAGGTAGGGTTAGGGTACGGGTTAGGGTTAGGGTTAGGGTTCGGTTTCGGGTTAGGTTTAGAGTTAGGATACGGGTTAGGGTTAGGTTTAGTGTACGGGATAGGGTTAGTGTATCGGTTAAGTTTAGGATTAGGGTTAGTTTTAGGGTTAGGCTTAGGGTACGGGTTAGGGGTAGGGTTAGGGTTAGGGTCCGGGTTAGGTTTAGGGTACGGTTTAGGTTTAGGGTACGGGTTAGTTTTAGGGTTATGGTACGGTATAGGGTTACAGTACGGGTTATGGTTAAGGTGAGGGTTAGTGTTAGGGTTAGAGTATGGTTAGGGTTAGGGTTAGGGTTAATGTACAGGTTAGGCTTAGGGTTAGGTTTAGGGTTAGGATAAGGGTTAGGGTTAGGTTTAGGGTACGGGAGAGGGTTAGCGTACGTGTTAAGTTTAGGTTTACGGTTAGGTTTAGGTTATGGTTTAGGGTTTGGGTACGGGTTAGGGTTAGGTTTAGGGTGCGGGTTAGGGTTAGGATTAGTGTAAGGGTTAGGGTTAGGTTTAGGGTCAGGGTTAGGGTTAGGGTTAGTGTTAGGGTACGTATCAAGGTTAGGGTTAGGGTTAGGGTACGGGTTAGATTTAGAGTTAGGGTACGGGTTAGGGTTATGGTTAAGGTTAGGGTTATGTTTAGGGTATGGGTTAGGGTTAGGTTACGGTTAAGGTTTATGGTTTGGGTTAGGGTTAGGGTTAAGTTTAGGGTGCGGGTTAGGGTTAGGGTTAGAGTACGGGTTTGGGTTAGTGTTAGGGTACGGGTTAGGTTTACCGCCAGGGTACGGGTTAGGGTAAGGGTTAGGGTTAGTGTTAGGGTTAGGGGTTATATTTAGGGTTAGGGTTAGGAAATGGGTAGGGTTAGGGTATGGGTTAGGGTTAGGGTTAGGTACGGGTTTGGGATAGGGTTAGGGTTAGGGTTAGGGTTAGGGTTAGTGTACCGATAGGGTTAGGGTTAGGGTTAGGGTTAGGTTACGGGTTAGGGTTAGGTTTAGGGTACAGGATAGGGTTAGCGTATGTGTTAAGTGTAGTGTTAGGTTAGGTTTAGGTTACGGGTTAGTGTTAGGGTACGGGTTAGGGTTAGGTTTAGGTGAGGGTTAGCGTTAGGGTTAAGGGTAGGGTTAGGATTAGGGTACGGGTTAGGGTTAGGTTTAGGGTCAGGGTTAGCGTTTGGGATAGGGTTATGGTACAGATTAGGGTTAGGGTTGGGGTTAGGGTACAGGTTAGTTTTAGGGTTAGGATACAGGTCAGGGTTACGGTTAAGGTTAGGGTTAGGGTATGTGTTAGGGTTATGGTACGGTTAAGGGATATTGTATGGGTTAGGGTTAGGTTTAGGTTTAGGGTGCGGGTTAGGGTTAGGCTTAGAGCCAGGGTAGGGGTTAGGGTTAGGGTAAGGGTTCGGGATAGGGTTGGGTACGGGTTAGGTCAAGGGTTAGTGTTAGGTTTAGTGTACGGGTTAGGGTTAGGGTTAGGTTTAGGGTTAGGATTAGAGTATGGGTTAGGCTTAGTGTATGGGTTAGGACTAGGATTAGGGTCAGGGTTCGGGTTAGGGTTAGGGTACGAGTTATGGTTAGGTTAAGGTTTGGGGTACGGATTAGGGTTAGGGTTAGGGTTAGTGTACGGGTTAGGTTTAAGGTAAGGGTTAGAGTTAGGGTAAGGTCAGGGTTAGGTTTAGGGTTAGGGTTAGGGTTAGAGTATGGGAAGGGTTTGTGTTAGGTTTAGGGTTAGGCTTAGTGTACGGATAGGGTTAGGGTTAGGGTTAGGGTTAGGGTCAGGGTTAAGGTTAAGGATAGGGTTATGATACGGGTTAGGGTTAGGGTTGGGGTTAGGTTACGGGTTAGTTTTAGGGTTAGGGTATGGGTTAGGTTTAGGGTACGGGTTAGGGTTAGCGTTAGGGTTGTGTTATGGGTTAGGGTTAGGGTTGGGGTTAGTGTTAGGGTATGGGTTAGGGTTAGGGTTATGGTATGGGTTAGTGTTACAATACGGGTTAGGGTTAGGGTTAGGGTTAGGGATAGAGTACGGGTTAGGGTTAGTGTTAGGGTTAGGGAAAGGGTTAGGGTTAGGGTTAGGGTTAGGGTATGGGATAGGGTTAGGGTTAGGGTTAGGGTTAGAGTACAGGGTAGGGTTAGTGTTAGGGTTAGGGTTAGGGTAAATGTATGGGTTAGGCTTAGGATTAGGTTTAGGGTTAGGTTACGGGTTAGTGTTATGTTTAGGGTACGGGATAGGATTAGCGTACGGGTTAAGTTTAGTGTTTGGTTTAGGTTTAGTTTACGGGTTTGGGTTAGGGTACTGGTTAGGGTTAAGTTTATGTTGCGGGTTAGGGTTAGGGTTAGGGTTAGTGTACCGTTTAGGGTTAGGTTTTGGGTCAGGGTAAGGGTTAGGGTTAGTGTTAGGGTATGTGTTAGGGTTAGGGTTGGGGTTAGGGTACGGGTTAGTTTTAGGGTTAGGGTATGGGTTAGGGTACTTTTAAAGTAAGGGTTAGGTTTAGGGTGTGGGTTAGGTTTAGGGTACAGTTTAGGTCTAGGTTTAGGGTTAGGTTTAGGGTGTGGGTTAGGGTTAGTCATCGGGTTAGGGATAGGGTAAGGGTTAGGTTTAGGGTACGGGTTAGGTTTAGGGTACGGGTTAGGGTTAGCGTTAGGTTATGGTATGGCTTAGGGTTAGGGTTGGGGTTAGTATTAGGGTACCGGTTAGGGTTAGGTTACGTGTTAGGTCTAGGGTTATGTTTAGGTTTAGGATGCGGGTTAGGGTTAGGGTACGGGATTAGGTTTAGGGTTACGGTCAGGGTTAGGTTTAGGTTTAGGGTTAGGGTTAGTGTTATGGTACGGGTTCGGGTTACGGTACGAGTTAGGGTTAGGGTTAGGGTTAGGGTTAGGGTTATAGTAGGGGTTTAGGGTTAGTGTTAGGGTTAGGTTTAGGGTTAGAGAACGGGTTAGGTTTAGTGTTAGGGTTATGGTTAGTGTTAGGTTTAGGGTTAGGGTTAGAGTACGAAATAGGTTTAGGTTTAAGGTTAGGGTTAGTTTAGAGTACGGGTTAGGGTTAGTGTTAGGGTTCGTGTTAGGGTTAGGGTTAGTGTACGTTTACGGTTAGGATTTGGGTTAGGGTTCGGGTTAGTGTTAGTGTACGGGTTAGGGTTAGGTTTAGTGTGCAGGTTAGGGTTAGGGTTAGGGTACTGTTTAGGGTTAGTGTTAGGGTACGGGTTAGGGTTAGGGTTGGGGTTAGGGTACGGGTTAGTTTTAGGGTTAGGGTACGGGTTAGGGTTACGGTTAAGGTTAAGGTTAGGGTTAGGGTATGGGTTAGGGTTAGGTTACGGTTAAGGGTTATGTTTTGGGTTAGGGTTAGGGTTAAGTTTAGGGTGCGGGTTTGGTTTAGGGTTAGGGTTAGAGTACAGTTTTGGGTTAGTGTTAGGGTACGGGTTAGGTTTACCATTTGGGTACGGGTTAGGGTAAGGGTTAGGTTTAGGTTTAGGGTTAGGGATTAGGGTTAGATTTAGTGTTAGGCTACAGGTAGGGTTAGGGTACGGGTTAGGGTTAGGGTTAGGGTTCGGTTTCGGGTTAGGTTTAGAGTTAGGATACGGGTTAGGGTTAGGTTTAGTGTACGGGATAGGGTTAGCGTATGGGTTAAGTTTAGGATTAGGGTTAGTTTTAGGGTTAGGCTTAGGGTACGGGTTAGGGGTAGGGTTAGGTTCAGGGTTAGGGTCAGGGTTAGGGTTAGAGTTATTGTTAGGGTTAGGTTTAGGGTACGGGTTAGGGTTAGGGTTAGGGTTAGGGTCCGGGTTAGGTTTAGGGTACGGTTTAGGTTTAGGGTACGGGTTAGTTTTAGGGTTATGGTACGGTATAGGGTTACAGTACGGGTTATGGTTAAGGTGAGGGTTAATGTTAGGGTTAGAGTATGGTTAGGGTTAGGGTTAGGGTTAATGTACAGGTTAGGCTTAGGGTTAGGTTTAGGGTTAAGATAAGGGTTAGGGTTAGGTTTAGGGTACGGGAGAGGGTTAGCGTACGTGTTAAGTTTAGGGTTACGGTTAGGTTTAGGTTATGGTTTAGGGTTTGGGTACGGGTTAGGGTTAGGTTTAGGGTGCGGGTTAGGGTTAGGATTAGTGTAAGGGTTAGGGTTAGGTTTAGGGTCAGGGTTAGGGTTAGGGTTAGTGTTAGGGTACGTATTAAGGTTAGGGTTGGGGTTAGGGTACGGGTTAGATTTAGAGTTAGGGTACGGGTTAGGGTTATGGTTAAGGTTAGGGTTATGTTTAGGGTATGGGTTAGGGTTAGGTTACGGTTAAGGTTTATGGTTTGGGTTAGGGTTAGGGTTAAATTTAGGGTGCGGGTTAGGGTTAGGGTTAGAGTACGGGTTTGGGTTAGTGTTAGGGTACGGGTTAGGTTTACCGCCAGGGTACGGGTTAGGGTAAGGGTTAGGGTTAGTGTTAGGGTTAGGGGTTATATTTAGGGTTAGGGTTAGGAAATGGGTAGTCTTAGGGTATGGGTTAGGGTTAGGGTTAGGTACGGGTTTGGGTTAGGGTTAGGGTTAGGGTTAGGGTTAGGGTTAGTGTACCGATAGGGTTAGGGTTAGGGTTAGGGTTAGGTTACGGGTTAGGGTTAGGTTTAGGGTACAGGATAGGGTTAGCGTATGGGTTAAGTGTAGTGTTAGGTTAGGTTTAGGTTACGGGTTAGTGTTAGGGTACGGGTTAGGGTTAGGTTTAGGTGAGGGTTAGCGTTAGGGTTAAGGGTAGGGTTAGGATTAGGGTACGGGTTAGGGTTAGGTTTAGGGTCAGGGTTAGCGTTTGGGATAGGGTTATGGTACAGATTAGGGTTAGGGTTGGGGTTAGGGTACAGGTTAGTTTTAGGGTTAGGATACAGGTCAGGGTTATGGTTAAGGTTAGGCATAGGGTTAGGGTATGTGTTAGGTTATGGTACGGTTAAGGGATATGTATGGGTTAGGGTTAGGTTTAGGTTTAGGGTGCGGGTTAGGGTTAGGCTTAGAGCCAGGGTAGGGGTTAGGGTAAGGGTAAGGGTTCGGGATAGGGTTGGGTACGGGTTAGGTCAAGGGTTAGGGTTAAGTTTAGTGTACGGGTAGGGTTAGGGTTAGGTTTAGGGTTAGGATTAGAGTATGGGTTAGGCTTAGGGTATGGGTTAGGACTAGGAATAGGGTCAGGGTTCGGGTTAGGCTTAAGGTACGAGTTATGGTTAGGTTTAGGTTTGGGGTACGATGAGGGTTAGGGTTAGGGTTAGTGTACGGGTTAGGTTTAAGGTAAGGGTTAGAGTTAGGGTAAGGTCAGGGTTAGGTTTAGGGTTAGGGTTAGGGTTAGATATGGGAAGGGTTTGTGTTAGGGTTAGGGTTAGGTTTATTGTACGGATAGGGTTAGGGTTAGGGTTAGGGTTAGGGTTAGGGTTAGGGTCAGGGTTAAGGTTAAGGATAGGGTTATGATACGGGTTAGGGTTAGGGTTGGGGTTAGGTTACGGGTTAGTTTTAGGGTTAGGGTATGGGTTAGGTTTAGGGTACGGGTTAGGGTTAGCGTTAGGGTTGTGTTATGGGTTAGGGTTAGGGTTGGGGTTAGTGTTAGGGTATGGGTTAGGGTTAGGGTTATGGTACGGGTTAGTGTTACAATACGGGTTAGGTTTAGGGTTAGGGTTAGGGTTAGGGATAGAGTACGGGTTAGGGTTAGTGTTATTGTTAGGGAAAGGGTTAGGGTTAGGGTTAGGGTATGGGATAGGGTTAGGGTTAGGTTTAGGGTTAGAGTACAGGGTAGGGATAGTGTTATGGTTAGGGTTAGGGTTAATGTATGGGTTAGGCTTAGGATTAGGTTTAGGGTTAGGTTACGGGTTAGTGTTAGGTTTAGGGTACGGGATAGGATTAGCGTACGGGTTAAGTTTAGGGTTTGGTTTAGGTTTAGTTTACGGGTTAGGGTTAGGGTACTGGTTAGGGTTAACTTTATGTTGCGGGTTAGGGTTAGGGTTAGGGTCAGGATTAAGGTTAAGGATAGGGTTATGATACGGGTTAGGGTTAGGGTTGGGGTTAGGTTACGGGTTGGTTTTAGGGTTAGGGTATGGGTTAGGTTTAGGGTACGGGTTAGGGTTAGCGTTAGGGTTGTGTTATGGGTTAGGGTTAGGGTTGGGGTTAGTGTTAGGGTATGGGTTAGGGTTAGGGTTATGGTACGGGTTAGTGTTACAATACGGGTTAGGGTTAGGGTTAGGGTTAGGGTTAGGGATAGAGTACGGGTTAGGGTTAGTGTTATTGTTAGGGAAAGGGTTAGGGTTTGGGTTAGGGTATGGGATAGGGTTAGGGTTAGGTTTAGGGTTAGAGTACAGGGTAGGGATAGTGTTATGGTTAGGGTTAGGGTTAATGTATGGGTTAGGCTTAGGATTAGGTTTAGGGTTAGGTTACGGGTTAGTGTTAGGTTTAGGGTACGGGATAGGATTAGCGTACGGGTTAAGTTTAGGGTTTGGTTTAGGTTTAGTTTACGGGTTAGGGTTAGGGTACTGGTTAGGGTTAACTTTATGTTGCGGGTTAGGGTTAGGGTTAGGGTTAGTGTACCGTTTAGGGTTAGGTTTTGGGTCAGGGTAAGGGTTAGGGTTAGTGTTAGGGTATGTGTTAGGGTTAGGGTTGGGGTTAGGGTACGGGTTAGTTTTAGGGTTAGGGTATGGGTTAGGGTTACTTTTAAAGTAAGGGTTAGGTTTAGGGTGTGGGTTAGGTTTAGGGTACGGTTTAGGTCTAGGTTTAGGGTTAGGTTTAGGGTTTGGGTTAGGGTTAGTCATGGGGTTAGGGATAGGGTACGGGTTAGGTTTAGGGTACGGATTAGGTTTAGGGTACGGGTTAGGGTTAGCGTTAGGTTATGGTATGGCTTAGGGTTAGGGTTGGGGTTAGTATTAGGGTACCGGTTAGGGTTAGGTTACGTGTTAGGTCTAGGGTTATGTTTAGGTTTAGGATGCGGGTTAGGGTTAGGGTACGGGATTAGGTTTAGGGTTACGGTCAGGGTTAGGTTTAGGTTTAGGGTTAGGGTTAGTGTTAGGGTACGGGTTCGGGTTACGGTACGAGTTAGGGTTAGGGTTAGGGTTAGGTTTAGGGTTAGGGTTATAGTAGGGGTTTAGGGTTAGTGTTAGGGTTAGGTTTAGGGTTAGAGAACGGGTTAGGTTTAGTGTTAGGGTTATGGTTAGTGTTAGGTTTAGCGTTAGGGTTAGAGTACGAAATAGGTTTAGGTTTAAGGTTAGGGTTAGTTTAGAGTACGGGTTAGGGTTAGTGTTAGGGTTCGTGTTAGGGTTAGGGTTACTGTACGTTTAGGGTTAGGATTTGGGTTAGGGTTCGGGTTAGTGTTAGTGTACGGGTTAGGCTTAGGGTTAGTGTTAGGGTTAGGGTTAGGGTTAGGGTTAGTGTTAGGTTTACGGTACGGTATAGCATTAAGTTTACGGTACGGGCTAGGTTTATTGTACGTGTTAGGTCTAGGGTTAGTGTGAGGTTTAGTGTGCGGGTTAGGGTTAGGGTTAGGGTACTGGTTAGGGTTAGGGTTTTGGTATGGGTTAGGGTTACGTTTAGGGTTAGGTTACGGGTTAGGTTTATGGTTAGGGTAAGGGTTAGTGTTAGGGTACGGGTTAGTGTTAGGGTACGGGTTAGGGTTAGGGTTGGGGTTAGGGTACGGATTAGTTTTAGGGTTAGGGTACGGGTTAGGGTTACGGTTAAGGTTAAGGTTAGAGTTAGGGTATGGGTTAGGGTTAGGTTACGGTTAAGGGTTATGTTTTGGGTTAGGGTTAAGGTTAAGTTTAGGGTGCGGGTTTGGTTTAGGGTTAGGGTTAGAGTACGGTTTTGGGTTAGTGTTAGGGTACGGGTTAGGTTTACCATTTGGGTACGGGTTAGGGTAAGGGTTAGGTTTAGGGTTAGGGTTAGGGATTAGTGTTAGATTTAGTGTTAGGCTACAGGTAGGGTTAGGGTACAGGTTAGGGTTAGGGTTAGGGTTCGGTTTCGGGTTAGGTTTAGAGTTAGGATACGGGTTAGTGTTAAGTTTAGTGTACGGGATAGGGCTAGCGTATGGGTTAAGTTTAGGATTAGGGTTAGTTTTAGGGTTAGGCTTAGGGTATGGGTTAGGGGTAGGGTTAGGTTCAGGGTTAGGGTCAGGGTTAGCTTTAGAGTTATTGTTAGGGTTAGGTTTAGGGTCCGGGTTAGGGTTAGGGTTAGGGTCCGGGTTAGGTTTAGGGTACGGGTGAGGTTTAGGGTACGGGTTAGTTTTAGGGTTATGGTACGGTATAGGGTTACAGTACGGGTTATGGTTAAGGTGAGGGTTAGTGTTAGGGTTAGAGTATGGTTAGGGTTAGGGTTAGGGTTAATGTACAGGTTAGGCTTAGGGTTAGGTTTAGGGTTAGGATAAGGGTTAGGGTTAGGTTTAGGGTACGGGAGAGGGTTAAGGTACGTGTTAAGTTTAGGGTTACGGTTAGGTTTAGGTTATGTTTTAGGGTTTGGGTACGGGTTAGGGTTAGGTTTAGGTTGCGGGTTAGGGTTAGGATTAGTGTAAGGGTTAGGGTTAGGTTTAGGGTCAGGGTTAGGGTTAGGGTTAGTGTTAGGGTACGTATTAAGGTTAGGGTTGGGGTTAGGGTACGGGTTAGATTTAGAGTTAGGGTACGGGTTAAGGTTATGTTTAAGGTTAGGGTTATGTTTAGGGTATGGGTTAGGGTTAGGTTACGGTTAAGGTTTATGGTTTGGGTTAGGGTTAGGGTTAAGTTTAGGGTGCGGGTTAGGGTTAGGGTTAGAGTACGGGTTTGGGTTAGTGTTAGGGTACGGGTTAGGTTTACCGCCAGGGTACGGGATAGGGTAAGGGTTAGGGTTAGTGTTAGGGTTAGGGGTTATATTTAGGGTTAGGGTTAGGAAATGGGTAGTCTTAGGGTATGGGTTAGGGTTAGGGTTAGGTACAGGTTTGGGTTAGGGTTAGGGTTAGGGTTAGGGTTAGTGTACCGATAGGGTTAGGGTTAGGGTTAGGGTTAGGTTACGGGTTAGGGTTAGGTTTAGGGTACAGGATAGGGTTAGCGTATGGGTTAAGTGTAGTGTTAGGTTAGGTTTAGGTTACGGGTTAGTGTTAGGGTACGGGTTAGGGTTAGGTTTAGGTGAGGGTTAGCGTTATGGTTAAGGGTAGGGTTAGGATTAGGGTACGGGTTAGGGTTAGGTTTAGGGTCAGGGTTAGCGTTTGGGATAGGGTTATGGTACAGATTAGGGTTAGGGTTGGGGTTAGGGTACAGGTTAGTTTTAGGGTTAGGATACAGGTCAGGGTTATGGTTAAGGTTAGGCATAGGGTTAGGGTATGTGTTAGGTTATGGTACGGTTAAGGGATATTGTATGGGTTAGGGTTAGGTTTAGGTTTAGGGTGCGGGTTAGGGTTAGGCTTAGAGCCAGGGTAGGGGTTAGGGTTAGGGTAAGGGTTCGGGATAGGGTTGGGTACGGCTTAGGTCAAGGGTTAGGGTTAAGTTTAGTGTACGGGTAGGGTTAGGGTTAGGTTTAGGGTTAGGATTAGAGTATGGGTTAGGCTTAGGTTATTGGTTAGGACTAGGAATAGGGTCAGGGTTCGGGTTAGGGTTAGGGTACGAGTTATGGTTAGGTTTAGGTTTGGGGTACGATGAGGGTTAGGGTTAGGGTTAGTGTACGGGTTAGGTTTAAGGTAAGGGTTAGAGTTAGGGTAAGGTCAGGGTTAGGTTTAGGGTTAGGGTTAGGGTTAGAGTATGGGAAGGGTTTGTGTTAGGGTTAGGGTTAGGTTTAGTGTACGGATAGGGTAAGGGTTAGGGTTAGGGTTAGGGTTAGCGTTAGGGTCAGGGTTAAGGTTAGGGATAGGGTTATGATACGGGTTAGGGTTAGGGTTGGGGTTAGGTTACGGGTTAGTTTTAGGGTTAGGGTATGGGTTAGGTTTAGGGTACTGGTTAGGGTTAGCGTTAGGGTTGTGTTATGGGTTAGGGTTAGGGTTGGGGTTAGTGTTAGGGTATGGGTTAGGGTTAGGGTTATGGTACGGGTTAGTGTTACAATACGGGTTAGGGTTAGGTTTAGGGTTAGGGTTAGGGTTAGGGTACGGGTTAGGTTTATCGCCAGGGTATGGGTTAGGGGAAGGGTTTGGGTTAGTGTTAGGGTTAGGGGTTATATTTAGGGTTAGGGTTAGGAAATGTGTAGGGTTAGGGTATGGGTTAGGGTTAGGGTTAGGTACGGGTTTGGGTTAGGATTAGGGTTAGGGTTAGGGTTAGTGTACCGATAGGGTTAGGGTTAGGGTTAGGGTTAGGTTACGGGATAGGGTTAGGTTTAGGGTACAGGATAGGGTTAGCGTATGGGTTAAGTGTAGTGTTAGGTTAGGTTTAGGTTACGGGTTAGTGTTAGGGTACGGGTTAGGGTTAGGTTTAGGTGAGGGTTAGCGTTAGGGTTAAGGGTAGGGTTAGGATTAGGGTACGGGTTAGGGTTAGGTTTAGGGTCAGGGTTAGCGTTTGGGATAGGGTTATGGTACAGATTAGGGTTAGGTTTGGGGTTAGGGTACAGGTTAGTTTTAGGGTTAGGATACAGGTCAGGGTTACGGTTAAGTTTAGGGTTAGGGTTAGGGTATGTGTTAGGGTTATGGTACGGTTAAGGGATATTGTATGGGTTAGGGTTAGGTTTAGGTTTAGGGTGCGGGTTAGGGTTAGGCTTAGAGCCAGGGTAGGGGTTAGGGTTAGGGTAAGGGTTCGGGATAGGGTTGGGTACGGGTTAGGTCAAGGGTTAGGGTTAGGTTTAGTGTACGGGTTAGGGTTAGGGTTAGGTTTAGGGTTAGGATTAGAGTATGGGTTAGGCTTAGGGTATGGGTTAGAACTAGGATTAGGGTCAGGTTTTGGGTTAGGGTTAGGGTACGAGTTATGGTTAGGTTTAGGTTTGGGGTGCGGATTAGGGTTAGGGTTAGGGTTAGTGTACGGGTTAGGTTTAAGGTAAGGGTTAGAGTTAGGGTAAGGTCAGGGTTAGGTTTAGGGTTAGGGTTAGGGTTAGAGTATGGGAAGGGTTTGTGTTAGTGTTAGGGTTAGGTTTAGTGTACGGATAGGGTTAGGGTTAGGGTTAGGGTTAGGGTCAGGGTTAAGGTTAGGGATAGGGTTATGATACGGGTTAGGGTTAGGGTTGGGGTTAGGTTACGGGTTAGTTTTAGGGTTAGGGTATGGGTTAGGTTTAGGGTACGGGTTAGGGTTAGCGTTAGGGTTGTGTTATGGGTTAGGGTTAGGGTTGGGGTTAGTGTTAGGGTATGGGTTAGTGTTAGGGTTATGGTACGGGTTAGTGTTACAATACGGGTTAGGGTTAGGGTTAGGGTTAGGGATAGAGTACGGGTTAGGGTTAGTGTTAGGGTTAGGGAAAGGGTTAGGGTTAGGGTTAGGGTTAGGGTATGGGATAGGGTTAGGGTTAGGGTTAGGGTTAGAGTACAGGGTAGGGTTAGTGTTAGGGTTAGGGTTAGGGTAAATGTATGGGTTAGGCTTAGGATTAGGTTTAGGGTTAGGTTACGGGTTAGTGTTATGTTTAGGGTACGGGATAGGATTAGCGTACGGGTTAAGTTTAGTGTTTGGTTTAGGTTTAGTTTACGGGTTTGGGTTAGGGTACTGGTTAGGGTTAAGTTTATGTTGCGGGTTAGTGTTAGGGTTAGGGTTAGTGTACCGTTTAGGGTTAGGTTTTGGGTCAGGGTAAGGGTTAGGGTTAGTGTTAGGGTATGTGTTGGGGTTAGGGTTGGGGTTAGGGTACGGGTTAGTTTTAGGGTTAGGGTATGGGTTAGGGTACTTTTAAAGTAAGGGTTAGGTTTAGGGTGTGGGTTAGGTTTAGGGTACAGTTTAGGTCTAGGTTTAGGGTTAGGTTTAGGGTGTGGGTTAGGGTTAGTCATCGGGTTAGGGATAGGGTAAGGGTTAGGTTTAGGGTACGGGTTAGGTTTAGGGTACGGGTTAGGGTTAGCGTTAGGTTATGGTATGGCTTAGGGTTAGGGTTGGGGTTAGTATTAGGGTACCGGTTAGGGTTAGGTTACGTGTTAGGTCTAGGGTTATGTTTAGGTTTAGGATGCGGGTTAGGGTTAGGGTACGGGATTAGGTTTAGGGTTACGGTCAGGGTTAGGTTTAGGTTTAGGGTTAGGTTTAGTGTTAGGGTACGGGTTCAGGTTACGGTACGAGTTAGGGTTAGGGTTAGGGTTAGGGTTAGGGTTATAGTAGGGGTTTAGGGTTAGTGTTAGGGTTAGGTTTAGGGTTAGAGAACGGGTTAGGTTTAGTGTTAGGGTTATGGTTAGTGTTAGGTTTAGGGTTAGGGTTAGAGTACGAAATAGGTTTAGGTTTAAGGTTAGGGTTAGTTTAGAGTACGGGTTAGGGTTAGTGTTAGGGTTCGTGTTAGGGTTAGGGTTAGTGTACGTTTACGGTTAGGATTTGGGTTAGGGTTCGGGTTAGTGTTAGTGTACGGGTTAGGGTTAGGTTTAGTGTGCAGGTTAGGGTTAGGGTTAGGGTACTGTTTAGGGTTAGTGTTAGGGTACGGGTTAGGGTTAGGGTTGGGGTTAGGGTACGGGTTAGTTTTAGGGTTAGGGTACGGGTTAGGGTTACGGTTAAGGTTAAGGTTAGGGTTAGGGTATGGGTTAGGGTTAGGTTACGGTTAAGGGTTATGTTTTGGGTTAGGGTTAGGGTTAAGTTTAGGGTGCGGGTTTGGTTTAGGGTTAGGGTTAGAGTACAGTTTTGGGTTAGTGTTAGGGTACGGGTTAGGTTTACCATTTGGGTACGGGTTAGGGTAAGGGTTAGGTTTAGGTTTAGGGTTAGGGATTAGGGTTAGATTTAGTGTTAGGCTACAGGTAGGGTTAGGGTACGGGTTAGGGTTAGGGTTAGGGTTCGGTTTCGGGTTAGGTTTAGAGTTAGGATACGGGTTAGGGTTAGGTTTAGTGTACGGGATAGGGTTAGCGTATGGGTTAAGTTTAGGATTAGGGTTAGTTTTAGGGTTAGGCTTAGGGTACGGGTTAGGGGTAGGGTTAGGTTCAGGGTTAGGGTCAGGGTTAGGGTTAGAGTTATTGTTAGGGTTAGGTTTAGGGTACGGGTTAGGGTTAGGGTTAGGGTTAGGGTCCGGGTTAGGTTTAGGGTACGGTTTAGGTTTAGGGTACGGGTTAGTTTTAGGGTTATGGTACGGTATAGGGTTACAGTACGGGTTATGGTTAAGGTGAGGGTTAATGTTAGGGTTAGAGTATGGTTAGGGTTAGGGTTAGGGTTAATGTACAGGTTAGGCTTAGGGTTAGGTTTAGGGTTAAGATAAGGGTTAGGGTTAGGTTTAGGGTACGGGAGAGGGTTAGCGTACGTGTTAAGTTTAGGGTTACGGTTAGGTTTAGGTTATGGTTTAGGGTTTGGGTACGGGTTAGGGTTAGGTTTAGGGTGCGGGTTAGGGTTAGGATTAGTGTAAGGGTTAGGGTTAGGTTTAGGGTCAGGGTTAGGGTTAGGGTTAGTGTTAGGGTACGTATTAAGGTTAGGGTTGGGGTTAGGGTACGGGTTAGATTTAGAGTTAGGGTACGGGTTAGGGTTATGGTTAAGGTTAGGGTTATGTTTAGGGTATGGGTTAGGGTTAGGTTACGGTTAAGGTTTATGGTTTGGGTTAGGGTTAGGGTTAAATTTAGGGTGCGGGTTAGGGTTAGGGTTAGAGTACCGGTTTGGGTTAGTGTTAGGGTACGGGTTAGGTTTACCGCCAGGGTACGGGTTAGGGTAAGGGTTAGGGTTAGTGTTAGGGTTAGGGGTTATATTTAGGGTTAGGGTTAGGAAATGGGTAGTCTTAGGGTATGGGTTAGGGTTAGGGTTAGGTACGGGTTTGGGTTAGGGTTAGGGTTAGGGTTAGGGTTAGGGTTAGGGTTAGTGTACCGATAGGGTTAGGGTTAGGGTTAGGGTTAGGTTACGGGTTAGGGTTAGGTTTAGGGTACAGGATAGGGTTAGCGTATGGGTTAAGTGTAGTGTTAGGTTAGGTTTAGGTTACGGGTTAGTGTTAGGGTACGGGTTAGGGTTAGGTTTAGGTGAGGGTTAGCGTTAGGGTTAAGGGTAGGGTTAGGATTAGGGTACGGGTTAGGGTTAGGTTAGGGTCAGGGTTAGCGTTTGGGATAGGGTTATGGTACAGATTAGGGTTAGGGTTGGGGTTAGGGTACAGGTTAGTTTTAGGGTTAGGATACAGGTCAGGGTTATGGTTAAGGTTAGGCATAGGGTTAGGGTATGTGTTAGGTTATGGTACGGTTAAGGGATATGTATGGGTTAGGGTTAGGTTTAGGTTTAGGGTGCGGGTTAGGGTTAGGCTTAGAGCCAGGGTAGGGGTTAGGGTAAGGGTAAGGGTTCGGGATAGGGTTGGGTACGGGTTAGGTCAAGGGTTAGGGTTAAGTTTAGTGTACGGGTAGGGTTACGGTTAGGTTTAGGGTTAGGATTAGAGTATGGGTTAGGCTTAGGGTATGGGTTAGGACTAGGAATAGGGTCAGGGTTCGGGTTAGGCTTATGGTACGAGTTATGGTTAGGTTTAGGTTTGGGGTACGATGAGGGTTAGGGTTAGGGTTAGTGTACGGGTTAGGTTTAAGGTAAGGGTTAGAGTTAGGGTAAGGTCAGGGTTAGGTTTAGGGTTAGGGTTAGGGTTAGATATGGGAAGGGTTTGTGTTAGGGTTAGGGTTAGGTTTATTGTACGGATAGGGTTAGGGTTAGGGTTAGGGTTAGGGTTAGGGTTAGGGTCAGGGTTAAGGTTAAGGATAGGGTTATGATACGGGTAAGGGTTAGGGTTGGGGTTAGGTTACGGGTTAGTTTTAGGGTTAGGTTATGGGTTAGGTTTAGGGTACGGGTTAGGGTTAGCGTTAGGGTTGTGTTATGGGTTAGGGTTAGGGTTGGGGTTAGTGTTAGGGTATGGGTTAGGGTTAGGGTTATGGTACGGGTTAGTGTTACAATACGGGTTAGGGTTAGGGTTAGGGTTAGGGTTAGGGTTAGGGATAGAGTATGGGTTAGGGTTAGTGTTATTGTTAGGGAAAGGGTTAGGGTTAGGGTTAGGGTATGGGATAGGGTTAGGGTTAGGTTTAGGTTTAGAGTACAGGGTAGGTATAGTGTTATGGTTAGGGTTAGGGTTAATGTATGGGTTAGGCTTAGGATTAGGTTTAGGGTTAGGTTACGGGTTAGTGTTAGGTTTAGGGTACGGGATAGGATTAGCGTACGGGTTAAGTTTAGGGTTTGGTTTAGGTTTAGTTTACGGGTTAGGGTTAGGGTACTGGTTAGGGTTAACTTTATGTTGCGGGTTAGGGTTAGGGTTAGGGTTAGTGTACCGTTTAGGGTTAGGTTTTGGGTCAGGGTAAGGGTTAGGGTTAGTGTTAGGGTATGTGTTAGGGTTAGGGTTGGGGTTAGGGTACGGGTTAGTTTTAGGGTTAGGGTATGGGTTAGGGTTACTTTTAAAGTAAGGGTTAGGTTTAGGGTGTGGGTTAGGTTTAGGGTACGGTTTAGGTCTAGGTTTAGGGTTAAGTTTAGGGTTTGGGTTAGGGTTAGTCATGGGGTTAGGGATAGGGTACGGGTTAGGTTTAGGGTACGGATTAGGTTTAGGGTACGGGTTAGGGTTAGCATTAGGTTATGGTATGGCTTAGGGTTAGGGTTGGGGTTAGTATTAGGGTACCGGTTAGGGTTAGGTTACGTGTTAGGTCTAGGGTTATGTTTAGGTTTAGGATGCGGGTTAGGGTTAGGGTACGGGATTAGGTTTAGGGTTACGGTCAGGGTTAGGTTTAGGTTTAGGGTTAGGGTTAGTGTTAGGGTACGGGTTTGGGTTACGGTACGAGTTAGGGTTAGGGTTAGGGTTAGGTTTAGGGTTAGGGTTATAGTAGGGGTTTAGGGTTAGTGTTAGGGTTAGGTTTAGGGTTAGAGAACGGGTTAGGTTTAGTGTTAGGGTTATGGTTAGTGTTAGGTTTAGGGTTAGGGTTAGAGTACGAAATAGGTTTAGGTTTAATGTTAGGGTTAGTTTAGAGTACGGGTTAGGGTTAGTGTTAGGGTTCGTGTTAGGGTTAGGGTTAGTGTACGTTTAGGGTTAGGATTTGGGTTAGGGTTCGGGTTAGTGTTAGTGTACGGGTTAGGCTTAGGGTTAGGGTTAGGGTTAGGGTTAGGGTTAGGGTTAGTGTTAGGTTTACGGTACGGTATAGCATTAAGTTTACGGTACGGGATAGGTTTATTGTATGTGTTAGGTCTAGGGTTAGTGTGAGGTTTAGTGTGCGGGTTAGGGTTAGGGTTAGGGTACTGGTTAGGGTTAGGGTTTTGGTATGGGTTAGGGTTACGTTTAGGGTTAGGGTACGGGTTTGGTTTATGGTTAGGGTAAGGGTTAGTGTTAGGGTACGGGTTAGTGTTAGGGTACGGGTTAGGGTTAGGGTTGGGGTTAGGGTACGGATTAGTTTTAGGGTTAGGGTACGGGTTAGGGTTACGGTTAAGGTTAAGGTTAGAGTTAGGGTATGGGTTAGGGTTAGGTTACGGTTAAGGGTTATGTTTTGGGTTAGGGTTAAGGTTAAGTTTAGGGTGCGGGTTTGGTTTAGGGTTAGGGTTAGAGTACGGTTTTGGGTTAGTGTTAGGGTACGGGTTAGGTTTACCATTTGGGTACGGGTTAGGGTAAGGGTTAGGTTTAGGGTTAGGGTTAGGGATTAGTGTTAGATTTAGTGTTAGGCTACAGGTAGGGTTAGGGTACGGGTTAGGGTTAGGGTTAGGGTTCGGTTTCGGGTTAGGTTTAGAGTTAGGATACGGGTTAGTGTTAGGTTTAGTGTACGGGATAGGGCTAGCGTATGGGTTAAGTTTAGGATTAGGGTTAGTTTTAGGGTTAGGCTTAGGGTACGGGTTAGGGGTAGGGTTAGGTTCAGAGTTAGGGTCAGGGTTAGCTTTAGAGTTATTGTTAGGGTTAGGTTTAGGGTCCGGGTTAGGGTTAGGGTTAGGGTCCGGGTTAGGTTTAGGGTACGGGTTAGGTTTAGGGTACGGGTTAGTTTTAGGGTTATGGTACGGTATAGGGTTACAGTACGGGTTATGGTTAAGGTGAGGGTTAGTGTTAGGGTTAGAGTATGGTTAGGGTTAGGGTTAGGGTTAATGTACAGGTTAGGCTTAGGGTTAGGTTTAGGGTTAGGATAAGGGTTAGGGTTAGGTTTAGGGTACGGGAGAGGGTTAGCGTACGTGTTAAGTTTAGGGTTACGGTTAGGTTTAGGTTATGTTTTAGGGTTTGGGTACGGGTTAGGGTTAGGTTTAGGTTGCGGGTTAGGGTTAGGATTAGTGTAAGGGTTAGGGTTAGGTTTAGGGTCAGGGTTAGGGTTAGGGTTAGTGTTAGGGTACGTATTAAGGTTAGGGTTGGGGTTAGGGTACGGGTTAGATTTAGAGTTAGGGTACGGGTTAGGGTTATGGTTAAGGTTAGGGTTATGTTTAGGGTATGGGTTAGGGTTAGGTTACGGTTAAGGTTTATGGTTTGGGTTAGGGTTAGGGTTAAATTTAGGGTGCGGGTTAGGGTTAGGGTTAGAGTACCGGTTTGGGTTAGTGTTAGGGTACGGGTTAGGTTTACCGCCAGGGTACGGGATAGGGTAAGGATTAGGGTTAGTGTTAGGGTTAGGGGTTATATTTAGGGTTAGGGTTAGGAAATGGGTAGTCTTAGGGTATGGGTTAGGGTTAGGGTTAGGTACAGGTTTGGGTTAGGGTTAGGGTTAGGGTTAGGGTTAGTGTACCGATAGGGTTAGGGTTAGGGTTAGGGTTAGGTTACGGGTTAGGGTTAGGTTTAGGGTACAGGATAGGGTTAGCGTATGGGTTAAGTGTAGTGTTAGGTTAGGTTTAGGTTACGGGTTAGTGTTAGGGTACGGGTTAGGGTTAGGTTTAGGTGAGGGTTAGCGTTATGGTTAAGGGTAGGGTTAGGATTAGGGTACGGGTTAGGGTTAGGTTTAGGGTCAGGGTTAGCGTTTGGGATAGGGTTATGGTACAGATTAGGGTTAGGGTTGGGGTTAGGGTACAGGTTAGTTTTAGGGTTAGGATACAGGTCAGGGTTATGGTTAAGGTTAGGCATAGGGTTAGGGTATGTGTTAGGTTATGGTACGGTTAAGGGATATTGTATGGGTTAGGGTTAGGTTTAGGTTTAGGGTGCGGGTTAGGGTTAGGGTTAGAGCCAGGGTAGGGGTTAGGTTTAGGGTAAGGGTTCGGGATAGGGTTGGGTACGGCTTAGGTCAAGGGTTAGGGTTAAGTTTAGTGTACGGGTAGGGTTAGGGTTAGGTTTAGGGTTAGGATTAGAGTATGGGTTAGGCTTAGGTTATTGGTTAGGACTAGGAATAGGGTCAGGGTTCGGGTTAGGGTTAGGGTACGAGTTATGGTTAGGTTTAGGTTTGGGGTACGGTTTAGGGTTAGGGTTAGGGTTAGTGTACGGGTTAGGTTTAAGGTAAGGGTTAGAGTTAGGGTAAGGTCAGGGTTAGGTTTAGGGTTAGGGTTAGGGTTAGAGTATGGGAAGGGTTTGTGTTAGGGTTAGGGTTAGGTTTAGTGTACGGATAGGGTAAGGGTTAGGGTTAGGGTTAGGGTTAGCGTTAGGGTCAGGGTTAAGGTTAGGGATAGGGTTATGATACGGGTTAGGGTTAGGGTTGGGGTTAGGTTACGGGTTAGTTTTAGGGTTAGGGTATGGGTTAGGTTTAGGGTACGGGTTAGGGTTAGCATTAGGGTTGTGTTATGGGTTAGGGTTAGGGTTGGGGTTAGTGTTAGGGTATGGGTTAGGGTTAGGGTTATGGTACGGGTTAGTGTTACAATACGGGTTAGGGTTAGGTTTAGGGTTAGGGTTAGGGTTAGGGTACGGGTTAGGTTTATCGCCAGGGTATGGGTTAGGGGAAGGGTTTGGGTTAGTGTTAGGGTTAGGGGTTATATTTAGGGTTAGGGTTAGGAAATGTGTAGGGTTAGGGTATGGGTTAGGGTTAGGGTTAGGTACGGGTTTGGGTTAGGATTAGGGTTAGGGTTAGGGTTAGTGTACCGATAGGGTTAGGGTTAGGGTTAGGGTTAGGTTACGGGATAGGGTTAGGTTTAGGGTACAGGATAGGGTTAGCGTATGGGTTAAGTGTAGTGTTAGGTTAGGTTAGGTTACGGGTTAGTGTTAGGGTACGGGTTAGGGTTAGGTTTAGGTGAGGGTTAGCGTTAGGGTTAAGGGTAGGGTTAGGATTAGGGTACGGGTTAGGGTTAGGTTTAGGGTCAGGGTTAGCGTTTGGGATAGGGTTATGATACAGATAAGAGTTAGGGTTGAGGTTAGGGTACAGGTTAGGTTTAGGGTTAGGATAGAGGTCAGGGTTACGGTTAAGGTTAGGGTTAGTGTTAGGGTATGTGTTAGGGTTATGGTACGGTTAAGGGATATTGTATGGGTTAGGGTTAGGTTTAGGTTTAGGGTGCGGGTTAGGGTTAGGCTTAGAGCCAGGGTAGGGGTTAGGGTTAGGGTAAGGGTTCGGGATAGGGTTGGGTACGGGTTAGGTCAAGGGTTAGGGTTAGGTTTAGTGTACGGGTTAGGGTTAGGGTTAGGTTTAGGGTTAGGATTAGAGTATGGGTTAGGCTTAGTGTATGGGTTAGGACTAGGATTAGGGTCAGGGTTCGGGTTAGGGTTAGGGTACGAGTTATGGCTAGGTTAAGGTTTGGGATAAGGATTAGGGTTAGGGTTAGGGTTAGTGTACGGGTTAGGTTTAAGGTAAGGGTTAGAGTTAGGGTAAGGTCAGGGTTAGGTTTAGGGTTAGGGTTAGGGTTAGAGTATGGGAAGGGTTTGTGTTAGGGTTAGGGTTAGGTTTAGTGTACGGATAGGGTTAGGGTTAGGGTTAGGGTTAGGGTTAGGGTTAGGGTCAGGGTTAATGTTAGGGATAGGGTTATGATATGGGTTAAGGTTAGGGTTGGGGTTAGGTTACGGGTTAGTTTTAGGGTTAGGGTATGGGTTAGGTTTAGGGTACGGGTTAGGGTTAGCGTTAGGGTTGTGTTATGGGTTAGGGTTAGGGTTAGGGTTAGGGTTAGGGTTAGGGTTAGGGTATGGGATAGGTTTAGGGTTAGGGTTAGGGTTAGAGTACAGGGTAGGGTTAGTGTTAGGGTTAGGGTAAGGGTAAATGTATGGGTTAGGCTTAGGATTAGGTTTAGGGTTAGGTTACGGGTTAGTGTTATGTTTAGGGCACGGGATCGGATTAGCGTACGGGTTAAGTTTAGGGTTTGGTTTAGGTTTAGTTTACGGGTTAGGGTTAGGGTACTGGTTAGGGTTAAGTTTATGTTGCGGGTTAGGGTTAGGGTTAGGGTTAGTGTACCGTTTAGGGTTAGGTTTTGGGTCAGGGTAAGGGTTAGGGTTAGTGTTAGGGTTAGTGTTAGGGTTAGGGTTAGTGTACGTTTAGAGTTAGGATTTGGGTTAGGGTTCGGGTTAGTGTTAGTGTACGGGTTAGGGTTAGGTTTAGTGTGCATGTTAGGGTTAGGGTTAGGGTACTGTTTAGGGTTAGTGTTAGGGTACGGGTTAGGGTTAGGGTTGGGGTTAGTGTACGGGATAGTTTTAGGGTTAGGGTATGGGTTAGGGTTACTTTTAAAGTAAGGGTTAGGTTTAGGGTGTGGGTTAGGTTTAGGGTACGGTTTAGGTCTAGGTTTAGGGTTAGGTTTAGGGTGTGGGTTAGGGTTAGTCATCGGGTTAGGGATAGGGTACGGGTTAGGTTTAGGGTACGGGTTAGTTTTAGGGTACGGGTTAGGGTTAGCGTTAGGTTATGGTATGGCTTAGGGTTAGGGTTGGGGTTAGTATTAGGGTACCGGTTAGGGTTAGGTTACGTGTTAGGTCTAGGGCTATGTTTAGGTTTAGGATGCGGGTTAGGGTTAGGGTTAGGGTATGGGATTAGGTTTAGGGTTACCGTCAGGGTTAGGTTTAGGTTTAGGGTTAGGGTTAGTGTTAGGGTATGGGTTCGGGTTACGGTACAATTTAGGGTTATGGTTAGGTTTAGGGTTAGGGTTATAGTAGGGGTTTAGGGTTAGTGTTAGGGTTAGGTTTAGGGTTAGAGAATGGTTAGGTTTAGTGTTAGGGTTATGGTTAGTGTTAGGTTTAGGGTTAGGGTTAGAGTACGAAATAGGTTTAGGTTTAAGGTAGGGTTAGTTTAGAGTACGGGTTAGGGTTAGTGTTAGGGTTCGTGTTAGGGTTAGGGTTAGTGTACGTTTAGGGTTAGGATTTGGGTTAGGGTTCGGATTAGTGTTAGTGTACGGGTTAGGCTTAGGGTTAGGGTTAGGGTTAGGGTTAGGGTTAGTGTTAGGTTTACGGTACGGTATAGCATTATGTTTACGGTACGGGATAGGTTTATTGTACGTGTTAGGTCTAGGGTTAGGGTTAGGTTTAGTGTGCGGGTTAGGGTTAGGGTTAGGGTACTGGTTAGGGTTAGGGTTTGGGTATGGGTTAGGGTTACGTTTAGGGTTAGGTTACGGGTTAGGTTTATGGTTAGGGTAAGGGTTAGTGTTAGGGTACGGGTTAGTGTTAGGGTACGGGTTAGGGTTAGGGTTGGGGTTAGGGTACGGTTTAGTTTTAGTGTTAGGGTACGGGTTAGGTTTACGGTTAAGGTTAAGGTTAGGGTTAGGTTATGGGTTAGGGTTAGGTTACGGTTAAGGGTTATGTTTTGGGTTAGGGTTAGGGTTAAATTTAGGGTGCGGGTTTGGTTTAGGGTTAGGGTTAGAGTACGGTTTGGGGTTAGTGTTAAGGTACGGGTTAGGTTTACCATTTGGTTACGGGTTAGGGTAAGGGTTAGGTTTAGGGTAGGGTTAGGGATTAGGGTTAGATTTAGTGTTAGGCTACAGGTAGGGTTAGGGTACGGGTTAGGGTTAGGGTTAGGGTTCGGTTTCGGGTTAGGTTTAGAGTTAGGATACGGGGTAGGGTTAGGTTTAGTGTACGGGATAGGGTTAGCATATGGGTTAAGTTTAGGATTAGTGTTAGTTTTAGGGTTAGGCTTAGGGTACGGGTTAGGGGTAGGGTTAGGTTCAGGGTTAGGGTCAGGGTTAGGATTAGAGTTATTGTTAGGGTTAGGTTTAGGGTACGGGTTAGGGTTAGGGTTAGGGTTAGGGTCCGGGTTAGGTTTAGGGTACGGGTTAGGTTTAGGGTACGGGTTAGTTTTAGGGTTATGGTACGGTATAGGGTTACAGTATGGGTTACGGTTAAGGTGAGGGTTAGTGTTAGGGTTAGAGTATGGTTAGGCTTAGGGTTAGGTTTAGGGTTAGGATAAGGGTTAGGGTTAGGTTTAGGGTACGGGAGAGGGTTAGCGTACGTGTTAAGTTTAGGGTTACGGTTAGGTTTAGGTTATGGTTTAGGGTTTGGGTACGGGTTAGGGTTAGGTTTAGGGTGCGGGTTAGGGTTAGGATTAGTGTAAGGGTTAGGGTTAGGTTTAGGGTCAGGGTTAGGGTTAGGGTTAGTGTTAGGTTACGTATTAAGGTTAGGGTTGGGGTTAGGGTACGGGTTAGATTTAGAGTTAGGGTACAGGTTAGGGTTATGGTTAAGGGTAGGGTTATGTTTAGGGTATAGGTTAGGGTTAGGTTACGGTTAAGGTTTATGGTTTGGGTTAGGGTTAGGGTTAAGTTTAGGGTGCGGGTTAGGGTTAGGGTTAGAGTACGGGTTTGGGTTAGTGTTAGGGTACGGGTTAGGTTTACCACCAGGGTATGGGTTAGGGTAAGGGTTAGGGTTAGTGTTAGGGTTAGGGGTTATATTTAGGGTTAGGGTTAGGAAATGGGTAGGGTTAGGGTATGGGTTAGGGTTAGGGTTAGGTACGGGTTTGGGTTACGTTTAGGGTTAGGGTTAGGTTTAGTGTACCGATAGGGTTAGGGTTAGGGTTAGGGTTAGGTTACGGGTTAGGGTTAGCTTTAGGGTACAGGATAGGGTTAGCGTATGGTTAAGTGTAGTGTTAGGTTAGGTTTAGGTTACGGGTTAGTGTTAGGGTACGGGTTAGGGTTAGGTTTAGGTGAGGGTTAGCGTTAGGGTTAAGGGTAGGGTTAGGATTAGGGTACGGGTTAGGGTTAGGTTTAGGGTCAGGGTTAGCTTTTGGGATAGGGTTATGGTACAGATAAGAGTTAGGGTTGGGGTTAGGGTACAGGTTAGTTTTAGGGTTGGGATACAGGTCAGGGTTACGGTTAAGGTTAGGGTTAGGGTTAGGGTATGTTTAGGGTTATGGTACGGTTAAGGGATATTGTATGGGTTACGGTTAGGTTTAGGTTTAGAGTGCGGGTTAGGGTTAGGCTTAGAGCCAGGGTAGGGGTTAGGGTTAGGGTAAGGGTTCGGGATAGGGTTGGGTACGGGTTAGGTCAAGGGTTAGGGTTAGGTTTAGTGTACGGGTTAGGGTTAGGGTTAGGTTTAGGGTTAGGATTAGAGTATGGGTTAGGCTTAGGGTATGGGTTAGGACTAGGATTAGGGTCAGGGTTCGGGTTAGGGTTAGGGTACGAGTTATGGTTAGGTTTAGGTTTGGGGTACGGATTAGGGTTAGGGTTAGGGTTAGTGTACGGGTTAGGTTTAAGGTAAGGGTTAGAGTTAGGGTAAGGTCAGGGTTAGGTTTAGGGTTAGGGTTAGGGTTAGAGTATGGGAAGGGTTTGTGTTAGGGTTAGGGTTAGGTTTAGTGTACGGATAGGGTTAGGGTTAGGGTTAGGGTTAGGGTAAGGGTCAGGGTTAAGGTTAGGGATAGGGTATTGATACGGGTTAGGGTTAGGGTTGGGGTTAGGTTACGGGTTAGTTTTAGGGTTAGGGTATGGGTTAGGTTTAGGGTACGGGTTAGGGTTAGCGTTAGGGTTGTGTTATGGTTTAGGGTTAGGGTTGGGGTTAGTGTTAGGGTATGGGTTAGGGTTAGGGTTATGGTACGGGTTAGTGTTACAATACGGGTTAGGGTTAGGGTTAGGGTTAGGGTTAGGGTTAGGGATAGAGTACGGGTTAGGGTTAGTGTTAGGGTTAGGTAAAGGGTTAGGGTTAGGGTTAGGGTATGGGATAGGGTTAGGGTTAGGGTTAGGGTTAGAGTACAGGGTAGGGTTAGTGTTAGGGTTAGGGTTAGGGTTAATGTATGGGTTAGGCTTAGGATTAGGTTTAGGGTTAGGTTACAGGTTAGTGTTAGGTTTAGGGTTCGGGATAGGATTAGCGTACGGGTTAAGTTTAGGGTTTGGTTTAGGTTTAGTTTACGGGTTAGGGTTAGGGTACTGGTTAGGGTTAAGTTTATGATGCGGGTTAGGGTTAGGGTTAGGGTTAGTGTACCGTTTAGGGTTAGGTTTTGGGTCAGGGTAAGGGTTAGGGTTAGTGTTAGGGTATGTGTTAGGGTTAGGGTTGGGTTTAGGGTACGGGTTAGTTTTAGGGTTAGGGTATGGGTTAGGGTTACTTTTAAAGTAAGGGTTACGTTTAGGGTGTGGGTTAGGTTTAGGGTACGGTTTAGGTCTAGGTTTAGGGTGTGGGTTAGGGTTAGTCATCGGGTTAGGGATAGGGTACGGGTTAGGTTTAGGGTGTGGGTTATGTTTAGGGTACAGTTTAGGTCTAGGTTTAGGGTTAGGTTTAGGGTGTGGGTTAGGGTTAGTCATCGGGTTAGGGATAGGGTACGGGTTAGGTTTAGGGTACGGGTTAGGTTTAGGGTACGGGTTAGGTTTAGCGTTAGGTTATGGTATGGCTTAGGGTAGGGTTGGGGTTAGTATTAGGGTACCGGTTAGGGTTAGGTTACGTGTTAGGTCTAGGGTTATGTTTAGGTTTAGGATGCGGGTTAGGGTTAGGGTTAGGGTACGGGATTAGGTTTAGGGTTACGGTCAGGGTTAGGTTTAGGTTTAGGGTTAGGGTTAGTGTTAAGGTACGGGTTCGGGTTACGGTACAAGTTAGGGTTATGGTTAGGTTTAGGGTTAGGGTTATAGTAGGGGTTTAGGGTTAGTGTTAGGGTTAGGTTTAGGGTTAGAGAATGGGTTAGGTTTAGTGTTAGGGTTATGGTTAGTGTTAGGTTTAGGGTTAGGGTTAGAGTACAAAATAGGTTTAGGTTTAAGGTTAGGGTTAGTTTAGAGTACGGGTAAGGGTTAGTGTTAGGGTTAGTGTTAGGGTTAGGGTTGATGTACGTTTAGGGTTAGGGTTTGGGTTAGGGTTCGGGTTAGTGTTAGTGTACGGGTTAGGGTTAGGTTTAGGGTTAGGTTTAGGGTTAGTGTTAGGTTTATGGTACGGTATAGCATTAAGTTTACGGTACGGGATAGGTTTATTGTACGTGTTAGGTCTAGGGTTAGGGTTAGGTTTAGTGTGCGGGTTAGGGTTAGGGTTAGGGTACTGGTTAGGGTTAGGGTTTGGGTACGGGTTAGGGTTACGTTTAGGGTTAGGGTACGGGTTAGGTTTATGGTTAGGGTAAGGGTTAGTGTTAGGGTACGGGTTAGTGTTAGGGTACGGGTTAGGGTTAGGGTTGGGGTTAGGGTACGGGTTAGTTTTAGGGTTAGGGTACGGGTTAGGGTTAGGGTTTGGGTACGGGTTAGGGTTACGTTTAGGGTTAGGGTACGGGTTAGGTTTATGGTTAGGGTTAGGGTTGGGGTTAGGGTACGGGTTAGTGTTAGGGTTAGAGTACGGGTTAGGGTTACGGTTAAGGTTAAGGTTAGGGTTAGGGTATGGGTTAGGGTTAGGTTACAGTTAAGGGTTATGTTTTGGGTTAGGGTTAGTGTTAAGTTTAGGGTGCGGGTTTGGTTTAGGATTAGGGTTAGAGTACGGTTTTGGGTTAGTGTTAGGGTACGGGTTAGGTTTACCATTTGGTTACGGGTTATGGTAAGGGTCAGGTTTAGGGTAGGGTTAGGATTAGCGTTAGATTTAGTGTTAGGCTACAGGTAGGGTTAGGGTACGGGTTAGGGTTAGGGTTAGGGTTCGGTTTCGGGTTAGGTTTAGAGTTAGGATACGGGTTAGGGTTAGGTTTAGTGTACAGGATAGGGTTAGCGTATGGGTTAAGTTTAGGATTAGGGTTAGTTTTAGGGTTAGGCTTAGGGTACGGGTTAGGGGTAAGGTTAGGTTCAGGGTTAGGGTCAGGGTTAGGATTAGAGTTATTGTTAGGGTTAGGTTTAGGGTCCGGTTTAGGGTTAGGGTTAGGTTTAGAGTACGGGTTAGGTTTAGGGTACGGGTTAGGTTTAGGGTACGGGTTAGTTTTAGGGTTATGGTACGGTATAGGGTTACAGTACGGGTTATGGTTAAGGTGAGGGTTAGTGTTAGGGTTAGAGTATGGTTAGGGTTAGGGTTAGGGTTAATGTACAGGTTAGGCTTAGGGTTAGGTTTAGGGTTAGGATAAGGGTTAGGGTTAGGTTTAGGGTACGGGAGAGGGTTAGCGTACGTGTTAAGTTTAGGGTTACGGTTAGGTTTAGGTTATGGTTTAGGGTTTGGGTACGGGTTAGGGTTAGGTTTAGGGTGCGGGTTAGGGTTAGGATTAGTGTAAGGGTTAGGGTTAGCTTTAGGGTCAGGGTTAGGGTTAGCGTTAGTGTTAGGGTACGTATTAAGGTTAGGGTTGGGGTTAGGGTACGGGTTAGATTTAGAGTTAGGGTACGGGTTAGGGTTATGGTTAAGGTTAGGTTTATGTTTTGGGTATGGGTTAGGGAGAGGTTACGGTTAAGGTTTATGGTTTGGGTTAGGGTTAGGGTTAAGTTTAGGGTGCGGGTTAGGGTTAGGGTTAGAGTAAGGGTTTGGGTTAGTGTTAGGGTACGGGTTAGGTTTACCATTTGGTTACGGGTTAGGGTAAGGGTTAGGTTTAGGGTAGGGTTAGGGATTAGCGTTAGATTTAGTGTTAGGCTACAGGTAGGGTTAGGGTACGGGTTAGGGTTAGGGTTAGGGTTCGGTTTTGGGTTAGGTTTAGAGTTAGGATACGGGTTAGGGTTAGGTTTAGTGTACAGGATAGGGTTAGCGTATGGGTTAAGTTTAGGATTAGGGTTAGTTTTAGGGTTAGGCTTAGGGTACGGGTTAGGGGTAAGGTTAGGTTCAGGGTTAGGGTCAGGGTTAGGATTAGAGTTATTGTTAGGGTTAGGTTTAGGGTCCGGTTTAGGGTTAGGGTTAGGTTTAGAGTACGGGTTAGGTTTAGGGTACGGGTTAGGTTTAGGGTACGGGTTAGTTTTAGGGTTATGGTACGGTATAGGGTTACAGTACGGGTTATGGTTAAGGTGAGGGTTAGTGTTAGGGTTAGAGTATGGTTAGGGTTAGGGTTAGGGTTAATGTACAGGTTAGGCTTAGGGTTAGGTTTAGGGTTAGGATAAGGGTTAGGGTTAGGTTTAGGGTACGGGAGAGGGTTAGCGTATGTGTTAAGTTTAGGGTTACGGTTAGGTTTAGGTTATGGTTTAGGGTTTGGGTACGGGTTAGGGTTAGGTTTAGGTTGCGGGTTAGGGTTAGGATTAGTGTAAGGGTTAGGGTTAGGTTTAGGGTCAGGGTTAGGGTTAGGGTTAGTGTTAGGGTACGTATTAAGGTTAGGGTTGGGGTTAGGGTACGGGTTAGATTTAGAGTTAGGGTACGGGTTAGGGTTATGGTTAAGGTTAGGGTTATGTTTAGGGTATGGGTTAGGGTGAGGTTACGGTTAAGGTTTATGGTTTGGGTTAGGGTTAGGGTTAAGTTTAGGGTGCGGGTTAGGGTTAGGGTTAGAGTACGGGTTTGGGTTAGTGTTAGGGTACGGGTTAGGTTTACCGCCAGGGTACATGTTAGGGTAAGGGTTAGGGTTAGTGTTAGGGTTAGGGGTTATATTTAGGGTTAGGGTTAGGAAATGGGTAAGGTTAGGGTATGGGTTAGGGTTAGGGTTAGGTACAGGTTTGGGTTAGGGTTAGGGTTAGGGTTAGGGTTAGTGTACCGATAGGGTTAGGGTTAGGGTTAGGGTTAGGTTACGGGTTAGGGTTAGGTTTAGGGTACAGGATAGGGTTAGCGTATGGTTAAGTGTAGTGTTAGGTTAGGTTTAGGTTACGGGTTAGTGTTAGGGTACGGGTTAGGGTTAGGTTTAGGTGAGGGTTAGCGTTAGGGTTAAGGGTAGGGTTAGGATTAGGGTACGGGTTAGGGTTAGGTTTAGGGTCAGGGTTAGCGTTTGGGATAGGGTTATGGTACAGCTTAGGGTTAGTGTTGGGGTTAGGGTACAGGTTAGTTTTAGGGTTAGGATACAGGTCAGGGTTACGGTTAAGGTTAGGGTTAGGGTTAGGGTATGTGTTAGGGTTATGGTACTGTTAAGGGATATTGTATGGGTCAGGGTTAGGTTTAGGTTTAGGGTGCGGGTTAGGGTTAGGCTTAGAGCCAGGGTAGGGTTTAGGGTTAGGGTAAGGGTTCGGGATAGGGTTGGGTACGGGTTAGGTCAAGGGTTAGGGTTAGGTTTAGTGTACAGTTTAGGGTAAGGGTTAGGGTTAGGGTTAGGGTTAGGGTTAAGATTAGAGTATGGGTTAGGCTTAGGGTTGGGTTAGGACTAGGATTAGGGTCAGGGTTCGGGTTCAGGTTAGGGTACGAGTTATGGTTAGGTTTAGGTTTGGGGTACGGTTTAGGGTTAGGGTTAGGGTTAGTGTACGGGTTAGGTTTAAGGTAAGGGTTAGAGTTAGGGTAAGGTCAGGGTTAGGTTTAGGGTTAGGGTTAGGGTTAGAGTATGGGAAGGTTTTGTGTTAGGGTTAGGGTTAGGTTTAGTGTACGGATAGGGTTAGGGTTAGGGTTAGGGTTAGGGTCAGGGTTAAGGTTAGGGATAGGGTTATGATACGGGTTAGGGTTAGGGTTGGGGTTAGGTTACGGGTATTTTTAGGGTTAGGGTATGGGTTAGGTTTAGGGTACGGGTTAGGGTTAGCGTTAGGGTTGTGTTATGGGTTAGGGTTAGGGTTGGGGTTAGTGTTACGGTATGGGTTAGGGTTAGGGTTATGGTACGGGTTAGTGTTACAATACGGGTTAGGGTTAGGGTTAGGGTTAGGGTTAGGGTTAGGGTTAGGGATAGAGTACAGGTTAGGGTTAGTGTTAGGGTTAGGGAAAGGGTTAGGGTTAGGGTTAGGGTATGGGATAGGGTTAGGGTTAGGGTTAGGGTTAGAGTACAGGGTAGGGTTAGTGTTAGGGTTAGGGTTAGGGTTAGGGTTAGTGTACCGTTTAGGGTTAGGTTTTGGGTCAGGGTAAGGGTTAGGGTTAGTGTTAGGGTATGTGTTAGGTTTAGGGTTGGTTTAGGGTACGGGTTAGTTTTAGGGTTAGGGTATGGGTTAGGGTTACTTTTAAAGTAAGGGTTAGGTTTAGGGTGTGGGTTAGGTTTAGGGTACGGTTTAGGTCTAGGTTTAGGGTTAGGTTTAGGGTGTGGGTTAGGGTTAGTCATCGGGTTAGGGATAGTGTACGGGTTAGGTTTAGGGTACGGGTTAGGTTTAGGGTACGGGTTAGGGTTAGCGTTAGGTTATGGTATGGCTTAGGGTTAGGGTTGGGGTTAGTATTAGGGTACCGGTTAGAGTTAGGTTACGTGTTAGGTCTAGGGTTATGTTTAGGTTTAGGATGCGGGTTAGGGTTAGGGTACGGGATTAGGTTTAGGGTTACGGTCAGGGTTAGGTTTAGGTTTAGGGTTAGGGTTAGTGTTAGGGTACGGGTTCGGGTTACGGTACGAGTTAGGGTTAGGGTTAGGGTTAGGTTTAGGGTTAGGGTTATAGTAGGGGTTTAGGGTTGTTGTTAGGGTTACGGTTAGGGTTAGAGAACGGGTTAGGTTTAGTGTTAGGGTTATGGTTAGTGTTAGGTTTAGGGTTAGGGTTAGAGTACGAAATAGGTTTAGGTTTAATGTTAGGGTTAGTTTAGAGTACGGGTTAGGGTTAGTGTTAGGGTTCGTGTTAGGGTTAGGGTTAGTGTACGTTTAGGGTTAGGGTTTGGGTTAGGGTTCGGGTTAGTGTTAGTGTACGGGTTAGGGTTAGGGTTAGGGTTAGGGCTAGGGTTAGGGTTAGTGTTAGGTTTAAGGTACGGTATAGCATTAAGTTTACGGTACGGGATAGGTTTATTGTACGTGTTAGGTCTAGGGTTAGGGTTAGGTTTAGTGTGCGGGTTAGGGTTAGGGTTAGGGTACTGGTTAGGGTTAGGGTTTGGGTACGGGTTAGGGTTACGTTTAGGGTTAGGGTACGGGTTAGGTTTATGGTTAGGGTAAGGGTTAGTGTTAGGGTACGGGTTAGTGTTAGGGTACGGGTTAGGGTTAGGGTTGGGGTTAGGTTACGGGTTAGTTTTAGTGTTAGGGTACGGGTTAGGGTTACGGTTAAGGTTAAGGTTAGGGTTAGGGTATGGGTTAGGGTTAGGTTACGGTTAAGTGTTATGTTTTGGGTTAGGGTTAGGGTTAAGTTTAGGGTGCGGGTTTGGTTTAGGGTTAGGGTTAGAGTACGGTTTTGGGTTAGTGTTAGGGTACGGGTTAGGTTTACCATTTGGGTACGGGTTAGGGTAAGGGTTAGGTTTAGGGTTAGGGTTAGGGATTAGGGTTAGATTTAGTGTTAGGCTACAGGTAGGGTTAGGGTACGGGTTAGGGTTAGGGTTAGGGTTCGGTTTTGGGTTAGGTTTAGATTTAGGATATGGGTTAGGGTTAGGTTTAGTGTACGGGATAGGGTTAGTGTATCGGTTAAGTTTAGGATTAGGGTTAGTTTTAGGGTTAGGCTTAGGGTACGGGTTAGGGGTAGGGTTAGGTTCAGGGTTAGGGTCAGGGTTAGGGTTAGAGTTATTGTTAGGGTTAGGTTTAGGGTACGGTTTAGGGTTAGGGTTAGGGTTAGGTTCCGGGTTAGGTTTAGGGTACGGGTTAGTTTTAGGGTTATGGTACGGTATAGGGTTACAGTACGGGTTATGGTTAAGGTGAGGGTTAGTGTTAGGGTTAGAGTATGGTTAGGGTTAGGGTTAGGGTTAATGTACAGGTTAGGCTTAGGGTTAGGTTTAGGGTTAGGATAAGGGTTAGGGTTAGGTTTAGGGTACGGGAGAGGGTTAGCGTACGTGTTAAGTTTAGGGTTACGGTTAGGTTTAGGTTATGGTTTAGGGTTTGGGTACGGGTTATGGTTAGTTTTAGGGTGCGGGTTAGGGTTAGGATTAGTGTAAGGGTTAGGGTTAGGTTTAGGGTCAGGGTTAGGGTTAGGGTTAGTGTTAGGGTACGTATTAAGGTTAGGGTTGGGGTTAGGGTACGGGTTAGATTTAGAGTTAGGGTACGGGTTAGGGTTATGGTTAAGGTTAGGGTTATGTTTAGGGTATGGGTTAGGGTCAGGTTACGGTTAAGGTTTATGGTTTGGGTTAGGGTTAGGGTTAAGTTTAGGGTGCGGGTTAGGGTTAGGGTTAGAGTACGGGTTTGGGTTAGTGTTAGGGTACGGGTTAGGTTTACTGCCAGGGTACGGGTTAGGGTAAGGGTTAGGGTTAGTGTTAGGGTTAGGGGTTATATTTAGGGTTAGGGTTAGGAAATGGGTAGGGTTAGGGTAAGGGTTAGGGTTAGGGTTAGGTACGGGTTTGGGTTAGGGTTAGGGTTAGGGTTAGGGTTAGTGTACCGATAGGGTTAGGGTTAGGGTTAGGGTTACGTTACGGGTTAGGGTTAGGTTTAGGGTACAGGATAGGGTTAGCGTATGGGTTAAGTGTAGTGTTAGGTTAGGTTTAGGTTACGGGTTAGTGTTAGGGTACGGGTTAGGGTTAGGTTTAGGTGAGGGTTAGCGTTAGGGTTAAGGGTAGGGTTAGGATTAGGGTATGGGTTAGGGTTAGGTTTAGGGTCAGGGTTAGCGTTTGGGATAGGGTTATGGTACAGATTAGGGTTAGGGTTTGCGTTAGGGTACAGGTTAGTTTTAGGGTTAGGATACAGGTCAGGGTTACGGTTAAGGTTAGGGTTAGGGTTAGGGTATGTGTTAGGGTTATGGTACGGTTCAGGGATATTGTATGGGTTAGGGTTAGGTTTAGGTTTAGGGTGCGGGTTAGGGTTAGGCTTAGAGCCAGGGTAGGGGTTAGGGTTAGGGTAAGGGTTGGGGATAGTGTTGGGTACGGGTTAGGTTAAGGGTTAGGGTTAGGTTTTGTGTACGGGTTAGGGTTAGGGTTAGGTTTAGGGTTAGGATTAGAGTATGGGTTAGGCTTAGGGTATGGGTTAGGACTAAGATTAGGGTCAGGGTTCGGGTTAGGGTTAGGGTACGAGTTATGGTTAGGTTTAGATTTGGGGTACAGATTAGGGTTAGGGTTAGGGTTAGTGTACGGGTTAGGTTTAAGGTAAGGGTTAGAGTTAGTGTAAGGTCAGGGTTAGGTTTAGGGTTAGGGTTAGGGTTAGAGTATGGGAAGGGTTTGTGTTAGGGTTAGGGTTAGGTTTAGTGTACGGATAGGGTTATGGTTAGGGTTAGGGTTAGGGTCAGGGTTAATGTTAGGGATAGGCTTATGATACGGGTTAGGGTTTGGGTTGGGGTTAGGTTACGGGTTAGTTTTAGGGTTAGGGTATGGGTTAGGTT